>JADLZK010007880.1:0-575093 GCA_015847255.1 Hyparrhenia diplandra
TTCTCGAGATTCAATCTATCCGTGTGCTAGTTGGGTTTATACTTATTTGCTATGATCATGCTATGTGATATCATGATCCGTCCCCGCTAGTATATGCGATATACCGACCGTCATGCTAGTATGCTTGACATGCTTTTATCTAGTAGGTCTATTTGTCATGATTTATATTTTGGAATTAATCTGGAAATTGCCTAATATCCCAACAATTTTTCTTGCAGATGCAGCTCATTGCCACAGTTCGAATCCGTTCATTGTTGAGTACAAAGATTCTTGGGTGGAAAAGGTAGGTAACAGGACCAAATAAAGTTCTGCTTTAAATAATTAGGTGAAAACCTTTTCTTGTTATGCATCTCATTCACTTCTCAAATTTCAGGGTTGCTACGTTTGCATTGTTATTGGTTACTGTGAGGGAGGAGACATGTATGTATTTCTTGGAGGTTAAATAGTTTGTTCACAAACCCTTATTTCCTAGCTAACACAACCTGTACTGGTTCAGGGCTGAGGCTATCAAAAGAGCCAATGGAAACCATTTTACTGAGGAGGTGCAGTTCTTGACCTTGTTTCCATTCTTGCGTTCAGTTACTCTGCTGCAACCAAAGAATTCACCCTTCACTGTTTTTTTTTTTTTCCATTTCTAGAAACTTTGCAAGTGGCTTGTGCAACTCCTCATGGCTCTTGATTATCTGCATGCAAATCACATTCTTCATCGAGATGTGAAGGTCAGTAGCAGCGCTTCATTGATTTGGAGTACATGATGATATTTGAGAGTTTTCCACCCGTGCCATTATAAAAGTTGGCTCTTCCACCGCCACCGGAAAAATTTCTTCGGACATCTACGCCATCGCGCTTTTTCTTTTGCCACACATGCCATTCCGCCCAATCTCGCTAACGGTGTCAAACAAAGATGCGAAAATACATAAATACCCTTGTTCAAGAAACATGAAAATCTAAAAACCGCGTGTGCGGAACCATTCATATGAGTCACTTTTGCGCCTAAGACCCTTGATTTACTCGAAATTGAATAAGCCTAGATCTAAAAAGTTCCCTGTCCGCACTTTTGCATCGTGACCCATCGAATAGTTTCTATTTCATTCGTCGTCTCCTTCTTCCTCTCTTACGTAATGGAAGAGCAGATAGGGCTTGCTGGCCGGCGGGGCTCACGGGCGAGGCCGGGCACCCATCTAATGTCCACGTTGACGGCGAGCACGGCGCAGCTCCGCCGCGACAGCCCATGGCGCCGCCACGATTGCCGGGCGAAAGCTTCGCCACGCGCCCGTCGGTGCGGTGGGGGGGGTGCCCCCCCGCGTGCCAGCGTGGACGACGGAGCTCCCCGCGACGCACCGCGTGTCTTCGGCGGAGGTCGCCGCCGTTACTCAGCGCGTCGCTTTGCCGGACGGGCGCACCATGGGGAGCTGCCCGAGCTCGCCGGGCTAACACCTATAATGGCGCGCGGCTCTGGCAGCTTGTCGCAGCCTCGCCGGCGCGGTGAAGCGCACCTCCGCCGCCCTCGCAGCAGCATGCGTGCTGGTAGCTCGCCGGGCGCACGCGGCGGGTGAATCGCCAAGTAGTTCCGCCGCACGCAGCTCCGCGCTGTCCTCGCGGGCGCGCCAGGCGTGCGGCGCAGTTCCGCCGCGACCGCCGGGCGCGCTGAAGGCACCTCCGCCGCAGGCTCGCGCACGCAGCGTGCGGCAGCTCGCCGTGGCTCGCCTGGTGGGCGTGCGTGTAGCTCAGCCGCTCAGCACGACGATGTGAGGAAGGAGAGGATAAGGTATGGAGATGGAGGGGCATTTTTGACTTCTTAGCTGGTCGGGTCCACATGTCAGAGGTCTTAAAGGGTGAAAATTTGACAGTGCACGGACGGAATGGCTTGTATGGTAAAAAAGATAAACACGATGGCACATATGTCCAGCAAAATTTTTCAGTGGCTTCAGTGGAAGAGCCATCTTTTATAATGGCATGGGTGGAAAAACTCTCATGATATTTCCCCTTTTCCTAAGGCGTGTAATTAGTGCCAACTGAAACTTCTCGATTTGTTTCAGTGCTCCAATATATTTATTGCCAGAGATCAAAGCATACGCCTTGGTAAGTGACTTAAGCTCAAGAAAAGTACAGTACTTTATGTATGAATTCAGCAATCCCAGTGATGATTCAATCTGAACCCGTACAAATGCAGGTGACTTTGGTCTTGCAAAGATATTGACTTCAGATGATCTTGCATCTTCTGTAAGTATACTTGAAACTTTTTTGAGTTTTCTTGCATTTATGTTATGGTGTTGCTTATTACTGTATTTGCTCCAACAAAGGTGGTAGGAACACCAAGTTATATGTGCCCAGAACTTCTTGCTGATATACCATATGGTACAAAAATCGGATATTTGGTCTCTAGGTGTGTATCACTTCAGTGTCATAAACTACGTTTCTGCACCTAGATAATACAAGCTTGCATTCAAATACTTGATTTTTTTTTTTTTTTTTTACAGGATGTTGCATTTATGAAATGACTGCTCTCAGGCCTGCATTTAAAGCTTTTGTAAGTTCTTGGCTTACTTTCTTTTTGGAGATTGTATGTGATTAGTTTTTATGTTGGTGCAATTTGATGGTTAAGCTAAAAGCATCATTCATACTTACTTAACTCCGTATGCTTACGAGGTTAGATGATTATCTTCCTTGTTTCAGATGTTTATTATGCTGTTTACATTAGTAAATTAGGAATTCTTATGAACGTATTGCTCTTGCTAGACACCCACTGCATTGTGTGTATGCTGACACCTATCCATTTTAAATATTTGTAATTACATATATAACTGGAATCTGGATTACTATCTCAGTCCTAATAATCATGCAACTCTGATTTCTTGGCAGGACATGCAAGCTCTTATTAGTAAGATCACAAAGTCGATAGTATCACCATTGCCCACGAGATATTCTGGTTCCTTGTAAGTTTCTTATTGAATTATACTCTCTTATGTTTACATATTGTCCATCGTCTTACCTGAATGGAGCATGTTTCTGAAATATTTTGCTTCATGCAGTAGGGGACTTATCAAGAGCATGCTACGGAAAAGTCCAGAACACCGACCCAGTGTAATTCCTCATTGTTTTTTTTTACTGATGTACTATTTATGCTTATGTAGATTTGTTTACTCAAATAAAAACATTTTGCATTACTGGCAAATGCAGGCTGCAGAACTGCTAAAGCATCCACACCTTCAGCCTTATGTGCTTCAGGTCCAGTTGAAGTCCAGTCCCTCTCGCAACATGTCTCCAATCTATCAAGCTCTGACGGACAAGGTTAAGAAGATGACATATCCTAGTGATATAACTGATTCTGTGAGAAGAAGGGTGGCAAGAAGAAACTCTCTTGAAATGAGAGGACTGTGACATTCTGCAAACCCTCTCCTGAGTGGAACTCTATTAGCTCTACACGGAGCATCAAAGAATATACAACTACTCAGAGTGTCAAAGAGCTATCTGTTGACAGCAGTCTAATTGATGATGAGGTCACAAGTAAAGCCATTATAACAAAGACATCAGGCATTCTAAGGACTCCCAAGAGTACTCCAGCCAAGACATTGACAACTAGAAATCGGTTGGATCCTCCAAAGACATCTTATACCAGAACAAACCATGGCGAGGTATTCTCACGAGCCTGTTCTATGTTCATGCTTTTGTTAATACTCACAAACATGTGCTCTCAGTTTGTTTAAAATCTTCCTTGATTCTCAGCTACAAGATGCGCATGCCCGTACTTCTTTGATGTTGATCTTAATTCACTAATCTTTTAGTTTAGCTTTAGTGGTCCTCACAGTTAGATATTCCCCACAAGCTTAGCATAAGTCCCCATAATGATGCATTTGTTTAGCAAGTAGTATAAATTATGCTGATTGTTGGCTGCATCACGAGTTTGTATTTACATGGCCATGTTACCTATTTTGTTCTTATATGTTGAAGAAAACGTATAGTCATCAACTCATTGAACTTATTTCCCCCCTGTATAGTTGACCTCAAGAACACCTCTGAACAAAAGCGCTCGGACAGCAAGAAGAGCATCCCTCCCGCTGCCGACATACAGAGCACCCACCAGCCGCACTGCTAGCATCCTCGACCAGCTGGACTCCCCAGATGTCTCTCCGCCAACGCTCCTCGGATCGACAGGATCGCTGGAATTCCCTTTAGCCTCATCTGAGGACCCCCGACGCCCATGAACAACAAACTCTCCTCAGCGCCCGCCACAGCCACGGCCATGGCTCGTGCTCCACGCCTCCCTTCATCAACCGGTCCATCACAAAGGACAAGTACACGGTGCAAGTGCTGCACACGGGCGATGGGGACAACGTGAGCGACTCGTCAGGGCGCAACGCCACCGCCACATCAGCAGAGGGTCCAACGACTCGAGGCAGGCAGCAGCGGTTCGACACTGCGTCGCACTCAGCAGCGCCGCCGAGGCCCCTGGAGGGCCTGCTGGAGTTCAGCCGCAGCTGCTGCAGCAGGAGCGGTACGAGGAGCTGAACATCCTGCTGAAGCCGTTCGCCCCCGAAGGCGCCGCCGAGGGAGACCGCCATCTGGCTCACCAAGAGCTTCAAGGAGACGGCGTCATAGCCTCCAGTCCTGTCTGTCCTCTATGTAGCTGCCAGTTTTGTAACGTTTAAGGTTTAATGTAGTCCAGGTAGTTTTAAGCTATGTTAGGACTTAGGACACCCCCAAGCCCTAGGTACTGTAAGGCAACACCAGCTCAGTGTTGCCCCTAACTTAATTCCCATCCGTTTAGCCATTCTCAGGTTTCCAGTAGGAAATTGAGCAACCAGTGGTAGCATTAGGGACTACAAGCTGAGCCCAGGATCTGGCAAAGATGTCAAAACCTTGCTGTAACATAAATCATGTGTCACTTGCAATGATGTAGTACTAAACCGGAGGGCTTGGAGATCCAGTTGGCAGCAGGTTGGTTGGGTGTTGTCCATCCCCATCTTGAACAGAGGCTGAAGAATCCTATGCTAGGATTCCTATCCCTTGATCCCAGCTTGTCCCCCCTTCTCCTCCTGACTAAAAGATAAGGATGTGTTTGGTTGTTGGACTTGATGGGTATATTTGCATGAGCAGATGCAGAAAAACTGAGATGCTATTTTGATTGATTACAGTCCCTCTAACCTAAGAGTGAGTGTGACATGTGGGACCGCACAGCACATCCTGCATCCGCCGGTTGCTCAATTTTGGCTGTGCATCAGCCACGCATCAGCCACGCTCACACCGCGCGAGCAACCTCAACCAAACACGAAGTCTTCTCAGGCCACTCCAGTTAGGAGAGGTCTCTCTATCTGCCACTGAATTTCAGACCGATGTTGAATTTCTGATCGATGTCCATATAGTAGTACAGTACATGGGACGGCGGCATGTATCAGAATTCAGATACACGTCACGTTTTCACATGCGTGTACCTAGACCTTGTGTATTTGCCTTGGGCGTGCAGCTGGATTCAGTTCAGGCACGTCGCGTTGGCCTCTCGCGGCCGGCCACAGCTAGCTAGCTACTGGCTGACGGCAGCGGCCATGTGAGTGAGAGGCTAGCGGCGGCCGGACGAATCTCTCCATGTGCCCTGCTGCCGCGCCGTCTCCCCTCCCGTATTGGGAGATCGACTTGGGGAGGAGAAAACAATGGCTGCGCACGTCTCGGGAGACTGTCGAGCACGGGGCATGTCTTGGCTCCTTGCAGGCGTCCCGGAGGCAACGCCATGTACGAAACAGTGCCCCTCCTGTCCTCTGCACTGCGTCGCGTCGCATCTCGATCTGGATTCGGGACACACAGAGTATTTCCAGGTGTTGATCCTAGCAAAAAGGGAGAAAAAAACTTTTCTCGAGGGCCTAGAAGTAAATAAATTACTGATAGCTAGGAGTATATGCAGGAAAGAATAATACATGGAGGAATAAGTCTCAGCAGATTTTGACAGTTGTTGCCATTGGAGTTGGGTAGCGTTTCAACATCAGAGTACGATGTTAGCATAGAAAAAGAACTGAACGTGGGTGAGTCATTTCTAGCACACATTAAACAAATCCTAGGACCTTTCAAATGGGTAGCTCCTCTATGGTTCTGCCTTCTATATATATACATATATGCTGAAGAATGGTGTCAGGTAGCAATTGTCCATCTATGGATTATCCCTCCTTGCAAAATTAAAGGGGTCCTCAATTATTTCTGTCTTGATATCTACTGAAGCATGGTGATAATCACAATCACTATACATATATGCCTCTCATGAAATAGGGGGAACAACAGAAGGTCCATACTCCATACCTTGTACTTCTAATGCCACACACTCTATATACCAGTCAAACGCCACCATGGTTGATGGATTCACACTATCGAGTCAGCGACGGTGGACTCATTCTCAGGCGCCCCTGTCCCTGGTCTTGGCTTCTGATCCTCGCCAACGTGCCTAGGGGACGATACGGCAGACGATGATGACGACGAGGATGGCACCGGTGACGCTGCCTTGCGTGGGCTTGACGGCATGTGCAGCCTCCGCAGCTCGCTCATGGGGCTTCGGGCTCGGGCTCAGGAGCAGCGGCGGCTGCATCTGTGGCTGTGGGGGTCTGCGGCCTGAGGGTGAGGGTTAGGGTGAGGGTGCTGGTGCTCTGCTTGCTGCTCGGCTGCTACTTGGTTGACGAGGTTCTGTATCGTCGGTAGGAGCTTTGCTGTCACGGAGATTATCCCAGGAACCTGCAGAGAGTCAGTTTAAGTTGTTATGAGCTTAATTCAAAATGGACAGAGTTGAGGCAACTCAAGGACTGATATAACATTCTTATATTACAAGAAAGAAGCAATGGCGTCATGACTCAAAAGATGTATAGTACTAAGAGGCATAGTTGAGCGTCCCTAGTTGAGCTTCAGTGCAAACTATTTTCAGAGTTTAACCTACTGCAATTTTATAACTGAACGTTCAAGTGTTCATACCACCCCATTTTGGAATTCTCTGCTGACATCTAGCTGCACCGCCAAAGCTTTGAACATCAAGTAGCCTACAAATAGCAAGAACAGATAAATGGGGTTCCTGCATAGAACAAGAGCAGTGTCAAGCAATTGTTAAGATGAACGTAAAGGACCACAGAGCATAGTGCTACCAAGTACCTAATAAGCGCCATGATCTCATTGAAACCAAGAATAGCGATGGCCACAATTGCCCAAGGAGGAGGCAGTTTACTATTACCGCGCCTGTGAGCTTGCTGGGATGAATGAAAGACAAAAAGGTAAATAAGTCAAACATCGAAAAGAGATATGTAGATACAGTTTTCACCCGTAAAGGGGTGAAAATCACATCATGATAATTCATATCAGAAATCAAAGCTCTGTTATATGAAATGCACACCTGTGTGGACACTGCTTGTGTAATCGTGAACTCAGTTTCTGATTTAAATTGCTTCCACAGTGCCTTGCACTGAGAAGGAGTAATCATTGTATGCTTTGGAGGAATCTGTTTCGAGTTTCATAAAGTAGCGTTACATGCACAGATACACTTCCATTGTTTGCTTGTGCAAGAACAGACCAACACAAGATTACCTCTTCCCAGGTGGTAGAAGCAAGAGGATCAGCAGAAGCAGCATGTGCAATCTTTGATACAACAGAGCCTTCCAGAAGTGATGAAGTGAGGATGCTTTCAATGCTATCAGGCTCGTCATCCCAGCGAATGGCCGCCATTACAGACAGAAGTTTGAGAGCCTGCAAAATAAGCATAAATGCATTTTTAGTTTTTTACAAACAGAAAACATAAGAGCTGACGATTGTTGGAAGTGTGTGGTTCTTGTACCGCAGATCGAGCTTCCTTTGCTATTGCACGAACGTCTTCCTTTCCTGTCCAGACCCTTGGAATTGAATCCTTATCATGGCTAAACACTGTTGTGAACCTGGCAACAAGAGAAAACAGTATCAGGAAATCATGGATCAATACTTCATATTGTTGAGGAACAATAGAGAATTTTATCAACCTCTCCTTCATGTGGATCAATACTTTGCTAGATTCGTCTTTAGCTTTACTTTCCACAACACTCTGGGCATAATCCCTTAATTTGGATACCATTTCTTCTGCTGGAGCGTATTCCATTTCAAACCCACAAAGGGTTTTCAGAAACTCCGGTAGGATGGTCTCTGTCTCGCGTTTGTAAACGTTTCTTATTGATGTCCACGTTGTTTGGTCTGCAGCATCAAATAGAGACTCCACAGGTTCGGCAAGTGCTTTTCTTAATCTCTCCTGAAAATACAAAATAACTGCAATTATTACCCTGTAACCAGATAGTATCAAATATGCAAATAAACTACAGTGGGGACTTCCCCTGCTGTATTTATGGTTCAAAAAAAAAAAAAAAGATATGTAAATAAATCCAGAAGAAAATTATGCACTGGTAAGCTAGTAATTAAACTCTCAGCTTGCCATACATAACCTTAGCATGGGTTGTCAATTCTGATAGCTTGCTTTCACGAATTGAAAGTGCATGATCTTCAATATCACGAACTTTCTCTAGTATTTTAGAGCAGTCCCAGTTCGCCTGTTTGATTATAGCATCTAGAATACAAGTGTGCTTGTCAGATTGATGCCTCGATTTCATATGAGGCAGCTTGCAGTATCAACTTAAAAGGATTGATAAGCCGAAAGAATCACGCCAAGATATACGTACGCAAATTGCATAAATTAAGTAAATTCATGGATAAAAGAGATGTTATATAGAAAAAATGTTATTATTTGTATGCCTCAGGCTTCATTTAGTAAGTTTCAATGGCCAGACACTTTTGGAATAAATTACTATTTTGAGTGTTTTTAGTAGGGATTAATTTTACCAGTGCTTGAGAAGAAATCACCACGAGTGTATGATGTTTACCTGCACAACCTTGTTCAAACTCTTTGAGAGAGCATTCAGTATTGTCTCGAGCAGATACCGCGAACTTTTTTCCACTCTCCAAAGATGAATTAAGACCAGTTTTAAATTTTTCTAGAGCCTTCATGCGCAGATGAGTCAACATTTTCTGGAATGCAGGTTGGACAAGCTGCAACAAATTTAAGATTAAATTAGAGGGAGAACAGTAAATGACACTTGCAAGATTTTTTTTTTTAAAAAACACTACTACTTATGCATAAGAAAGATGTCAGCATGCATTCTTTAATGCTAGAAGTACTTTTCAAAGGACCTCAGTAACTACAGAAATTTTAGTTCACAGGTACATATAATATTTTCATCAGTTAAAAAAAGCATAAGACGTACTAATCTTGAGTGAGAAAAGAATATTAAATGTACAAGAAGGCCTTACATTCAGTATTCTGGACTCCAAATGCTGTCGTTTTCCTTTCCTAACAGCTTCATCAAAATAGATAGCTTCTTTGTCATACCTAAAATTAATATTCACACCTCTTAGTTCTATTCATGAGCATAAGTTTTCTGTCATAGATAAATAATGTATATCTTGATGACCTCAAAAGAACAAGGTGACCAACTTCTAGCCTCACTGCCAATACTTTGGTCACAGAGCAAATAAGCATGTAAGTATTTCTAAATGTGGATTTGAGAAAACAGATAGACATAGTAGTATTAATGTAATATCGTTTATGCGTTCTCTTTCTGTTGAATACAGTTGAGACATAGAAATTGGTAGTTTGTACTAAGGCAAAGGTACCAGTCTATTGGCAGATGTACAAAACATAAAAGGCATATACTTGATAGCTTGTAAAATTGGAAGCACTGTAATCACGTTGTACAAACCATCAGGCTGTCAATGACTCAAATCACTCAAGGGCTTACTCTTGCAAGTGAACTTCCACGATATTGCCAAGTTTTTTTCCCAAAACCAGGTACTGGACCAGATTGGACAGCACTCTCCACATCTAACCATTCCTAAAGATAAAAAACACATTAGTAAAACCTAAAATCTGTACAAAAGTTGAATGGTCATGAAGTAGCAAGATCTTACTGTGTCCGTGGTTATGCATTCAAACTTTTCGCTTGCAATTTCATCACACACCGAACTGTAGCAACCATTACCTGGCATGGTAAAGCAAATGGAAGTAAATCATCAATAAACGGGTTTGGGTATTTTCATTTAAAAATTGGTAATATTACTTAGGCAAAGAATTCAGGTCTTTTTAGCAGCTAATTTAACTGCTCAAATATGAGAATTTCATGTGATTTATTAGTGTTGTGTTGCACTCGTGATATTTAGTAATGTTCCTTTTTTTTCTGAAGAGATATAAAAGTTAGAAGAACTGCAGGCATCATGTAGGTGGAGATGCATTTGTTTGCCAGAAAATTCTGTGACTGTTATGTAATACTTTCTCTGTTCCAAAATTGTAAGTCATTTTAGCTTGTTATGCACCTAGAAAAAGCTATGTTCTAAAAAAAGCCAAAATGACTTGCAATTTGGAACAAAGGGAGTAGGATTTCCAGCGGACCCCTCCAAAGTGAATCGGTATAGCGATCTAGCATGGGTCTTAGTGCAAGCAGGAAAGAGAAGTACCTTGTGAGCAGGAAGATCAAGATCCTTATTCTCTCGGATAACTTTCCAAATCTGTTGTGAACTAAACAAAAACCTGAAGCAGGAACTACTCCTCTTCTGTCACCTGCAAGACCTCCTGGTGCAATTGAATTTGAAAATCTCTGCCTAAGTTGTTGAACCTGGTCAAGGTAAAAGTAAGGTTCTTGAAAATAATTGCTTAGAAATGTAAACATTCTGCGTTACTTTCCTACAGAAAATTCTACACAGTACAAGTTTCAACTTTCAAGTGATGTTTGAAGTACCTGTTCTCTAAACTGGTCCTCTTTTTCTTCAAAACTGGACAATGCAGTAACTTGCACCTTCATATTAACAAATGATGTTCTAGTAAAATCATAACCTTTTTAAAAGATTGTACGATAAAAATATATAGCTTACATTGAAAATTCACTGATAGGGGGTATCTTTGTGTGCCTCTGGCTTGGCAACGGAGTTCCATATCTGATCAAATCTGTGACAATGTAAGAACTAGAGGAAGCCAACAAGCTAGTAAACAAAGATGAAAGAAAAAGAAAGGATGACAGCACCTTTTGAATATCCTCCCTTAGAACTGGTTCTAGATGTTCAAGTGGAGTCTACATGAAAACAATGATGTGTCTGAGATTTGCTAAAAGTGAACGGAACAAATGTTGTACTCTTAATATATTTAATATTTTTTTTTTTGGATGAAATCATTCAAGAACACAATGTAACAAAGGAGAGGCAAAACCCTGGTTTTATCACGTATAAGAAATAGTAGTGTTGTCTTCCGAGGACTAAACAAACGCATCATGACCTGCAAACTCAGATGTCCAAGTGTTACTCATCAGATGATCAGGACTATATGTGTATCAGCTGTGCATAAGGGTAACCCTGGAAGACAAAGAGACTTAACCTCGGTACCTGAAATACTGTCTTTAGAAGTGGTTTATTGGCAGCTTGCTCACGGCCAATATCATGACACCACCTATACACATACACATAGTGACAACAGAAAGTCTGTAGTAAGTGTGAGAACTAAAGGTTCAAACAAATAAGTCCACAAGGGAAGTCATCACAAATATCATATAGGGTGACTCACATGTTAATTAGAACTATATCTGAAACTGCAAGAGCAAATAAGGAACTTTGCTTCTCAAATGCAGTATCATCCTAAATATGAAAAAAATAGAAAGAGAAAGGTGTCAGAAAAACAAAGTTTACAAATAACCTCGTAGAAGAAACATGCAACAAAATCCAATCCACGTGCCATTCTCAAGTTGCTTGAACTCATCACTCATGTAAGGGTGCTTTTTAAAAACATTAGTACTAATGAAGAAGGTTAATTGACTCTAAGATCTTTCCATTTCTTATTACTTCAATATGAGAAATTCATGCATCAATGCCATGTCAAAGCAATCACAACAGGAGGACAGAAAGTACTAATGCTGGGTGAGTCTGAATTTTTGTTATAACGTTTTCCCTCAAATAAAAAATCTTTGCAATTAGAATTGACTGATGACTGTGATGTAGTACATTAGCAAAAAAATAAAGAGGAACATCTTATGTTAATATCAAAGTATAGGCCAGTTTTTATGCTTGCCTTGTACAACCTAAATTCCAGATTGGTAGGTTGGGCACTAAATCAAAGAACACAGAATTGAAAAACAAAGTTAACTGCCATGTACTAAAACAAGGACAAAAAAATTGTTAACTGCCATGCAAAAGCACCTTAACTTCCAGAAGAATTCTACAATTGCACACTACTACTGGAGGGGTTTGCTAATTCATGCTATACATTATATTTGACCTGTGTACAGAGTATTACCTCTCCTCTCTCTCTTCCATCAGTACCCTCCAGATCCAATACAACAGTACAAGGCTCAACACCAACACAGCGTGCTATCCAGATACCTTTAGTAGTTTGACTCCTAATAACAAAAATAGAACAACAATATTTTTTCTATCAACATAAATAAAAAGTAGCAGCTACATGTGTTTTCATGACAAGGATAGTGGCTGATAATGCTTAGCAATGACAAGGAATTAGTTACTCTCTCCATTCCAAATAATAAGTCATTCTGGCTTTTCTAGATACACATCATGTCTAGATATATAGTAAAAGTTATATATCTAGAAAAATCAGAACGACTTAAAATTTGGAACGGAGCGAGTAATAAATTATTGAATAAATCAATAATTAATATAAAATCATGTTGGAAGGAGGGGGCGGGGAGCAAATGTTATATACCTTCCCCTGAATGCATCCATCTCCCTGAAATTGGTTCCAAATAGTTGGTTCAACAAGGTACTCTTTCCTGCTCAAAATAAAGAAGGCATGATGAAAATAAATCCTTATTACTAAACGGATATAAATTACTTGCTCAAACTTATCAAAAGCATACAGTGTCTTTTTTTTGTGCAAAGGAGCAGAGATCCCAATATATAAGGCTCTCAGACTCAAGTCAAACAGCATAAATTGAAAGCAAAATTTACAGTTCGGTATCAGAAAAGACAGTAAAGGTTTTCCAGGCTGCCTAAGTTGAAAGACAACAGCTCTTAGTCAGGTACTTGGGGAAAACATTACCCTCAGTCAACTAAATTATTATGAAAAAATATATTCATGATGTATCTAGTGATACTAATTTGTCATCATAAATAATGGTGCTGTTTTCTATAATTTTGGTTAAAGTTAAAATGATTGGGCTTAGGACAGCTTAGAAGTTGATTTAATCTGGTAAGGAGGTAGTGTAGCATATATATCCGTGGCAGTGAATCGACAGCCTCACCAGCAAGGCAGCAAAAGCCATGTACAGGAACCTTACTTTGAATTTGAAGTCCAATCATGTGCTAAAATTAACTTTTTCATGTCACCTACAGTTAGCAAATCAACAATGGAATATCCAAAGTACTGTAAAAACAACGATGGGTCAGAACAACAAGGCTTAGTTCCACTGCCACTATGGCTTGCTGAAGTAGTCAAGTACTGCATAGTGCATACTATGCATTACAAGGGCCGTCACTAGCAAAGTTGCTAGAGCAAATTAAGCGATCAACTGGCAAGACGCGTGCAGGTTTATGTTCAGGAAGCCCAGTTTAGTTAGCTGAGTGCTCAGTTTTGAGGATGCACTACACTAATTCATTCTCCATTACCGAATTAATCTAGTCATATCATAGGGGACGTATTAATTATTGTATAAAATTAAAGCAGCACACTACAAGTAGCACATATGCACAGCTGCACACACCACTTAATAAGCGCACCGTTGGGTCACAACTCACAGAATCAACTGAATCGCCCGTTGGTCTGGAATAACAGAGCACCACCACCAACAACCATTCATGCGACGCCAACTGCAAATACTCAAGCCATGTCTAACGCGCGCTAAGTGCCGCCAAGCCCTACCGGATCACCTAATGGTTCCATGACTGCAATCATTTAGCGCGATCACTAGAGTCGGGTGATCAACAGCGCACGCAGCATTTCATCGAACAGGTGGCCAGCGCGCGCACACGCACGCATATGGCCCCGCCCGGCGGCGACCGAGCTCGGGATCGGAGTAACGGACCAACCAACCAATCCAATCGCCGTGACGGATGGATCGTCGAGTGAGGGCGCGCGGGCGGGACGTGGGGAACGACGGACGGAGGCGGTGCAAGCAAAGCATTACCGCTGCTCTGTGGCCCCATGATGGCGACGACGGCGTAGGAGAGGCCGCAGCCGGCGACGCCCGCGGCCGCCATGAACCGCTCGGCCCCTCGGCCGCGAACTCGCCCTCGCCGTCGATCAGCTGCACCGCCACCCCTCCGCCGCATCGCTCTCCTCCATCTCCGGTCCGATCCCGTGCCGTCGTAGGCGCGCGCTCGTGGGGAAATGGGATGGATGGGATGCGACGATGAGGGGTCGATCGGGGCCGCGCTTCACTTGTCCGGCCGCTCGGCTTTCGCGGAGCACCATGCGCGCGCGGCGAAAGGCACCATACCCGCGGCTCCTAAACCGCCGTGTCGTGTGCGCTGTTTTCCGCTTTTGTCCCTGGATAAGAAATTCGAATTGCGGTTTGGAGCCTTAGGATTACAAAATGTTGGTTATAAATATTGGTTTATTACTTACTTTTTGCTACTTTTCAAAATATTGGTTTCTTGCTTCCTTTTTGCTACTGCATTCAATCTTCAAGTAATCATCCTTCTACTATGTTTATTACTTACTTTTTGCATATCAATCATGGATATCAGAATTTTTTTATCATAGTTATGTTGGAACTACATATTATTATGGTTTATGTCACAGTTCCAACAATGTTAAGTACAATGTATCATTGATTCGTGGTTCCATGTCATGATTCGGTGTTCAAATCAAGACTCTTACTTTTGATTTGAGGGGCCCCTACTTTTAAGGGTCTTTTTGTCTCTACCCTAACATGAGTTAGCAAACTTAGAACTCTCAAATCTATTCTATTAGATACTGGCATATGGGACGGTTGAGTGCCTAGTCGGGAGCAGAGGACCCTCATTGAATGAGCCTCATCCGAGCAGGTTTGGCACCAGTTAGTTGAGTGCATTTGCTAGGCTGAGGGGCTTCACTGATGGAGCCACACTAGGGGAGGGGAATAGGATGGCGGCACACGACGCGAGAGAGTGAAGACAAAAGGAAGACTTCGAGGATTTGAATTAATGCAGGAAATGTTCCATATGAAGAAGTAAGGAGCTCCCTACATGGCCCCTAAAACGTGTCTCAAGTTACTCCTTTACGGAGGTCTACAAATCACGCCTCAATCCACACGTCTTAGGTTGAGTTTGATGGGTTCGACCGCCGGAAGATTGGGATAAGGTAAATGTCGATGCTGATGTTTTCGAGTGAATCGAAAGGATGGGAGCTGGATGTGTGATACGAGATCACAATGGAAATTTCTTGGCTACATCCAAGTTATTTGTAGAGTCTTTGAACCAGAAATGGCTAAAGCTTTGGCTGTCAGGATGGGCATTAAAGTTTATCTATGATCAACAATTCAAGAAAGTGGTAGTTGCTTCAGATTGTTTAAATTTGGTACGAAAACATGCAAAAAATCTGCATCGGTCTCATATAGGAGCAATTGTACAAGACGTCAAGATGATGAAAACCAACTTTGAAGATATTTCTTTTTGTCTTTGTTAGTCGAAATTGTAATGAGGTAGCTCATGTATTAGCTACGTTGGTTAACCAGATGGCTAATTTATTGTATCTAAATCAAGCTCCGAGTCCATCCGATTTGTACATTGTAAAGAAGTTCTAAGGTAATGAAAGTGTTGTCTATTTTCAAAAAAAAAAAAAAAAAAAAAACTTGAGTTAAACCCCAGTTGAATTAAGTTTTTTTTTTTTTTTTTGCCCTAGCATTAAAAAAAAATAGAGTAGAGGCCAAGGATCTGTGTTGGAGATTCTCTTGCTGCTTTAGATATAGTTCGAAGCTATGGAAGGATACTACTCTAGTAGTTCAATGCTGGAGTGAGTAAAATAGAACAAGGGGAGGAAAAAAATATGAAGACAACCAAGATGCAGACTCAGAACTACATGCATTTAGAGCATCTTCAAGACTTTTTTCTAAAATTTACTCAATAAATAATCATTTGGAGAGTCATTCAAGTAAAGCCGCTTTTATATGTCTTTGTACCCTCCAAAAACTTTCGAATACCTTGTGCTCACTTTAGAGAGTCATACTTGCTCTACATCTTTGGCTAGCGAGAATTTTAAAATAGAGGATGTTTATATTTGGATATTCAATTGTAAAGGTTGTTGGAGGATATTTTTGATTAAAACCTCCATTCCTATAGACCAAAAAGGATATAAAGAGTCTCTTAGAGTTTTTTCTTATTCCTAAATAAAATGTGTCTTTTATTCCTAAAGAAAATTTTAAAGCTTAATTTAATTTCTATAAAGTAGAATAAACATCTATATCTCCAAATATATTTATATACAAAATATTTCATAATTAATCTATTTTTTACATTAAAATAAATATTATACCTTTTATATATTAATTGATTAAGTTTAAAAAGTTTCATAAGCAAATTAGAGGAATGAATATCTTCTCTTTTTTTAGGAAGCCTGACATTCGTGGTCAAACTTTGGTCAAAGCAAGACTTCTTCAATGAAATCTATTCAAAACGAGATTGGCGAATAACCAGCAGCAACCGTCTCTACTACAAAGGTAACAAAGTACATGGATGGGCCATGGGAATCCATTGATTGTGAGCTTTTTTAAAAAAAAAAAACATTTGATTGTTGCATTCTACACTTTGCAAGTATGTCACCTTCTTAACTGAAAAGAAAACAGCAGCACTCTCACTTCAACACCAAACAATTGCAGAAGTCAGAAACACAAAAGCACAAAATCATCGCTTACAAAAGCCGGCACTCAAAAAACACACACACCATGATCCAAGAAGGTTCCATTCCTCCGATCCGTCAGCTTCTTTCTTCCACTGCCAAAACACACTGTAGCACGCACACCTTCAGTCTCTCCTCACTCGCCAAGAGTTCACTGATCGACGAGTCAGCCATGCAATGGCCATGCCTGGTGGTGCGCGCGCTGCCACGGTGCTCCGACGGTGCTCGAGGACCCGCACTCGCTTCCTGGGACCGACGAGACTCCGGCGCGCGCACGACGCGCGCACCGCTCCATACGCCGGGACGGCGCACTACCGCCGGGCAGGTCCAGCGGGTCCAGCGACGCCCTTCGCCGCGCGCTGCCCCGCTCGCGCCCCCGGCGCCACCCCGGCTCGACGGGCGCTCCCAGCACGACGGCGACGGCGAGGCCGCGGCCGTCGTCGTCTCGGACGCCGACGAGAGGCGCTGCCTCGGCGCGCTCTGCGACCGCGCCTTGGCGCGCGAGGACTCCGTGTTGGCCATGTAGCTCGGAAACGACGACGGCGGCGGGTCCGCGCGCCACGCCCTGCGCCGGCTCGGCACCGTGGTCGTCGTCGGTGTCGGCTCTGACGCGGAGGTGAAGGACGCTCGTCGACGTCGAACCGGCCGCTGAGTGTCCGCGCCGACGACGGCGTCGGCGACACCTTCTGGCACAGGAGTAGTAGCTCGGCCTTCGCCGGCGTGCGGCTCGGCGTCGTCGTCGACGTCGAGTACGAGTAGTGGTGGCAGCAGCTGTTCCGCCGCGCGCCTGCCCTTGGCGCGCCGTCGTCCACCTCCACGATCCGGACGTCGTTCTCCTCCGAATCCCTCTCCGTCGCCTCCTGCACAGCACAGCGGAACCAACCACACCCATTTGTCAATTCCTTATTCCTTCCATCGGTTGAACAAGGGGAGTGCTCTGCTCACCGGTGGTTTCCGTGACGACCGAGGGTGCTGCGGCGATCGCCGGCACGGCGGCTGCCGCGGCGTGGCCTGATGCCTGGAGGATGCGCCGTCCTCGACCTCGAGAAGCCTTAGCCGCTCGGCACGCGCGCGGCGCTGGGCGTGGACGAGCGCCTGCATGCGCCGGAGTGTCAGGTTGGCCTGCCGCCGCACCAGCTGGCCCCTCACCATCGCCTGCAGCTTCACCATCCCCGCAGCGCGCACAGCGCCTTCCTCGCCTGCGCAATGCAATGCCGTCGCAAATCGTTTCACGTTTGACGTTTCACTCCGGCCGTCCGGCGCGTGGAGAATCGCCGGAACCAAGAACTGCGCGCGCGTGGCCGGTCCAAGAACGAACGAACGTGCTTACCAGGTACGATCGGAAGGCGGCCTGGATCTTGACCGCAGCCGCCTCGGCGTCACTACCGTCGGCGCCGGCGCCGGCGCCGCTCCTCCTCCCCGACGCCGGAACCGGGACTACGACGGTGGAGGACGCAGCCTCAGGGACGACGGCTGCGGCGGCGACCTGCTGCTGGTGGTCCTGCTCTTGCTCCTGCGCCACGACGACGACATGCACCTCGGCCTCCGAGAAGCAGTGAGACGACGAGGACGCGAGCGGTGCCTGTGCGCCGCCTGACAACGCGGCCGCGCCCGGGCGACGGAAGCTCCACCGCCTCTTCTCCCTCCCGGACGGTGCCACCGAAGGCAGCGGCGGCGCCGACAGCACCGACTGGCAGTCGGCGTCAGCGTCCTGGCCTTCCGGGAGGACTTCCTGCCGGGCACGAACAAGTTCCTGAGCCACCGACTCGCCTTGCCCATCTGCTGCTACGCAAGACGCACTACTCAACCCTACAGCCACCACCGCCGCCGCCGCCGCCGCCGCCGCCGCTGCTGCTAGTAGTAGTAGCTGTCTGTACCACCGCGACTGCTCCTCCGCTGCCATTACGCATTTGCACCGGCAATCACCGGTAGGTGCAGATGGATGCAGAATGGAGAAGCAGAGGTGGCTCTGTGATCACTCATTGCTCTCTGGACTGGAACTGGGAGTCGGGACTGGGACTAGTCTCACTCTCACCGAACCTGACCTCACTCACTGCAAGTTTTTACTCGTAGAAGATTGTTCTTGTTCCATTGCCAGTGCCTCCTCATAGGTCTGTGATCTGTGATCTGTTGCACTGCAGGGCAGGCAGCTCAATCTGCGCCTCTGCTTCAGCACAACACGATGTTGCACTGCAGGATTATTATAAACAAGAAATAAATAGTATAGGCGGCCACTGGATTTAAGCAATTATTAGTAGCAAAATAAACGGTGTTAATCATCAGGAGAGGGGGGAATGAAACAAGAGCCAGCAGTAGCAGTGGGCGCGTGATCGATCCTGGGTAAACCTGGCGTACCCAACTCCTGCAGTGGATGCACATGTGTTTGCATCCGTATGGATTGTACACTGTTTGTGTTGGGCGGTTAACGTGCTAGCCTTGGACGCTGGAACGGACACTACTGTCACTGCGAGCTGCAGGGCAGGGACTGTACTAGTGTACTGCTATACACCGTATATAATACCAACAGTGAGTGAAGAAGACAAGAACATACAATCAGGCAGGCTCAGGGGCCAGGGACCATAGTGAATTGGTGGTGATGGTGTTCCCGCTCATGCATGGAGGCGTTGCGTGATGTATCCCTTCACACTAACATTTCTATGTTTCCTTTCTTCCAGAAATGCCGCTATATACTCATTGCAGGATTATAAACAATATAAATGAATAGTATAGGCGGCCACTGGGTTTTCTTAAGCAATTAGCAATGGCTCTGAATGTCTGATACGGTGGACGGGTGGAGTACTACGCGATGGAGGCAATGCTTTTAGTCCTCGCAAATGCAATTGGTCTTTGGAATCTGCCGGCCGGGTCCGTACACGCGGCCTCCTCCGGCCCGGCCGTGCGTGCGCGTGAATGTCCTTGTCGTCCTCCTCCGTCCGACCGTCGTCCCGTGCTGGAGCGAGCGACGTCAGGCGGCAAAGAGAGCACGGAGAGCGTTGGTTGGATCGGAAGAGACGACATGCAGCATGCATGGCCGGCCGGTGGGTGTGGTGTGGGTGCTGCAGGCCGCAGCTGCTCCTGTGGAGGACTCCTTTGGTTCTCAATTGGGCTCTAATGGATTTGAGCACACCTTAGAGCCTGTTTACACTATTCACACTCATATTTCTATGTTTCCTTTCTTTTATACATCCTTGTCACTAAAGTTTCTTCCTCTATATACAATTCTTCCACACGGGTATGAGTCAATATTCATACCCATGGGTTTTGTTAATGGGAACAAAGTAATGCCCATCGGGTTTTACAGTGCACGGGTAACGTTCATAGTGTACTCAAACCCGCAAACCGGTGGATTTAATTTTTTTTTGTGGATTTAATTTAGTCGGCTTCAAGTTGTAGCTTGTGTAATATGGCCCATGTATTATAATTTACCCTAGCCCAATATCAACCTTCGGAATGTACAGTCGACCTGCTTCTAGTGGGCTTAGAACAAATTGATAAACAGCCGCCCACTCTAGCCTTACGTTGCTCAAAAAAGAATTGATATTGGGCAGTTTATCGGTTGATAAACCCATCGGGGAGCCTGTTGCCCCAATGCATCCACGCCGATGGATGGGTCCATCAAACCCATCGGGTCGCGCCCACAGCTCCCATCGGGTCCCATCAACTAGAGTGGCGTCATACCCATCGGGTCGCCCGCATAACAGACCTCCCATCGGTGTGCCGCGGTGGCGTGCGCCCGGCCTCGCCCCGACACGTGCCCGACGCCACTTCCCTCTCCAGGCGGCGACCTCAAACCTCTCTTTCCCGTGGCAGGCCGGGCACGAGCGAAGCGGGTGAGTGTCGACCTCCGCCTCTCTGCGTCTAGCGGCGGCGGGGCGTGGGACACGAGCCCGTGCGGGCGCTCACGGGAGGCAAGGCGATCTCAGCGCGTGGTGGCGCCCTTGCCCGGCGGCATCCTGCTCTCTGCTCCTCCCCTTCCCTCTATAGGAGAGCGGGCGAGGCCGCGGAAGCGTGCACGGGGCCCTCCCGCACCATGCTGGCCGATACCGGGCTTCCTGGAAGCCACTGTATTTGGCAGACACGCCATCGTCTCGGGCGCTTTACCGGGCCGCACTATACAACTCTTATTTCCGGTAAAAGTCTGTCCAATAAATTTTACAGGAGTGCATTGCGGATAGCCTTAGCTCCAAAAGTCCACTCCAAAAACTTTCACCTATCACATCACCTATCATATCGAATGATTTCGGTATATGCATGAAGCATTGAATGTAAATGAAATAAAAAAAAACTAATTGCACGGTTTGGATGTACAGAACTAGACGAATCTCTTGAGCCCAATTACTCCATGATTATCCATAAGTGCTACTGTAACCTGCATGTGCTAATGATAGATTAAATATAGTCAAAAAAAAATTTGTCTCACGGTCTACATGCGAGTTCTGAAGTTAACTTTTAACCATGTCAAACATCCAATGTGACACCCACACATTTTCCACTCCAAATTTTAGTCTTTTCGTTGCCCGGCCTCTCTCATTTTGGTTTCCTCCATTCCATCCCATTCCCTACCGTCTTCCCCCTCCAATTCCAAAATCAAAAAGCCTAGACCCCTCTCCAACTAGTGCACGCCACGCCCCCCCCTCCTCCTTGGAAGGCCGTTGAAGGCCGGCGTCCGCCGGCGCCCGATGTCGCGATGGCATCGGCCTCCGACGACGCGGCGGCCTCCGCCCCTCCCACGTCGCGGCGGCCTCGCCCTCCCTCTCCAACCAGCGCACGCCACACCCTCCCCCTCTCCCCTCTCTCTCGTTTCGCCACCGCTGCGTTTTCCAATCTGGTTTGTTTACTCGAGACCAATTGGCCTGGGTTTGTGGTGGTTTTAATCGCAAACGATTGTCGATCATGCTTGTGGATTCGATTGTTGTTTTCCGGTTGCAAGCGAAATAGTTTTGATCAATGTTTCCCCAGATTTCTCTATCTGCATTCAAGTTTATGGTTTTGCATTTGCTACATAGTGTAATGATTTGGTTAACAATACCATGATTTTTTTCCTCTAGTGATAATGCAATAATAAATATTCCATAATTCATTTCGATCAGGTTCTGCATCCCACGGTACCTGATTGTATTACAATTCCACTGGTGACAGTAGTCTAGAGACACATAAGATTTCTCAAAATTGATAAGTAACCAGGAGTAATTTCATAGCTTTCCTTTAAAATTTGTTTTACCAATCTATTAATATTTAGACCTATTACTGCCATTGGGATGGATCAAGGGAAGGTGAAGGTCTAGTATTTGGTCCTTATCATGGACAACTACGTAAGTAGGGAGGGGCGTGCGGTAGGGAGAGGGGCCGGCGGTGGTTAGGGTAGGAGTAGGGAAATATTTCTTTATTGCTTGTTCCTAAGAGATTACATCCTCCTTTCTTATATAGCCCTCCTATTGAACTTATCTCGAACAATCTCTAAAAGTTTCTTTATAGATTGAAAACCCTTTACAAGCAAGTCCTTATTCTTATCGAGGCTTCCTTATAGATTCGAAATATCTCCTTCACACCAAAAAAATCCTAAATTATCCTAACCGAACTTTTACTTTAATTATCGAAAAAACCCACGGAAGGGCAGCGGCGGCGGGAGGGCGCGTGCGCCAGCCCTGGGCGCCCCTGCCGCCCCCACGGGCCCTAGGGCCAGCCCCTTTGGGCCCCATTGCCTAGGGTGTGACAGTACGTGTTTAGTTTTTTTTTTGATAAAGCATACCTGTATTAATTAAGGGAAAAGTAATACAAGTACACCGATACGTATGACAGCTACCCCGCCTATAATCTACAAGGACCCCAGAAAATAAGAAAATTACAAACTGGTCCTTAGACCCTTCCAGAACGGACACCAGCCGCAACCACAGTGCTAGGGGTGGCTAAAATGAGTTTTATCTCGTGATCTGTTTTTTTGGTTAGGATAATTTAGGATTTTTTTTGGTGTGAAGGCTATGAACGGATGAACCAACATCCACCTCACTGCTGCTCCACGCCCGAGTTGACGCCATGCTCAGTGCTGCTGGGCTCAAGGACGAAGGACGAGGCGAGGCTCTCGCAGCCCCAGTTCTGGCATTTCGCCGTCGAGCTGTTCAGGGAGGTTGTGCTGACCGGTGAGCCAGATTCCGGGTCATAGGCGATCTGGCCGAACCCACCTCAGTTGCGGTGGCTCAAACTTAATCTTGCCTTTAGATTTTTTTTCAGTTATTATTATCTATTGTGTGAATTTAAGTATATTGTTTACTTTCATCTTGACAACAATGGCCACTGCGATCTTACGTTGGCACCATGAAACTTTCATACGAGTCACACACATAGCGGTTCTCCTTGCAAGTTCAGGCTATGTGAATCGAGCCAAATTGGATAGGATCTATGCAACCTGTTTTCTTTAGCATACACTTCAGAAATTCATATTCTCTACATGCAAACTGAAGTTGTTTTCGTTGGTCACTTTCCCAAGTTCCTGACAGCTAATTTCTGAAACTGCAGTGGTTCTATGATGTTCATGCTTGAGATGGCCATGTTCAGGCTTGGGAATAGGGATGGGGAGGATGACCATGTTCAGGCTTGTGAATTGTGAGGAGAAGTAGTAATGTTGAGATCAGATACTTCTTTCCTTATATAATTATATGCTGTTTTACATGACTTTCTTTTATAATTCTGTTGTAGTACTTGCCATCTGAATATCTGATTGCTATCTAGACTACAATATGGTTTTACCTTCCCTTCCATGGTCAGTTACATTTGTTGGGTTGTGACAGCTCTCTTGCCTTGTATATGTAGTTAGGTGATATCCATGAAGAGGTGGAGACTCATGTGTTTGATTATTTGTTATCTTAAAACAAGTGTTATCCATGAAGAGTTCGAGACTCATGTGTTTCGTTTTGATCAGTTATCCGAACATGCACATACCTAAATTGATGTGATATGCCCATCCATTATCATGTAAATTTTGTTAGTATGAGTTGAACGTATCTATGATCCATTTTCTATCAAATAACAACACAATAGTATATAAAATTATATTCATGATTGATCTTGTGACTACATGCAAAGCATTAATCAGCTTGCACACGACTCTTTATCTGTGGGTTGGATACTGGGATGGCATGTTTTTCTAACTGTAAGTCCTAACTAGAATTTGGAGATGTGTTAGAATTTATTCATGGATTTACTGTCGCACAAAATAAATAGATACCAAATACATCTTCTAGCCAATATAAAATATTATCTTAGGCGAATTACGGAAAAATCTATAGCACCACAATATCCGTGACTGTGTTAATTTCACAAAACATGTGTGTATAGATTAAATGTCATTTTAATATCATATTTAATTTCACAATATTGTTATCTTATCATATGATCTCTATGTTTTTATATAAAAATTTAGCTATCCCGTAGCAACGCACGGACGTGATGCTAGTAGATTCATAAAGGGGGATTTAGCCTTCCCCTAACTATAATATTACCACTGCAGGATTACCTCTGGTAGCCCATGCACAGTGTTTCTTCTATGCCTCCTTGGAAACTCTGGTTCATGGACTGAGCCATAACACCCAAGTGTTATGCTGACTGCTAATGTCGAAACACCCGCAAAAAATGCTACTAGTAGTGCGATATCGGCTCCAAGACTCGTTTCATGGGTTGCTACCCTGTATTGTTGAGAATAGATTCCTGTTATAACCGAAGAAAAATATCCAAGTTCAACAGCTCTCTGAACCCATCGATAAGTTGCACGTGGATCCTGATTCTGGTCTTGAGTTTGAGTTAGACCCTCAATGGGAGGCATCCGAAATCTGATAGTATTTGACCGAGGCATCCTACATTAAATTAAGAGAAACAAAAAACTTTGTAAGTCTATCTACATGGCAATGGAGCTACACATGGAGAACAAATAGGCAAATGTGCAGGTTATATATAAATGCACTACTGATTGGAACATGGATATATGAGCAGGTTCAGAAACCCCTAGGATAATTTTTTTAATCACATCAATTTGACTCGACATACTATGGTTGCTACATAAAATTGGCTTTAAAAAGAGCAAGAGCAAAACTGTGATCGACATAGAGCAAGAGCAAAACTGATAGAAACCCCTTCTATTGTACCACTCAATTAGCTTTAAAAGACATTTATACAAATCATGCAAATAAGTTAAGAAAGTAATCCATGACGTGAATTCTTCCTGCAGACATCTGCTAGACAGAAACGAGTATTCATTTAGCTTCAGGAGAAATTTATACAAATCATGCAAATAAATTAATAAAGTTATCTATAACACGACTTCTTCATGTACCCATTTGCTATGATCTATTAGATATCTTATTACCAGATGTTACTGGTTACATATATAATTTTTCTTTGACACATAGTCCCCACTTCTCCCTCTGTTCAACCCTGACCATCACTTAATCCTCCACTGACTTTACATTCACCACAATATATGACATCTGTGAAATTTAGCAATTTTACTTTTACAACCACCTCCACAAATAGATGGGAAAGAAAGAATTGACTATTCCATTTATTTTTTTCTGTACTGTTAATGATTAATGAAGTAAAATATGGACCTGGAATATGGTGGGCAGACATAAAATAAATAAATCTAGTTCCTATCAGACCATGACAAAACCTGTCTGTTATTCCCACGCGTGCTGCAGCACTGAACTTTCTCAAGGTAATTGAGTAGTTGAATTCCAGCCATACAATGTTTTATGGGTATACATGACTTTACCACAATAACATCTGGATTCAGTCCATGTGACCCTGCATGGAAGTTTGTTGTATGGCGATGGCTGTTGAACATGAAAACTAAACAGACGGCTCTTTTGTTCTGTTCTAAGAATTGAAATTTAATTCTAAAACTGTTTAGTACTCCCTTGATTCCAAATTATAAGTCGCTTTGACTTTTGGTTCATCCATTTAAACTCTCCGTTCCAAAAAACATGCAATTCTAGCACAATGTCATGGTTTAGTATCTCACGTTTGATTAATTATAGATAAAAATTATCAATATTTATGTTATCAAATATAGGGCTGGATATCGAGCCAGCTCGGCTCGTTAGTGGCTCAGCTCGTTATAGCTCGGCTTGTTAGTGGCTCGGCTCGTTATGGCTCGTTATAAAACGAGCCAAAAGGCTAGCTCGGCTTGGCTCGTTAGCGAGCTCGAGCTGGCTTGTTTGGCTCGCGAGTCAAAGCACAAAAAAACATACGCACAAAGATTTTAACCGTAAATCAACGAAAAACACATCACATGCATATATAAAATAAATAAACAAAATACATATGTATTTTGCAATGAGAAATATAATTATGTTATAGTTTATGACCATGATACATTGTCCTCTATTGATCGATTACATTGATCTATACAATATTTGTTATTTATCTTGGCTCGTTATGGCTCATGAAAGCAGCTCATGAAAGCCTCGAGCTAGCTCGTTATAAAACGAAGCTGGCTCATTACAAAACGAAATGGGTTTGTTACAAAACGAGTCGAGCTCGAGCCGAGCCATTAACAAGCGAAGTCGGCGAGCTAGCGAGTTACGAAGTTTTTTTCGTCCAACCTTAATCAAATAAATATCATTAGATTCATTACAAGATGTTTTTTATACCAACAGTTCATGATGGCTAAACTTCTTTACATATATATAGTATCATTTGGGCTGCAAAACTAACACTCCCGCCTTCCTGCTGGAACTCTGAAGAAAGTACTGAACTTTGGTCCAGAAGACTAACCTATCTAGAGGGAGCACGCATAGTGGAAAGACCGGGAACTAAATCCTTGGTTATGCTGACAGTGTGGCATATCTAGAGGCAGCTCAGTGACAGTCTCAGATTTTATTTTTAATCACACCAATTTGACAATGTGAACATATAAAACACGCCTACAAATTGCTATTTCCGTTGCTGGTTTCAATAAGCTCACTGCAAGTGATAACTGCGAGAGTTCTCAGTATTTAGCAAAGCTGTTCCTACATAGAGATTAGAGAAAGAGCAAAAAAAAAAAAATGACACAAACCAGTTCTACTACTTCTACTGTACCATTCAATTAGCTTTAAAAGACATTTATACAAATCATGCAAATAAATTAAGAAAGTTATCTATAACACGAATTCTTCCTGTACCCATTTGATATGGTGTATTAGATATCTTATTACCAGATGTTACTGGTTACATATATATCCAAAAAAAATGTGACAGTCCCTCCTTCTCCCTCTGTTCCCCCCTGACCATCACTTAATCCTCCACTGACACATAGTCCCTGACTTTACATCACAAAGTCCCCTCCTCCCTCTGGTTACATCTATTAGTTTGTTTTATGGCGATGGCTACTGAACATGACAACTAAACAGACGGTCTCTTTTGTTCTGTTCTGAGAATTGAAATTTATTTTTGAAACTGTTTTAGTATGGTATATAGTACTGAACTTTGGTCCAGAAGACTAACATATCTACATGGAGCACGCACAGTGTAAAGACAAGGAACTAAATCCTTGGTTATGCTGACAGAAGGCTATACCACTTTACATACACACATATATATATAGCATCATCGATTCTAAAAGGAGTGAAGAAATCACTGGCCAACAAAAGGAAAGCACAGGAATTATGCTACAGGATGAAAAGAATATATATTCATAATAGTTTGGGCTGCAAGACCAACACTCCCGCCTTCCTGCTGGAAATCTGAAGGAAGTACTGAACTTTGGTCCAGAAGACTAACATAACATATCTAGAGGGAGCACGGCACGCACAGTGGAAAGACCGGGAACTAAATCCTTGGTTATGCTGGCAGTGTGGCATATCTAGAGGCAGTTGGCGCAATGACAGAATCTTGGAGCAAAGGAAAGCATTGGAGGTGGTGAATGAGACGAGAGAAAAATAACAACATGCCGCCTGGCTGGCAACAAGGGCATGATTAGAGCTGGCAAGCAATCCCATCTCTGATACACCCAGGCCACAAAGAAAGATGCCAAGCAGATTAGACTGTGTAATCCAACCTAAATACACATGGATTAACATAAGACCTAGTAACTTGAAACTTGTCTTACTTTTTGCAGACAATCGAAGTTAGTAGGCACAATACACTGGTAACCAGGCCAGATCCGAACACAGCTAGTTAGTTAGGGTTTGGGCGCACGATTTCGCACAACAGAACGGGAAGGCTAAGGGAGGGCGCACCTGGTGCGGTGCTCGTCGCCGGCGAAAACCCGGTGGCACCTGGCGTACGCGGCGGCAGCGACGGCCGCGCAGGCGTCGCCGAGAGGAGCTCATGCTGGTGCTGTAGTAGTCAATTGGTGATGGAAGAAGAAAAGGCAAGCTCCTTGCTCCAGGCTCCAGCTCCGTGTTGGGTCGGGTCGGCCTCTCAGTAAAAAAAAAAAAAAAAAAAGCGAGCTGAATACGTATCGGATACGTATCTCAATTTTTTTAGCAGAGTCTCGACCCGTATCTGAAGCGGCTGGGCCATGCTAGATACGGCCTAAGTACATGATAGCGGCATTCAGGCCCATGGTTCCCTGAAGATGGGCCACAATGGCACGATTTAAGATAAGACCCAACCCAACAGTCCACTTGTATACCGTTCAAAAAGAAGAACAATCCACTTGTCTACCCAGCCGGAGCCGACATCAATTTATAGATGTCCATCCGGCCCGTGGCACGGCGGCGGTCCGTCCGAGGAGCCGGTCATTTGGCCGGTACAGCACGCCCGGCCGTACGCATACGGCCGCGGTGGCGACGGCCGATAGGCCGGGCCGGGCCATGGGCGGCCGCCCGCCGTGGCACGGCCTACGCCCGGCCCGGCGAGGAGGTGGCCCGGTGATAAATAATAGCTCAACAAATATCAGCCCATAATATGAAAAAGGCCCATCCCCAATCTCCACAAAAAAAAAAAAGGAAAAGGCCTCACTCACCCTCACCGGCGCCATCCCAACCCTATCCAAAGATCCGGGACACCACGCCATCCCAACTCGAGTAGTTCAACCCGACAACCCCACGCGCCGACGCGAAGACGGCCACAAGCCGGCAGGCAGAGGTGGCGAGGGCTTGGCGGGCCGCGCTGGGCGCGAAGCGGCGGGAGTGAAGTTGCGGCGGCGGGCGGGCGGCTGGCGGCGGGCGGGCGCGCAGTGGTTCGCCGGGCGTGGCGGCCAGTAGGGCAGCGGCGGCCAACGCGGGCGCGGGCGCAGAACGCGGTGGCCAGCGTGGCGGTGGCGGCAAAGACGATCGAACGGGAAAGAGCGGGCACAGCGGCCTTGGCGGGATCCGGAGAAAGGGATGGGCCGGCCCGTGGCTTTGGTAAAATGGCCCACGAACCGGGCCATGGGCGAGGGTGCGCCCCGGCGACGGTGGAGGCACGCCCGTGGCCCGACGCGCCCGCAACCGGCCAACCCGGGCCGCCCGTTGGACATCTATACATCAATTATGCACTCTCTAAACGCATTGTTGGAGGCTCACTGCAAGTGATAACTGTGATCCAATTAATGGTCTTTTCATATTTAGCAAAGCTGTTCGCTACAAAAGAGCAAGAGCAAAAATGATACAAACCACTTCTACTATACCATTCAATTAGCTTTAAAAGGCATTTGTGCTTCTATAGTGTGTGCTAACAACTAACAACATCCCTTTAACAACTAACAATTAACACTTTTGCACACAACGGATCAAGTCGGAGAAGGTTTCGAGTTCACTGTGAAGGACCCAACACTGATCCCGGAGGGCCGGACAGTACACATCCCGTGCGGGCCGTGCCTAACTCTAGGCGACTGAGTGGCAGCTGAGTGACTAGGTAACGAATAATTTGAAATGGACCGAGTGTATCATAGTACACTTAATTACAATCATAAAAGTGTGTAAGAATTGCATTACAATGTACTCCCCTGCGTATCGTAATTAGAAGACGTTTAGGACAGCGACACGGTCTCTAAAAACACAACTTTGACTTCTTTTTTTCTATAAAAATTATTTATGAGAAAGTTATATGTGTATATTTTTATAAAAGCAATTGTTAAGGCAAATATATTGATATAGTTTTCACATTTCCAAACTTACAAATTAAAAAGTTATTCACGATTTATATTCCTAATGTTCAACCAAAACTTTGTCCAAAATGTCTTCTTTTTTTTTTTTTTTTTTTCGAAAAGCGTGTCCATTGACACGTATTTCATTAAGGGAAAAAAGAGTTTTACACGACGCACGCATTAGCCAAAATAATTGGCCGCAGCGCACGTAGGCACACAGACAACAATCGCCGGCTGAAACGGCGGAGCAACAAAGTATCAAAAGAATCTTGTCACACACACTTACATTTGTATGGGCAAACCTTGCTAGTTCTTACAACAAACAAACAGACAGATTTATAGAACTTTTTTTTTTTGAAAGGTCTAGCAAGCCGGCTTTGGTTATAATAAGAAGCGAGTAAACAACAATGGCAACGCGAGAAGCACCGGGCCTTTAACCCAGCCTTGGCTGATTTGGGGCTTGGGTACAAAGTTGATTACTCACACACTAATGACAACACACAGCGACTTAGGTGAGTACATACGCAGATTTATAGAACTTTTAGGAGACTCAAAATGGTGGACCGGGCAAACGTGAGTACATGGCCTTGTTTAGATTGCTAAAATTTCTAACCCTTTTTCCACTTTCTCTCCATCACATCACATTAAATACACCAAAAGATATATGTTTGGAGTATTAAATGTAGGTAAAAAATAACTAATTACACAGTTTAGATATACATTGCGAGACGATTCTTTTGAGCCAGTTACTCCATGGTATGATGATATTTACTACTAACAAACGAAACATGCTACAGTGTACGATGTGACATCCGGTTACAAATTTTAGCAATCTAAACAAATACTATTGTAGCCTTTCATGTCGACTGGCATTGCTGAAAGGACGTATCCCGTTGCTGTGGCTCTTTCCCGTTAATGAGCCCAGCCCGGCATCGATGTCTGTCCTCCCTCACAGGAGACCCCGGCTGACGAAGACTCGTAATAGCATCTATTGCCAGTATCATTTGGTTGCTGCATGTAGTACAGTGGCACCATCATTTTCCGAGGGAGATCGGGGGGAGGGACTACGAACTGGAGCACGCTCATGGCTTGCCTGATCGACGGTCGGAAGCCATGATCCGGGTGCACGCACCAGAGGCCGACAAGCATGACGCGCTCCATCTGTGGCACGTCGAACTCATTGAGCCGCGCATCCGCGGCATAGAGGAGGTTGCCGCTGCCATACATGTGCCAGACCCAATCAACAAGCCGGACCTTCTTCTCGTCTTCGTCCTGAACTATAGGCTGCCGGCCGCAGGCGATCTCAAGGAGGACGACGCCGAAGCTGTACATGTCAGATTCAACACTTGCCCTGCTGGTCACCGCACACTCCGGATCCATGTAACCGATGGTTCCGGCCAGCAGTGTCGTGCGTTCCCGGCGGCTATGGTCGATGAGGCGTGCCAGCCCAAAGTCTCCTAGCTTCGCGTTGAACGACGCGTCGAGCATCACGTTGCTCGGCTTGATGTCCCTGTGCAACACGCATTTCTCACATTCTTCGTGAAGATAGAGGAGAGCATAGCCTACGGAGAGAACAACATTGTACCTGATTTGCAGTGTGAAATGAACATCGTGATCAGTTTGATTTACAGTGCAAGGATGAATGATCAGATTATGCATCATAAATCTCATCATACCTGCTGGGCCATGGTAGAACGTTGCTTGAATTGTAAAGATGGGTGTCAAGGCTACCGTTCTCCATGAGCTCATAGACAACCAAGAGTTCATCGGCTTCGTGACACCACCCTACAAGCTGAACAAGGTTGCGGTGACTCAGCTGGCTTATGATGGTTACTTCGGAGATGAACTCTCGTCTCCCCTGCCTTGAAGTTTTGGATACCCTTTTGATGGCAACATGAAGACGTTGGTCATGAAAGAATCCTCGGTAGACTGAACCAAAGCCTCCCTCTCCAAGCTTCACGTCTTCAGAAAATCCCCTTGTCGCTTGAGACAACTCACTGTAGCTGAATCTCCTAGGTGTGTTCCCCATCTCAAACTCTCCATCCATCCATTCGTTGCTGTGAATTTGTTTTCGCTCTTGTGATTTTTTAGAATTTCTTGTCCTCCATTTCTTAAGATAATAAAGCAACAATACTGCTAAGCAAACCACCATGAACATGCCAGCGGCTGAAAGTCCAGCTACAAGTCCAGCTTCACGTCTGATACTACCCTCTGTGAACAATCATTTTCACCTTTTTTCAGTTAAATATCGCACAAACTTTAAACCAGGTTTTATGGCTGACGTTGGGATTTGGGAATAACACGGATTTATTACCATCTGTGTCAATTATTTATAGTCAACTAGCTCGTCGCCTCACAGTGCATGCTAGAGTAATTATTCAGTTAAAACCCTAGTTTAAGTTTCATCTTTCTTCTTGTATCCACCACTTAAACAATAATTTTAGAAGACAGACTTCTATGATTATCAGAGGTGGGCACACTTAGTGACCGCCTCCGTAAATTGTCAGGGATAAAGGAAAATGCTCGCTCTTAAAAATATTTAAAGAAGCAGGTGTCCTAAGGTTACCGTTCAAAAAACCATCAATTAACATAGTCGGTCAGCTGACACCCGTTACCGTAAATCAATTTTAATCACTATCTATTAATTAACATGGGCGGTCATTCCAATCATCTCTCTAAAACTTGATTTTCAGAGTCGGGCATGTTAGGCCAGTCTCAATGGGGTTTCATAGTTGTTTCATGCATATTAAATAGGGTGCCACATCAGCAAAAGTTCACTTTTTGCATGAAACTCGAGGAGAGAGAAGGGAAAAGTTTCAACTTGGTGAAATTCTCTTGGCACGAATACCAACTATCTCTCGAGTCATGAAATTAAATGCCTATGAAACCACAAGATGAAACTCTTCATTGAGAGTAGGGGTTTCTTCCAAGTTTTATTTTATTTTATATGACATGACAGTCTTGGAAACAACGAAATGAAACTCCCCATTGAGACTGGCCTTAAGGAGTTTGTCACTATAAATAGTCGCAACCACAAATAATTCATAACGTTTTCATACGAACTCAGATGAAGATAAATTATGCATTTTCCATATGGTCTACAACCTTGTAGTTGAAAAGTTTTTTATTTAAACCAAAAATAATTCATAATTTTTCATATGAACTCGGATGAACACAAACTTTATGTCAAATTGTAGCCCTCAACGCAATCGTGAACTTTGTAGTGGAATAGTTTTTTATTTAAAACTATCTAGAGTCACAAAAAAAATGTTCTAAGTACAAACTCAATAAAATCTACAACGCTGTAGTCGAAAAAGATTTTTTTACTTAAAGTCATTTCAAGTCCTAATTATGTGTCATAAGTTTATAAATTTTGAAATTCAAAATTTAGAATGTTTAAACGATCTTGAATGTCCACATGACTTATACAAAAGTTTTAGTCGCTGACATGATCTATATGTATGTTGTTGATAATTTTTTGATTTGAAATTTTTAATATCTCAAATATTTGTTTAAAATTAATATGTTTGAGATTTTTTTTTAAAAAGCTACAAACAATCTTGGATGGAGATAAATTCTTCACCAAAGTTATAGTATTTTATGAGTTTTAAAACTTTGTAGTCATTTTTTTTTTTTTCATTTCAGTTCATTTAGTGGCCAAAATATTCAATGTTGGATTATAGAATATTTGTATAAAAAAGTATAATTGTATATATACTCATAATTGTGGTGCAGTGGTAGAAGGGTGTTTGTACCGAGTCATTTTTTTGTTTTCTAGAAACCATGAACCAAGGCGAGCATTAATGGGACTGATAGAGACGGATGGCTTCAGGTGCTCATCTCCGTTAATAGAATTAACGAAGGTGGTAAAGGCTACCGCCTCTGAAAATCCTGATTAATAAAGCACTTTGCCAGAGATGGATGCATTTTCTGCCTTCGTTAATCGAAAACGATCGCCTCAGAAATTACTTTCATCAGTGATCCATTTTATAAGGTGTCATCACAAATTTATATTTTGACATGCATATGCTCTAAGTTTAAATTGTCGTGCTTATCTATCTTTTATTTTAAACTTTCTTTTGTATTCCATAAAAAAAATTATAGATTACAGACTCCACTCATAGCCATTATGAGTTTATTTGGTTCACTGTGATCCGTGGAAAATATTTTGGGAGCCATGAACTGTGAAAAAGCTACTATGAGCTATTGTTGTGAAATAGTTATAAGTTGTTTGAGTGAAACAACTATGAAATCTACCCCCTCCTCTGTCTCCCTTGAAACCGGTATGTAATAACATCGCTCTATTTTCACCAATTTGTAAAAAGCCAAAAGCAAGGTCCAAGGTGCAACGAAAATTGTACTACACGAAAGCAGCTGCTTCTAAAAAAGTAGCTTTGGGTTATTTCTGTTTGGTTGACATTGTGCTTGTTTGGAGCATAATTAATTTCTAAAATCTAACCAAACACAACCTAGAATGGTTTAAATAGTTCATCATAGCACTCAAGATGTTGAATCTCCTCTATCAAAGAATTCTATGTGTCATAGTATTGTTATATGTAGTATTTATAATAAGGGTGCACTTTGTGTATTTTTCCGGAAGTAGTTACTCCCATCTTAAAAAAACCACATTGCGTATGTGTTCATACTTGTTTATCGGTTTGAGTATGTTTAGATAATCATATTAAGATATTCCAGATGTTACTACACGGAAATTTTTCAAAGGAATCTATAGTTTTTAATATATTACTAAAATGCCACTACCGTAGTATACAAAAAAAAAAGTATATCCACATGCTCTACGTATACATGCATACTTAACATACATACCACCCTAGATGGTCTAGTATGATCATATACTTCATCCACATACACTTCGTTCAGTCATATGTACCTTAAATCTAGAGATATACACATGGGAGTAACTACTCTCGGGGAGTAGAAAATATTTTCCCTTATAATATTATAATAATTAAACTGCTGATATTAAAATGCCATAATGTTTTAGCTAAATATAAGTAACAACTTATCTTCACAAAGTTATGAAAATAATCAAATATACAAACTTATGTAAAATAACAATTTTCAAATGTATTGCCAAAGAGTTCTACTATAATTTAAATGAACTGTCAGTATCGTTCATGCCTGGGTTATCGAGGGAGCTCTTTCCATAATGAAGAGACTATGAAACTATGGTTGTGATGGCGTCTTGGAACTTTATTTACCTTTTGAAGTTTGAATTGACGTTTTTGGTTCATGGAGTATCTATTGTATATTTGTACAAACTTATTATAACATTATTGTTTAAAAATTATGTCGAATCAAATTGGTTGAATACATAGGGAAAGTGAGAAATGAAGGAAAACAGAAAATAGGGTCCTGATCTACATGTCGCTTACATGTTGGAAGGCCACATCAGCTATTTTTTTTTCTGAGACTGGCTACGCTTAATGTAGTTTAGAGGCCTAATATTCAATTTTATAGTGTGGGGTTTATAAAAATAAATTTATTACAATACTTATAAAAATAACCTGATAATTTAGACGGTAGTGTAATTTACTCAAAACTTTGCGGAGAGACAAGCCGTTGACCATAGGCAGACAGAGCCCTGAGCCTCGTTGACTCTCTAATCTCGTGCCTATATTAAACCTAGCTATGTGCATGGTGCTACTCTCTCTGTCCCATAGAGTTTGTCGTTTTTTGACTTTTTAAACTTTATATTTGACCATCCATCTTATTCAAAATATTTATACAAATCATAAAATAAATTAATCAATATTCAAGTATCTTTATTGATAAAATAAGTCGTAACAAAATAAATTATACTTATTCAAAAAAATTTGAATAAGACGAAGCATCGAAAAAAGATGGCACGGAATCCGGGGGTGACAAACTCGGGGCCGGAGGGAGTAGGCTGCAAGCTGCTAGGATGAGCACTGCTACGTCCGTGCCATGAATAAAAAGTCCGTTTTTAACTTCTAACAATCCATGTCCGTCTTATTTAAATTTTTATGTAAATAATAAAATAAATAGATCATTATGAAAGTATCTCTAACGATAAAATAAATTATAATAAAATAACTAAATTTTTAAATTTTGTTGAATAAGACAAACTTTTATTTGTGGGACGGACGGAGTACACACCATTCTAAGAACAGGAGGGGCCAGGGCTCAACCAATAAGATTCCATTCGTGGTGTGAGAAGGGTTTCTGACGACAACCCAACTATACCCCTCTCTTTTTTTTTTTATACCCTCTCTAAATAACTACAGTCGGTGTTGATGTGTCCTAAATTTGACTTGATTTATAGAACTACAGTTCAACATTTATATCTTCAATTAAATTTATTATTAAAAACTAAATTTAAAAATCTTTCTAATGATAGTAGTTATATACTATAGATATTAATATTTTTAATATATATTTAGTCAAAGTTTTTAGATAAAGCAGAAGCAATATTTAGCAACTCCAACAGTTTGACATTTGGAGTTGGCATTCTCAAATTTTGCCAAAAAGCTCCAAAAAACTCCCTCCAAGGCATTTGGAGTTGGCAAATTAGTGAGCGTTGGCAAATCAGGTCGTAGGCGCGCAAAAAAATGCGCGCTCTATGACGTTGGTATTTGGGCGCATCCGTACGTATTATTAGAAGAGGTGGAAGCACGGAAGGGCGGCGAATTGGCTTGTAGTCCAATGGTAGGGCGGTCCATGGGGACGCTACCCACCGGGGTTCAAATCTCGGTGCTCGCACCTTTCTTGGATTTTTCGGGATTTCGGCGTTATGCATTAAGTGGTAGCGGCGTTCCCGACGACGAGGCGCCAATGGTGACTTCGAGAATCTCCAGATCCGCCGGGTGCTCGGTCCTGAGGAGGTGCTCGTAGGGGTAGGGTTTTGCGCACGTGTGTTCATAGGGGTGAGTGTGCGTGCGTGTTGTGAGCGTGCGTTTATAATCGTGTCATTCTCAAAAAAAAAAAAAAAAAAAAAAAAAAAGAAGCCCGGAAGGGCATAAACATAATTTTGTTTCGCCTCGGGTTCCCGACGTAAGTTTTCAAGAGGTGGAAGGACATAAACATAATTTTATTTCTCTCTCGGGGTTCCCGATGTAAGTTAGATCTATGAATTATGCTAAACTGTTGGAGATGAGCTCTTTTTGATTTGATATTTGATTTGGGAGTTGGTAAACAAGCGCAATTGCCAAACAACAACTGTTGAAGTTAGAATAAGCAGTCATCGTTATGAACTTCATGAAGGTTATTAGCCTTGCACACCCCTACGCCCGAGTAACAGGTTGGACCGATAAGACTTGGATCAAGGCGGGGGCACGGCACACTGACCTTTCCAAAGAATCGGCGCCGCGGCGGAAGCCATCGCCCGTGGAACCCATCGGGCACTCGCACCGAACCCTTGCTTCCCCCGGCGCGACGGCATCGGCGTGGTGACCAGGGTGCAGGTGGCGTGGGCGCGCAAAGCAGCGGCACGCCCGCTCAACACCCACCACCCGGTTCCATCACGCCCAGCAAAGCGCCGGGCGGCGCCGGCGCCGGCGCGTCCCCAGTAATCCTCCGCCGACACCAGCCCGGTGCATTCTGCGGCGGCGTTTGCATCTCGGTTCTGTTGAAGAAACGGTGGGCGCTGCTGATCGGTGGCGGAACTACTGGTGGCGGAACGCAGCGGATTTGCTCGGTGGTGGTGTTGCAGCGGGGACGACCTGTCGAGGTACCTCGCCGCCGCTGCAGTTATCGGTACGCCGACGGCGACGCTGGCTGCACGCGCCACAACGAACGTGTTCTGCGAGCCAGGCGCGTACGTGTTCGCGAAGAGCGCATTGATGGAGGCGTTGAGCCGGCGGGAGCAGCTTGGGCGCAGGGTGAGGAAGAGCGCGCGCCGTGACGTTGGACAGAGCAGGCCCAGTTCGCGCGTCTCCCCGAGCCACGCGGTGCCGTTCGCGGGTCGTCGCAGCCGAGCGGTATCTCGCAGCCCGGGAGAATCCGAACGGGTACTGCACGGCCAAGGCTCCGCAGGTCCGTGCGCAGCTCCCGTCGCCGCCCACGGCTGCGGCATGCAGCAGCCACGGCAGGAGGAGCAGTGCCAACGCCGCCGCCAAGCCCCGCCGCAGCATCGTTCTCGACACCCTGGGAACGAAACTCAGCTACTACTACTTGCCGCCGACGTGGTGTGGCGAGGACAAGAAGGCGGCGTTGCCGCGATGGGTTGGGTTTGGTTGTTGTTTGGCTGAGGGAGAGCGTTACGTTGGACAGGCGCTTGCCGCCGGACGGCCGGGCAAAGACTTGTGTTCTGTGCTATGCCATGCACCATCAATACAAGTCGCGGCATCTGCCTGGGCCAGGCGATGGCTTCATCGCGTCGTCTCCTTGCTGGGGCCGCCGTGCGTGCCACGCCCACGCCAGAGGAATGGCCAGTGCCCGTTCCCGTTCCAACACGGCCCGCGTCGCGCTCACAGCTCTATCCGCGTCCCCACTTGCAATCCCGCCGGCCAACACACGGAAGAAAGCCGACCTGATCCACGACCAGAAGACAACCCAGTGCCCACGGTCCCCGTACAGGAGGAAACCGCCGTGGCAAGGTTCAAAAGTCCACATGGCTTAGACCCGTTTGACACACCATCCGGCTTCGCCGTTCGCCATTAGATTTGTTTGGAACACAAGTATCCACCCCACTTGATGTGTCTTGGCTTATGGATTAAGGTGCATATACACGTGCATCATCCAAAAATTGTAAGGTCGGACGCCGATTATATGAGTTCATGAGTGGTGTTGATATTTGCCAAGATTGTTGGGAATAAATTGGGTGGGAAGGTCCTCACGGTGAGGACCTCCTCCCATTTTACTCTAAATATAGAGATTAGAGTATAAAAATTAATATAGAGATTATGGAATATAGATATTAGGGTTTAGAGTTTAATATAGAGATTAGGGTATAAGACTTAAAATAGATATTAGGGTTTAGGGGCTTAATATAGAGATTAGAGTTCAATTTAGTGTATAGGGTTTAGGGTTTAGGAGCGCTTAATATATAGATTAGGGTACAAAATTTAAAATAGAGATTAGGGTTTAACTCATAATATAGAGATTAGGGTTCATGCTCTAATCTTTTAATATAGAGATTAGAGTTGAATGGGAGGAGGACCTCCCCAATTCGGTTCCAGATTGTTGGCGTAGTTTGATATAGCGATGCATGATGGGGTCCACATGTTAGCACACTGCTGCCAAGCCACACATTAGTACCGGGCCACAAAAATATTTCATAGCGACAAATGTGAACCTCAAGCTGTCAGGCATACACTAAAATAATTTCCACATCTTACATAATCAAATCAATGAACGACGTGTCCGTCTACCACGGCGATCTCCCCGTAGCGCAGATCGATGGAGCCCTCCTTCACCGCCACGTATGGTGGAGCTCAACCCGCAGATGCGATGGCCGCGGAGGACGTGGCGTCGTCCGTGGTGAGCATCAACAACGATGACGCCCCGCTTACGGGACTCCGCGCCGCCGGATCACGCCGATCGGGAGGTGCCGCAGCACCACCCCCCCCCGCGACCGGCCCGGCGTGCTCGCTTTCGGGGATCGCGACCCACCTTGAGCCCGACGCAGCGGACGAGTCCACCGCAATCGTAAACGCGGCTGTTCCCTACGGCCGCATCCATTTGCCGCCTTCATCGACTTCGATCCCCCTCGCCGGAAGAGCCTCTAATTTAAGGACGCCAATGTTCCGGACTTCTAGGTCAATCGACGTTTGGGGGCTTTGGCGCAGCTCTAGGCTTGCCGCCAAGTCCGCCCAATGTGACCCCAATCCGAACGCCGGGCATGTAAGGTCTTGCTCAACAGATTGGAAGGCCGTCCGGTGGACGCCCCTATCCAACTCGCCGACGCCGGAAGCGTTTTTCGCCTTCACTTCGAAGGGATGTCACGTCGGCCAAGAGGGAGATGATGCGTGTAGTGTTCCACATGATGTGTGTTGGAGTAGCCCCCAAACTTGCTACCCCTAGATAGAACTAAGTAGAATCAAGACACCGGATGAAGATAACAAGAGCTCTTCTCATTAATATTCCATCCTTGGGTTGCCGAACTAGATGACGAATGTCGATGACTAATGTCGCCGATTTAACGTCGTGAGCGACAACGCGACCGACGAATGTCGATGATCTAATGTCGCCGATTTAATGTCTCGGTGACGAAGGTGATCGACGAATGTCGCCGACTTAATGTCACAGCGACGAACGCGACCGACGAATGTCGCCGATTTAATGTCACAAATGACGAACACGACCGACGAATGTCGATGACGAATGTCACCGACGAATGTCTCTCGCGACGGCAGGATCGACGAATGTCGATGACGAATGTCGCCGACGAATGTCACAAATGACGCACGCGGTCGACGAATGTCGCCGACGTAATGTCCTTGACGGCGAGGTGACCGACGAATGTCGATGATGAATGTCGCCGACCAATGTCACAAGCGACGACATCGCGACCGACGATCGTCGATGACGAATGTCACCGACGAATGTCTCCGATGGACGGAAGGTGACTTTACGAATGTCACCACCGAAAAACCGCCGAGGCAGTCAAGCCGAGTGTGACTAATGAAGTCACGACCAAAGCGGCCGAGGAAGCCCCCACCGAATGTGACTAACGGTCACAACCGAACATGGTCGACGGCCACGCCCGAATGGGACGGGACGAATGTAACCACCGGGAGGTGGAAACCGAAATCAAAGTGACGAAATGGTGGAGATGGATAGCGCATGTGTCTGCCCTCTCCTCCCCCCCCCCTTTTATAGGAAAGGTGGGAGGGGCTGCTTTCTTTATTATCCAAAATATGACCAGTATTTACAAGAATGCCATCGTGGGCTAAAAAATGGGTCTAATCCTCATATGTTCTACTCCAAGCTACCTAATTGGGCCTATCACACAACTAGGGGGTTACCAACATGTTGTATGCCCCCAACAATGTGTCCTCGTCGCTTGAGGGCCGTGCCATTGGGGACCTGACCCGGCCTATCGTCACCCTGTACTCGTAGCACATTGGTTATAGTCTTAATACAACGTTTCTACTCCGCCGTTAGAGTCGGCGCCTTGTGTTGTGTTTCCCCACTTTGACCTTTGGCATCTCGCCCCCTTGTGGGGTTTGTAAGAACTCGATTTCTCTTAATGCAATATAAGCAAAAGCACGCTTTCAAAAAATCAATGAACAAACACGGTAGATAAACAACATCCAACTCCCTCCAACCTTGTTTGGATGTAGTCGGATTTGAATCAATCCATACGTGTTAGGTGGATTAAAGTTGAACTAAACTCCACCCCAAACATGTGGATTGAGGCTAATCCGACGACATCCAAACCAAGGCTCTATTTTGGACTTTGTGAATGGATTTAGCCTACCATTAACTACAGGATTACCACAGCAGGAGAATGTTTCTTCTTCGCCTTGGGAATTCGATGCAAAAGACTGAGCCATAACACCTAAGTCCTACAGTATGCTGGTTCCTAGTCCAAAGAGCAAAGACCCACAAAAAACACTACTAGGCCTGCAATATCAGCTCCAAGACTCGGTTCACCGATTCCTCTTTGCTCGTTGAGTTATTTCCTCCATCGTAATTTGTAAGTTGTTTGACTTTTTTTGTCTCTAAGTTTGACCACTCGCCTTATTCAAAAATTTATGTAATTTTTTTTTTTTTTTGGTTGGTTGCTTTATTAGTAAAAATTCTTCAAAAATAACTTAAATTTGAAAATATTTGCATAAATTTTTTGAATATATGACAAGTGGTCAAATTTGAAGTCCAAAAAGTCAAACGACTTACAATTTGGAATCGAGATAGTACAACAGAAGTGTTTTTTTTAGAAGAATGAAGTTTTTTTTAACATGGGCACAGCAAGGCCAGCAAGAATCGAATGCAGTTTCACCCACGGGCCTCCATGTTATGCCTTGTGCGGCCCCTACCGCCATGCATGTCAGCATGGTTGCATGCATACCGTGATGGAATGGAAATGGGCTCGCGAGCAACTTCCCATTTACGAATTTATCTATCTAAATAAATAAAAACATATATTCTGCTAAAAAACTAATACATACATACATACATATATATGAATTAAATTAATAGTACACTTACGATAGCGAATAAATATTATTGTGTTATTTATAAATTTTATATGTTTGTAGTATTAGTTTAACTTAACATAATACAGATTCGTACACTTTTTATGTTTTATGAAGCTAGAACAGGCCACGGACCGGAGGGGCGACCAACGGTGGGGATGTCACTGGCCCTGTTTGGATCCCTCTAGCTTGGAGCTAGAGCTAGAGCTAGTTTCTAAACTAGCTCTAGCCCAAAACGTGTTTGGATATAAGGGCTAGTTTAACAATAAATACGGTTATCGAATCATTTAACTCATTTAACCATATCTCTAACCGGATTTGGTGTGGCAGGCTCTGTGTGGCTCCTTCCACTCACAAACAACATAAATAAATTGTTCGCTACAAATCAAGCATCCAAATCATAATACAATTTAATTTGTCTATACAAATAAAATGCCTCACACACGAACTTACAAGTCCTTGATCACTGATAAAAAATTACACTCATGGAACAAAGCATGAGCTAACTCATCACGGAAGGCATTCATGTTGACATCTTCAACTAGAGGTTCATCTTCTGGCCATGTTGATGCCGAAGAACTAGGCATTGGGTTATAATTTCATCCACATCACATGCATAATATTCCCTATCCGCACTCGCTTTCTCGGATAAAATTATGAAGAGCCATACAAGCAACAATAATTCTAGTTTGCTTCTCCTCCGGAAAACTTGGCATGTTCAACAATATTCTAAACTTCATTTTCAACACTCCAAAACTCCGCTCTATGACATTCCTAACTTTGGCATGTGCATGGTTGAAGATTTCTTTCATACCTAGTGGCGGGGCCCGTTATACCATTGCTCCACATGGTCTCTTATGCATCTGTATGAGCAAAGGTAGCCCGGACAATTTGGGTACCCCTGCATCAACCATATAATACTTCCCTACATATTTATAAAGATGCATAGTGAGACTAATATGAACAAATATAATTTGATAGCAACTTCGTAAGACAGTTCAAGTAGGAAACCTGGTGGTAGATGTGGAAATTTGTGATGATGACCGGTTATGTCATCTTTGAAAACTCTCATGTCATGTGCTGAACCAGGCCATTCGGACAACACAAATGTAAATCTCATGTCGAAATCACAAATAGCAAGCACATTCTGACCAGTCTCATTGTGTCTGTTCAAATATGGAATCCTCTTACTCTTATCCACCACAACCTTTATATAAGTCACATCTATAGCTCCTATGCACTCATTGAAGTGTGGCCAAAATGCTGGATTTTCTAAGTTTGGGTGCACCCTCGCAAATGTTGGATCCTTGGGTTTAATGTTGTGATGTGCTAACCTAAGAAGGCATGTCAAAACTATGTTAAATGTCCACGCTTTACGGTCTCCAAAGGCCTCCTAAACGGTTATCAGCCTGCCTTATTGACTGTGGTGCACCAACAATCAATAAAAACATAGCAAGAGCCTCTATAGATGTCATTTTTTCGTGGACCTTAACCCATACCTCTGGACCAAAGTATTATGTAGCCTGGGAGAAGGAGAATGTCGTCCAAACTAGGTCGTCATCACATCACATACCGATGGGAATTAAACGCGCGCAGGGGCGAAGCTAGGTTCAACGCAGTGGGTGCCTAGCCACCCACAAAAACTTAACTAATAACTATTAGAAACAAATTTTCACCATATTCATGGATTAAATTTTCACACTTATAAGAGAAAGGCACCCCCTCTAACTTATTCTATCTTCGCCATTGAACGTGTGTGCATGCGCATTACCCGGCGGTATGCAGCGTCAACATTGAACCGCATTGCATTGCATCGATCAATCAGCTCTGTCATTGTATGAACCGATTATTCGATCGGTGTATGTGTCGTTGGGCATGGGCATGTGTGGGCGCATCTCACACGCGCGGGGGAGAGTGAACAACCCGGGCTCCCGACCAATCATCATGCACATACCATCCATCGAATCTCATGATCACTTTCCTTCATCCCAAATTGTAGTTCATTTGACTTATTTTTTAACCTAATTTTGACCATTCATCTTATTGAAAAAAAATATATGAAACACATGTTGGTTTGTTAGAAACACAGTCCAATGACCTATATAGGCACTAGTTGTTAGCTATATGGGCTAGTATTCTTCATGGGCGGACATATACATCCCTACAAGCCTAGGACGAGAAGCTAATGAGTAGTATAAAGGGAGGAAGGCATTAGAGAAGAGGATCATGGAAGAATTCGTAACCCATTTACCTTTATTGTACTTCTTCCACCTCCAACCTCTTTTCCTTTATACCTAGATTTCCCCTTCTATGCTCTAGCCTCCTTTCTCCTTAGGCTTTTTGCTCTAGCCTACCTTGTCCTGAGGCTTGTACCCCGCCACTACATTGATTTGAGTTATTTGTTGCCAATGTTATTGGGTTGCTAACGATAGTCTTCCAATTGTGTTGTGGGCTTGCGACAAAATGAAAACCGAGCTCGGTGATAAAAAACATGAAGAAACTTAGAGTATGTGAAAAAAATATATTTAAAGTGCATTCTTTTTGTTGGTAGATTATATTTTACTTTTTTTATGAGTATGGGATAATCTTTTTTTTTTTTGTAGTTTTGCGAAGACATTTCCTTCAAACCCAACCCAAATATTATTGGATTATTCATCAATTATATTTGCATAGTATATCTATTTGTTGTCAAAAATCTTTTCATTTGTGATTATGTTCTAAAATGACTCATAATTTGGAAGGAGTATTTTTATGAATAGTTGTTGAATAGTATATTTGTTTGTTGTTTTGTAGTCATTCATTATATATCCGGAAACTAGATAAGGAATTGAATATCTGAAAACTGCTCTAGCTTTACTCTTCATAAAGGATCTTATGGAAGCTGGCAAGGTCAACTTCTTTAGGACACGATGAGCCCGAGCTACAAGGAGGATGAACCTCGAGCTACAAGGAGAATATGTTGAGGACTATTCTTATTTTAAATCTTCTATACCCTAGAGCTTGCTTGGAAGGATGGTTTAGTTTGTGGTGGCTCGTGCTCTTATAAGAAGGATAACACCGCAAGTGGCAACACATTTGTAGTTTCATATTCATATCAAGGTTCAAGAAAAAACTCTGCGGCTGTTTAAGCGCCTAAACTCCACACGGTGTCTACCTATGAACCTGTGGTGTACATGTTCAGTTTTGAGTTGCTGAATAGTGGTAACTAAAATGAGTTTCATTGTCAGATCTGTTTTACCACCTCTAGTGTAGCTAGCTTAATATAAAACTAAATTATTTTAGGCGATTGCAAAGCAAGTAACGATGGTTGATCCATTCATGGCAGCGATGAATAGGAGATCACTCACCGGGCACATTTACATCGAAAACTGAACCGAGCGCACGAACTGAACCGAAATATAGGATTTCGGTTTCAAAATCTATGAACTTCATTGTTCGGCTTCGGCTTCGGTTCTAGGCCGCTTGCAACCGAAACACCGAGGAACCGATCGAATGCTCGTGCTTGGCGACATGTTAGAACAACCAACACGGTTTCAGTAGCTACAGCCCAGCCCAACCAAAGGCCAACTCACCAAGTGGGAGTATAGCCCAAAGAAAATATCTTAGCTACTTAGTTTCAAAAAAAAGGTAATGGTAAAAAGATTAGATTCGGGAGGATCAATGGATGGGTAATTGTAGCTTAGCTACACAATACTGGCCCTTGTATATTATTTGTGAGCAGAAAGGTAAAACTATTAATCAAGTGTGGGATGGGGAAACTTTGATGTTATCCTTTACTAGAACCATTTCTGAGAGTCTTATGCTAAAATGGCTTGAGTTAGTTATCATAGATGAGGAGATTGTTTTCAATAGTGAGGCTCACCAAATAATCTGGTCATACAATACCAATGGCAAATATTCAGTGCAATCCTTATATGCAGTGGTTAACAACCATGGCATTCAACCCGTTTATGTGCAATCTTTGTGGAAGCTCAAGATTCCTCCGAGGGTGCAAATCTTCTTGTGGCTTCTATCAAAAAAACAGGCTACTAACCAGAGACAACCTGGGCAAAAGAAGGCATGTTGATGACAAATCATGTGTTTTTCGTGATGAACCTGAAACTATCCTCCATCTATTTTGTTATTGTTGTGTAGCAAAATTACCGTGGGCTCGCTTAACTCGACCGTCTATGTTTATCCGGTAACTAGTCATATGAAGCAATGGCTTCTTTGTGGCTGAACAACAAAAGACATTTCGTTGACACATGTTATTCTTGTTGCATCCTTATGGTGCTTATGGAAATTGCATAACGAAATCTGTTTTGCGGGGAAGAGTATGGATGGGTTTGATTAAATGCGAAAGACCCGCCACTTTGGATCACCAAGACTTTGAGAAGGTGGAAACCATCGTTCAAGCTTCAACATGGACAAAAGCTGGAGATGGCCATCGACAAGCTGGAGTAGAGTCTTGAGGCAGCCGCACTGGAATCAGTTGGCATCCATCGGGGTCACCAACGAGGAGTTGTTGTCTTCGTGCGGAGGACTACACCCATGTGATTCGGCTGAATTCTGATTTGCTAGTTTTGAGTTTTAGCAGTCCTGAGCTTGTGAACGAACTTACTTTAGCTTAAGCTTTCTGGCGGGCGCACCTATACACCTATGCCGTAAATGTTTAAACTTTGCTTTATTCTCAATAAAGCTGGGGAAACCTTCTCTCTTAAAAAGCTTCACCCCACACATGTGGATTGAGGCGAATCCGACAACAACCAAACCAAGGCGTCCATTTTGGACTTTAAATTCACAGAGGGATTTAGCCTACTATTAAGTATTAACTACAAGATTACCACAGCAGGAGAGTGTATCTTCTCCGCCTTGGGAATTCCGATGCAAAGAATGAGCCATTACACTCAAGTCCTAAGCTGACTCCTAATGTGCAAACACCAGCAAAAAACGCTACTAGACCTGCAATATCAGGTTTACAACAGATGTGCTGTTTTTTTTTTTTTAGAAGAATGAAGTTTTTTTGTCACATGGGCCGAGCAAGGCCGGCAAGAATCGAATCCAGTTTCACCCACGGGCCTCCATGCTGTGCCTTGCGCCATGCATGTTCCATGGTTGCATGCAGACCGTGATGGATGGAAATGGGCTCGCGCGCGACTTCCCATTTTCGAATTTATCTATCTAAATAAAATACATATATTCGGCCAAAAATCTAATAAATACATACATATATATAAATTAATAGTACACTTATGATAGCAAATAAATATTATTATTAATAATACACTTATGATAGCAAATAAATATTATCGCCCTCCTCGCCGACGGTCCGGATTAAACGCCACGGACGGGTCCTCAAGAAAGCGGCATCTCCACCGCTTCATTACAAGTTACAAGACTCCTCATCGGCCAAGCTGCAGCTACGGAGCTGGCGCATCGCCGCCGCCAGCCACTCTCCAAGGTCCCGTGGCCAAACGCGGAGAGATCATTGTAATGCAACACATGGGGTTCATCAAAGGCACACCGACGGAGGAGGATAAACAAGCATACGAGGATATGTTCGTCGACAACCTTGGACCTTCGCGACAAAGAGGTCGCGAGACAGCTGTTCCCGAACGCCGAAAGTGGCCGCTTCCGCCCCTTGGAAGCGTCGCGGAGGACGCTGCTTGGATGCGTCGCATACTCTATCCAGAGTGCACGAGCTTAGTTGTTTATTTCACGAGTAATCGGCTTAGCAAAACTGTTCTAGGGAGGCGACGCTCAATTGTCAAATCTTCTCCTTAAATACAAAGATGCGCAAGTCTTTACGTATTCAAGAAAAAAAAGAAAAAACTTTTAGCTAAACTCAACAAAATCTAGATTTGTGTAGCGTGTCACATCGTACACTGTAGTATGTTTCGTTTGTTAGTGATAAATATTATCCTACCATGACATAACTAGGCTCAAAAGAATTGTCTCGCAATGTACATCGAAGTTGTGCAATTAGTTTATTTTTTACCTACATTTCATACTCCGGACATGTGTCTTTAAGTGTATTTAATGTTTCTTGTGATAGGATGTGATTGGATGTGATTGCAACGTAGGAATTTTTGATGGAAATTTTGGAAACTAAACACACCCGAGCTAGAATAATCAATACGCCACCAGACCAGAGGAGGACCAACGCTGGTGGTGTCACTGTCAGGTAAGTACGACCATATTATTCGTAAGAGCATCTCAATTGCAAGCCTCAAATTGAGCCCTCAAATTTTCATTTGCATGCTAAACTAAAAAAAGTAGGGGCTCAAATTAACATGCAACTCCAGTGGTAAAAGAAGAACAGGACCCTAACTTAAAGTGGGACCCGCTTGTCAGAAAAAAAAAAAGGCCACCGCCTATCGAGGAACTCGGATCTTGCCCAAGCCGGTCGCCGCCGGCCGGCTTCGCGTAGTCGCTGCCGCGCCGCATGTGGTGCCGGTGGCCGCGCCACCGGGCTCCCCGAAACCAGCCTCGCCCGCCGCCGCCGCCGCCGGGACGCGCGACGCCGCCGTCATCGCCCAGCCCATGCCCACGGCGGCAGGGTGTTGGACTAATAGGAACGGAGCCGGAGGCTGGGGCAAGGACGGGTCAAGATCCCGCCAGATGGCGCCCGCCAGAGTTTGCGGAGGAGGAGGTGGGACGCCGGCGCCGCGAGCTCGCGTGCGGGAGGATCCGCGGCAGGGCGCCAGCGCCGCAGCGGTGAAGGCGCCAAGACGGTGGCCTTGGGCAGCGCTTTGCCGAGGCTTACGCCGAGACAGCCCGCCGGCGCTCTTTGCGGTGCACGGCGGCGGCGTGCGCCGCCGTCGTTGGCGCCGATGTTTGCGCCGCACCAGCAACACAGCTTTCCATCATGGCTCGGCCGCGAACGCCGGGTCGTTGGTGAGCAACGTGGCGGCGCCGCCACAGCCGAAGAGGCGCTTTGTCGAAGCCATGGACTTGTCGGTGCCGCATTCCGCCGATCTTGTACCGCTTAGGCGCCGCGACGACTCGTAGGTGACGACCGGGCGCCATGGTGGTGCGTGGTTTTGGGCGAGGTCGACGACGATGAGCCCCGCACAGATCCCATCCCGAGAGGACGCCCTTGCCGGCAACCATCGACGATGACGAATCGACGGGCGCCAAGTCCAAATCAAGGGCGGAGCAACGCCCGGCCCGACGAAGTCGACAACGGTCGCCGGCCGCCTTTCATATCGAGCCTGGGGGGCGCAAGATCCAGTGTGCTCGCCACCGGCATGACACGCTTGATCTATGGTGGCCGAAGATATAGAGCGCGCTCGTCGCTGGGGCCTTTGGTCGTGCTTCGCCGCGGGCGTGGGCGCAGCGGCTCCCGCGTGGGCGCCGGTGGAGGGTATGCACGGGTGGCTTCGGCAGCCACGGGCGTGAAGACCGGCGATGGCGAGTCGCACCGCCGCGGGCCTTCCGCACCGGCCTGGCGGGCGCACCGCTCGATGACGATCGCCACTCCCGGCCGAGCCGCAGCAGCTGTATATCGCCTCTCAGGCGCGGGCGGACTTGTTTGCCCGATGAAGGCGCCCATACGGAACACCGACGATGCCGACGAAGGCCTTCCTCATGGTCTCGCGCCACAGCCATAGCGGACCACGCCGCAGCGAAGGGCGAGGGCCGGCCGGTGCGATGGCGGCGAAGTCCGGCCTGTGAGACGCCGGGCGGGCGGGTTGGACGGAAGAGGAAGGGGAAAAGTGGGTGGGACCCACCAGATGGGGCTTTCCAGATCCGGGGCTGAGATTAAAATTTGAGGGGACATGTAAAATAGGGGCCCGAGTAGGGGGCTCCATTGAAATTTGATTTTTGTCAAAAATTCTAAAATTTAGAGTAGGAGCCCAAGTAGGGTCCCCACCTGGAGTTGCTCTAAGGAGGGGAGGAGAATACCGTCGACGTCGTCACATCATATACTGATGGGAATTAAACGTGCGTGCGTGCGTGGGTACACGGCGCGTACGCGTCAACATTTTATAGATCAGAAAGCTGTGCCAGCTGCATGCAATGCATGCATGCATGGCTCCATTGCACTGCATTGCATCGATCGATCGGCTCGATCTGTACCGTATGAACTGATTATTCGATCGGTCGTTGGACGTACGTGTCGTCGAGCATGGGCATGTGGGCGCATCTCACACGTGCCCATGAGAGCGACCGACTCGGACACCTCGCCAAGCATCATGCGCATACCATCCATCGAAGAATCTCACGATTACTTTCCTCCATCCCAAATTGTAATTCATTTGACTTATTTTTTACACTAATTTTGACCATTCGTCTTATTCATTGAAAAAACGTATGAAACACATGCATGTTGGTTTGTTAGAAATATTTGTGATCATGGAGTAGCGACGGCGGCCGGCAGCCACACCGAATTCGAACCCGGGCCTGGTGCAACATACGACTGGCTGCAATCATCATCGTTGCATGCACAAAAATATCATCGATCGACGACGGACTGATACAAAAATCCGTGGGAGTTAACGGTCGGACGCCGCATTATTAATGTTATACATGCATGTTGATGTGAGCAACCTGATGAACCCTGAATGAAGAAGGTCATTCAGTCTTGTGTAACTGATACAGCACTAGGTCGGAGGAGACGCCGGCCGCAGAAGCGCCCCAAGAGAAGCCACGACGACCCACCCGTCAGTCTCGTCCCAGTGGCCGGCAGTATGCCGGGCCCACTTGGCACTAAGCCAACAGTTGTAATAGGCAAAGCAGGAAACAGGCCGCCGCTAGGAGAGAGAGAGAGGAGAGGGTAACAAGAATAAATTCCTTTTTCAAAAAAAAAAAACAAGAATCAAACAATTAAACTCTGAATATATACAATCTTTCCTCTGAATATATACAATTCTCCTGTTTGCAATGCATCACCCAGACCGAACTCTCTCCAAAACAGTGCATCTACTAGCTTGACAAGGAGGAGCGTGGATATGGAAGTTTTTCCTTTGCCGCGGACTACCCTCCGATCGACGATCGATCCGGTCGGCAGTTTCATGCATATGCAGCAGATGGATGCTCTGAATTCCATCATGTCAGAAATTCAGAAGGATGTGGGGGCATAGCAGCAGTCTGCACTCTGCAGAGCATAACTAAAGTAGTTATGATAGAATATAAATTACGAGTAAAATTATCACGCACCTTCTTCATTTCTTGAGAAAATAAATTGAGATGATGCAGCGGTGTCCATGGCTGCCATGTGCGGGCTCGATGGTGGGACAGAGGGCGTGAAGCGGTGGAGGAGGGAGCTGGTGATGGTGGATTAGAGAAGTAGGAGGTGACTCCATCTCACCCGCGAGCGCAAGCGAGCTCCGAACGAGCCAGACTCTCAAAAAACAAAGGGGGAGAGCGTTTTTCTGGATGCAGGAGAGAGAAGACTTTTTGCAGCTGAGGAGCCTGGCCAGATGATGGTGCAAATGAATCAAACATGCGAGGGTGTAGCTGGGGAGCACGAGCCACCCAAAACGCCCCACATCAAACGCTCCCAAAGGGACGGAGGGAGTACTTGTGATAGAATATAAATTAGGAGTAAAATTATCACGCACCTTCTTCATCTCTTGAGAAAATAAATTGAGATGGTGCAGTAGTTGATGTACTAGCATCTAGTAGCAACTAGCGCAGGCGGCACGCATGACGTACGCATGCCTGGTGGCCGGCTCTAGCATTTATTCTCTCCTTCTCATTGTGTTTGTCACCCTAAATTCCGTACCATCTAATTTGATGATTCGTCTTATTCAAAGTTTTTGCATAAATATAATTTATTTTATTATCAGTAAAGATACTTAAATATTGATTAATTTATTCTATTATTTAGAAAAACGTCAAACTTAATGGAATGAAGGGAGTAGCTCACTTAGTTCCCGTTTGTTGAGGGACTTTGAGACTAAAAAAATCCACAGAAACGAAACAGGAAGTCACTTTTAGGGATTTTTTATCCGTTCACTTGACCCAGTATTGGACAGTATTCTTAGTCCCTAAAAAGACTCTCCCGAGACTAAAAAGGCATAGGACTTTTTGAACCAAAACAGCCTAGGACTTATTTTTAGTTGGGACTAACAAAAGTTTAGGCCCTAGTTTTTTTTTTGGTTACAGGTAAAAAAAAAAGTTTAGTCCCGTTCCTCTGTTCTCCTCTTCCGCTGTGCCCACGTCGCGCCGCGCCTCCACCCGTCCCCATCCCCCCGTCCCCGTCCCACACCGCTCCAGCCGGGCCAGTCTGTAAAACGTAGGGAGAACCGGTGACCTTTCCTAGTCCCGGTTACGTGTTATATATGGCCGGGAACGCCCCCACGGCATGGCATTTACAATCTAGAGTTTGTTACATAGTTGTTACAAGTGATAAGATCACCACCTACAATCTAGGAACAGCCTAGTACAATGTACATGGACAATATCCGAAATATCTATCATCTAACACCCCTCCTCAATCTCAGCCACATACAAGGTTGAGATTGTTTCTAAACTCTCTCAATTTGACACGAGGCAATGCCTTAGTGAAACCATCTGCTAATTGATCATTGGTGCTGATAAATCTGATTTCCAACAAACCCTGCGCTACTCTTTCTCTGACAAAGTGAAAGTCAATTTCTATGTGCTTTGTTCGGCATGGAACACCGGATTTGCGCACAAATATGTTGCACCTAAATAATCACACCACAACCGAGCTCGTGATGGATGAGGAATCCCAAGTTCCCGTAATAAACTCTGAACCCAAATTATCTCTGTCGTGGCATTTGCTAGAGACTTGTATTCTGCTTCTGTACTAGAGCGTGAAACTGTTGGTCGCTTCCGAGCACTCCATGAGATGAGATTCTCACCAAGGAAAACAGCAAAACCTCCGGTGGACCTTCTATCATCAACACACCCGGCCCAATCCGCATCAGAGAAGGAGCTTACCAGCATAGACTTGGAGCTACCGATCCTGATGCCAAGATTCAGTGTCCCTTGTATATACCGCAATATGCGTTTTGCTGCACTCCAATGTACAGTTGTAGGAGCGTGTAAGAACTGGCACACCTTGTTCACTGCAAAACATAAATCAGGCCGAGTAAGTGTTAGGTACTGCAGAGCACCTACCAAGCTTCTGTATCTTGTTATATCACCGCCCCAGTGGATGCCCTTCATATGCACTAAGCTTCTCGGTCGTAGCTAAGGGTGTGTCAATCGCGTTGCATTTACTCATCCCCGCCCGAGCAAGTATTTCGAAGCATATCGTTGTTGAGTAAGAACAAGTCCATCCCCGACTTTCTTGACTTCTATTCGAGAAAATAGTGTAGATCACCCGGATCCTTTAGAGCAAAGTCTCCTTGAAGATCTTTGAGCGGCGCTTTTGTTCTTCTTTGGTGTCGAACTAGCCACAATAATATCATCCACATAAACTAGCACAAACATCTTGATCCCCCCTTTGTTAAAGTAAAACAGTGATGTGTCTGCCTTGGATGCCTTGAATCCTAGCGACATCAACTTGGCATATAACTTTGGCATACCACGCGAGGTGCTTGTTTAAGACCATACAAAGCTTTGTCCAATTTACACACATACCTTGGGCGACTTCTATCTTCATATGGGGAGGTTGGTGCATGTACACCTCTTCTTCCAAAATTCCATGGAGAAACGATTTTGCACGCCTATTTGCCTCAAGGACCGACCAAGTGTTACAATTTGTCGAGAGAACCAAACGAATGGTTGCGGCTTTGACTACCGGGCTAAATGTGTCTTCATAGTCAATTCCATATTGTTGCTTGTAACCCTTTGCTACTAACCAGGCCTTATACCGATCAACAGACCCGTCTGCTTTCTTCTTCACCTTGTACACCCATTTGCAACCTATGACGTTTTTACCTTTTCGGTGGAGGAACTAGATGCCGGTCTTGTTCTTGATCAAGGCTTGATGCTCACTATCCATGGCCTCAATCCACTTCTTGTTTTTAAAAGCTTCACCGACACTTGTCGGTTCTTCCGAGTCGTGACCACGGCCATTCCCCATCCGGCGGTCCCATCGGTGTATCGCTTAGGCTTGACAATCCCACGTTGAGCTCGTGTTGTCGGTCGTTGAGAATGATCTGGTGAAGTACCATCTGGCCGGGGTGCGAGACGATGTGAACCACATCCGGCTCACCACCGCCGGATCAGAGACGGCGCCAAGACGCGATCCCTGGCGGATCAGCCTCGATGGGACGAGTTTCCCCCCCCGGATCGGGCCGCGGCAATGGGCGCCTATGGGCGAGGGAAGAGACGACCCCAAGATGGCCGTAGAAGATCCAGAGGCGAGGGGCGGTGTCGCACCCGACAACGCGGCACCCCGGATCCCAAGGTTGATGGCGTTTGCAGAGGCGGCCGATCCGCAGTGGATCCGCATGGGAGTCAGCGCTGTCCCCGCCCGGCCGGCACATGAAATATGGAGGCGGAGGCGAGTCGTTGGCAGCATTTTGGGCACCGTTTTCATCCGAATTTGTTCCTATTGCACGTGTATTCATCAAAGGACTCAAAGAGGCATTAGTCGGGTTAGAAGTACCACCACGAATGATCATGGATTGAGGCATCCCCGAAGGACATAGATGGGTTTAGGAGGACATCAGGAAGGATGCTAAGTTCTTTTCGGAGACGGGCGCCGGCATTTGGATGGAGGGTAGCGAAAGGGAAAAACTGTTTCATCGAACACAACATCGCGGAGAGATATATATACGACCCTCACTAGGATCGAGACATTTGAAACCTTTATGAGCATTGCTATAGCCAACGAAAACACACCGGCGCTTAGAGCGAAATTGAAGCTTATGGGTATTGTAGGCTCTAAGATTAGTTTTGCAGGCTAGCGCAACCAAAGGTGCGTAAAGAAGTATAATCGGGTTCATGACCATAAAGGCGATGGAGAGGAGTGTCATAGTTAATGACCTTTGATGGAAGGCGATTGATCAAAAAGCTGCAGTTGAGAAGGCCTCGTCCCAAAATTTTACGGCGGCATTGATGCATGAGCGAGGAGAGCAAGACCCATCTCAACAATATGGCGGTGTTTGCGTTCGAGTAGTACCGTTTTCTTTGGTGTGTGTGTGGGCAAGACACATAATGGTGGATGCCAACACGTTTAAAGAAAGAATTCAAAGATTGATACTCCCCACCCCAATCGGGTTTGCATGGCTAATATCTTTTTATCAAATTGTCGTTCAACTAGATTCTCGAAAATCTCGAAAAGCACCGAAAAAAACATCGGACTTGTGACGAATCAAATAGATCCAAACATACTTGAAAGTAGTCATCAATGAAACTTACATAGTAATCAAAATGACCAAGCGATGTGGGTGCGGGTCCCCAAACATCGAGAACACAAGTTCTAAAGCACTAGATGAAGTACTAGTGGATTTAGGAAAAGGCAATTGATGAATTTTGCCTTGCCGACACGCATCCTTTGTTGACATCTCTTATAGCATAAAATATATAGGCTTTTTAAAATTGAAATAAGGGCTTAAAATGAATATCAACATAGTATAGGGGCTTGACTAACATAATTCCACGAGTTTTGGTGATTTATATATTTTTCGGGGATTAAACAGAAAACGCCAAGAGTTTGCATGCCCTACGACATAAAAGACGTATCCGTGAAGTAATCCAACTTGGAACCTACGCAAGAACATTCTAGAAGACACCGAAGGCCACGACCCACGGGACGGGGCCCACGGCATGGGGCCCACGCCGGCCGAGGTCACCTTCTAGGGCGGCCGCCCTCTGGTCCCACCTGTCAGTGACCATCTTGCTAGGTCGGTTCACTACCGCCATGGAGATTAGATCTAAGCCGTTGCTCAAGGTCGGTTTGATCCAAGGGTTGTCGTGCATTGCCTAGGGCTATATAACAAGACCCCTGCCCCCAGGTGAAACCCTAATTCATTATCATTCATTATCAATAGGCCGAGGCCTTGAGTCTCCCCTAGGTCTAGACTAGAACTAGAACTAGATGAGCTAGTATTCAAGAGGGATTAGATCTCATTAGATCTAGTCTTTAGAATAAGAGAGATAGAGAGAGGGAAGGAACCCGAGGAGGTGCCGGCCTGTTGGTGCTACCTCTACAACTTGTACCTCGGTGGAAGTTAACCTACACTTGGAGTTACTACGGTAATCTACTTCTTCTTTTAGTAAGCATCATTGTTTATATTGTTCTTACGTCTGACCGGGTCTCTTTTGAGTACTTTAATCTAAGGCATTAGGTTAAGGTAATATTCGTAGTGTAAGCGTGGTGCTTAGGCTCGGGTATCTCGTTAGATTCATCCTATATTCGGATTGGTGGTAGATCGCGATCGTGATAGCCCGCTAGTTGGATGATCGACCAACTAGTTAGGGTGTTGTTGATCCTTTGTATTCCCCATCCCGCCTGTAGGACTCGTGGGATTTATCTCTAGATGAACCATCCTTTGTTGGTGTTTCTCCTATGTGATGTCCCCGGATAGAACAAAGAGAAGGCAAGTTTACTACGAGTAGGATTAGATATCTTAGTAATCATCTCTATACTTTTAACCTTCTTAGATCTTGTGCTACTACGGGTTAAGATTAGATCTTAGTCTCCCTCACACGTTTCCCTCGTGGATACGATATTTAAAACCCTCAGGGTGAAGGCTACAACGTATCCGTGCGCTTGCGGATTATTCATCTTCAATATTTACGTGGGCATAACAAATACCAACAATCACACACACCTTTATTGTTATCCTTTGGAAGAAAAGGGCAACCGATAGTTGCTAATGACACGACTAATAATAGGACTCGATGCATGCCCTAAACGACTATGCCATGTGGACTTAGGGACCTTAACAACCCCCCGCCGCTTATTTGTGGGCGATGATGATCTACTCGAAGATGATCCGATGGGGTAGAGACCTCTTCGACCCCCCGCCTCGTGAGGAGTGTCCTCTTCGTCTCCGACTCCTTAACAAAAAACGATCAGGGGGTGGAATTCAACCAAGGCATTGTTGTCTTTTGCAAGGCGATGAACAGAAATAAGACTTTTATTTGCATCGGGCACATGAAGAATATTTCGAAGATGAATTTGATGGTAAGGGGAAGGGGATGGCACAAAACCGTGACCAATGTGTGATATCTTCATACGAGCCGTTGGCGATGAGGCCTCGCTCACCCCCGCGGTATTTGTCGCGGAAGGTCATCTTCTCCGGATCGCTAGTGATGTGATCGGTGAGCGCCGAGTCCATATACCGGTTGGTATCCACTCCGTAGGAGGTCGTGGACGTTGGAGGCAGATTTTCGCTGCCGAGGTCCACCTTGGAAACGCTCATCATACCGCTTGTAGTAAAGAACGGGGTGGCCCTCCTTGCCACACACTTGGCGGATGAGACCCGCCGGAAGGAGGCGCTGCGGCCTCCCGAGTTGTTGTTGCGCCCACCTTTAGGAGGGCGAGCACCTTGACGACCACCTGCACCGCGGCGAAGCCACCTCGGCCGCTCACGATTGTCACGAGAGGTGAAATTGTGGAGGAGCCACCATGTGGCGAAGATCGCGCCGGGCTTCATGGCCGATAAGCCGAGAGTAAAGTTCTCCGAGGGAGATTGGATCCCGATCGATTGGTGACAGAGGTCACCACCGCATCATACTTCTCGAGGCCCATCAAGATGTAGGAGACAAGCTCGTCGCCCCCAAGCGGCACCCGGCGGATGCCATCTCATCCGCAAGGGACCGCATCTTGTTGACGCACTCCGTGATCGTGGGCGTGCCCTTGGTCGCATTGGCGAGGGCCATCCGGGTGCTGATGAGCCGTCCTCGCGATTGCGAGGAGAAGAAGTCTTGAATTTTCGCCCACGCCTCGGCAGCCGTAGTGGCCGCGGACACATGGAGCGTAACGTCCCCGACAAAGTGAGACGAGGAGGTAGCTGAGGACCTGCTGGTCCTTCGCCACCCAGGAGGTGTACACCGGATCAACAACCGGCATCTCATCAGGATCGTCAGGCTTCTTCTTGGGAAGAAATTTGGCTGGTGGTTTGGCTGTGGGGCTAAGATAGTCGTAGACTTCCGCGCCGCGGAGGGTGGAGATGATCTGCGCGACGCCATAGGCTGAAGTTTGCGTGAGTTAGCTTCTCGCTGACCGCAGAAAGTCGAAAGCGGAGAGGGCAGCAGATTGCGCCGCAGAGGAAGAGGAAGACATGGTGGAGGACTCCGTTAGGAGATTTGGCTCTTTGATACCATGTAAAACGTAGGGAGAACCGGTGACCTTTCCTAGTCCCGGGTTACGTGTTATATATGGCCGGGAACAGCCCCCACGGCATGACATTTACAATCTAGAGTTTGTTACATAGTTGTTACAAGTGATAAGATCACCACCTACAATCTAGGAACAGCCTAGTACAATGTACATGGACAATATCCGAAATATCTATCATCTAACACAGTCCACCTCCCCTGCACACATCTCCTGACCGACCATGGCTCCGACCGACCGAGCGTGCTGCACGTACGTACGCTTGGTGGCTAGCTTCCTCTGCTATCATTGTCCGCCCCTCACATCTCTCGTCTGACGGCGCCCGGCCGCTCCGGCCAGTGTTATTAAATTGTTAAAGCTTCTCGTGTGATCAGTTAATTAAGCCACGCTCGCTCGCTCGCTAATCACATGCATGTAGGGTGATGCTGCTGCAAGTGCAGGATGATGGATATGAACGTACGTACACCGAAAACGAAGCATGGGCTCTGGCAAGCTTGTATGATTGTTTATACCAGACCAGACATTCTCGTCGTCATTAGCGAACACTAATAACTAAAATAATGTCACCTCTTCAAAAAAAGAGAAAAAAAAAGACTAATAATGTCGCCGGCGTGCATGCAACTCGTACGGACGACAGTTGAAGCAGCCGTGTTCCGTGACTGGCCGGAAGAGGCACCGGTGGGCGGCGGTCACTCCGTCGTGAAGCGAATGCATGCGCATCGCTGGCTGGCACACGGCGGATGCACTATGTTTGTCCGTGTTTCCTCACGAGCATGTTTCTCGGACGACACACATGGAGGCAGTGGGGACATGCAGATCGAGCACGTGTTGCGAACGTTGAGGGGAGGGGAGCTCGAACTCGATCCATTGAAGCGGCTGCGGCAAGTGCAGTGGCTACTGTAGCATGCATAGGACGATTCTCGCTTCGCCCGTCCGTCACTGGTCACAGCCGGGCACCACGCACCAAGTGCATGCAATGCAGGGTACTCGATCCTACGCGTCTACAGTAGCCACGATCTCCATCTGTACTGCATCCTATCCATGCATGCTCCGTGGGGGCCACTGTCGCCCTCAGCACCAATAAACTGCACGCTGCATCGCAGTCTCACTACGAGTACTGTAGTACTCTACTGCGCAGCATCTGCAGCTTTGCAGCCTCTACTGTACATACGTACGAGTATAGTACATGGTGCTGCTACTGACTACGAGTAACACGAAAACATCACAGCCTTCGGCTCGGCTCTAGAGGCGCTCGACGTGATCCATCACTGCTCCACAGCCAGCCAGCCATCGATGATATATGGCCGCCGGTTCCCATCCGACTTCCAACAACCTCTGACATGAGTTGCTTCAAAAAATGGTGCTTTGCGCCGTACTAGATCCGTTTTAAATTATAGTTCGTTTAACTTTTTCAACCCCTCAACTTTAACCACTTGTCTTATTCAAAATTTTGGGTAAAATATCACTTTTTTCTGTTGTCGATTGTTTTATTAACAAATGCTTTTTAAGAATAACTTAAATTTCACTAGTTTTATTTAAATTTTTTGAATAAGGCGAATGGTTAAACTTAGGGCCCAAAAAGTCAACTAACTATAATTTGAAAATGGAGGAGTAGTTATTAAACACTGAGTTACGCTAAACGAAACAAGCGCGCGATGACACCACGTGCATGGCCGATTGGCGCTTTCCGTGACATATATTCCCCCCCTGCTCCTGCCGAGCATGCAGGCAATGCGCATATAGTATATCCACGTGATAGCCATAGTAATTAATAGACCAGGCTAGCTTGATCTTGGACAGTAGCACGTTGGAATCGAGATTAGTGAGAGCTTACGGCGTACTCCTCCATACTTGAAAAGAAAGACATTCAGGACAGCGATACGGTCAGCAAAAGCGCAACTTTGACTTCTCTTTTCTATAAAAATATTTATTAAAAATTATATATGTATACTTTTATGAAAGTATTTTTCAAGACAAATCTATAGATATGATTTTTCACATTTCTAAACTCAATGACTTAAAAGTTATTATTGATTTATGCTTCTAATGTTTGACCCAAACCTTTTCCAAAGCGTGTTCTTTTCCATTTTCCAATATGGAGGGCGTACAATACTAGAATTTTTTAAGAAAGGGAATATATATCGAGGCAACATATGTATCAGGTGCAACCAAGGGGGCACATGAGAATATGCAATTTATTTATACACTCGCCCCTAATCACAATTTTGCGAATGAGAGATTACCGCCCCTAATGTAAATACGACTACTGACTTGTTTCACAATCTATGTTAATGACTTGGATAATTACTGTTAGGATCGAGTTTGAGTTGGATAGTTTTAATATTTTTTTTAAAAAATTATGTAAATGTAATAAGTGGTTAATTTGATTCTATTTAGTCACCGAGGATGAAGCATGCACACAAGATGTCTATTCCTTTTATCCTACCATCAAACATGACTGCTTAACCGATGCTTGTCCCTCTCGGCTCTCTTGGGCGTTGGGCTGGTAGGCAGGACAGCTGACTGCCTTCTACTCCCTCCGTCCCTAAATAGATGTCATTCTCGCTTCCCCGAGGAGTCAACGTTTTCAAACTACCGGCAATTATATATTAAAATATATAAATATTTATGTAAAGTAATTAGTATCATCGGAAAGATCTTTAAGTCTAGTTTTTTAATAAATTTATTTGGAGATATAAATGTTGCACGTTTTTTTTCTACAAACGATCAAAGTTGAGAAAGTTTGACCGCACGCATCCCATAGCGACATCTAAAAAAGAGACAGAGGGAGTATATCCGAAGATGCTGCAGCTAATTAAGCAGCCACTGTAGGTCGTTAATCGATCACGTGTTGCGCGGTAGCTAGCTACATCATTCGCGGAGATTGAATTAAGTCTGAACATAAGTAGCTAGTATAGCACATGCATGCCCATGCAGCGGGGCATCTGGAATATGCATGGTACGCAACGCATGCATTAGACAGATCTTCATCAAGAACCTAACAAAGCAACAGCAGACCATACATGCATATCATATATATCCACTACAGTTGATGTTGCATCATATATATCATGCTATGTATGTTGTTGATGTGTCTCCTCCTCCGACTGATCGATCGAGAACGGTTGGGTCAACGAAAACATGAAGAACAGAGTGCGCGATTGACCAGTGAACAACAATGACCGGCCGGCCGGGTGGCACGCACCTGCCAATGCAATCAGGTAGCCAGCCAGCCAACCGGCCGGGCTGGGCCCAATTGGCATAGGGTCACAGAGACGATAGCAGCACTGTACGTAGGTCGCGACGATGCCCAGTTGGATCAGTGCAGCTGTGCAGAGACGATGGTCCTAGCCGTGGACTCGTGGTCCATGCATGGTGTACATGGGTCACGTTTCAACTTTCAAGGACGGAATAGGTAGTCTCCATTCAGCTACCACCACTGCTCTCAGTCTCACGACCTCAAATTCCTTCTCAATTTACCAGGATCAGCAGATCGATTTATATACGATCGAGCTTAATTGCACGCACAAATTGAACCTCAAATCCTCACTAGCTAGCTACTGTTTGATGATCATTCCTTTGTTCAGACCGGTCTGATCCACGTAGTCCTCCCAAATCTTGTATTAGACGCTGCCGTCTTTTTCGATCTGACGGTATGTGTATTCTTGCATGCATGCATCAGCTCATGCATGGATGAGAATTTTGCATGATTGATCATCCTTATTATATTAACAACAAGCTAGGCCAACTAACAACGACTTCCTTTATTATTCCTTCCCAACACTTTTTTTGTTTGTAGCCCAACCAACTCCTAAAAAAGATGCTACTACAGTACAATTGAGCAACACATATGTATGTTGTCCTTAACAACAAGCTAGTACCTAGTAGCTAGTGAGGTTTGCGTGTATGCCCAGTGTGCAGATCAACGACCGGACTTTTGGAAGATCCGCGCCGGCCCCTTCATCAGCTGCTCATCACCTGACGCAGCTACTACCAGACATGCATCACCCAAACCAAAGTGTTAGTGAGCAACAAGGACTGAAGCTGGGCACCCAAAAAAAGTGGGTCAAACCTAATAAAAAAAAAGAGAGGCCAAGTGAGTAAGTGACGTAGTAGCATGTTGCTTGTTGACGTACCTCGGATCAGTTTGGTCTCTTTTTTAAGTTTGATCTTTTTTATTAGGACGTTGTGTCTTAGTTTACCACAACTATCTAACCTTCCGACAAAGACGGATCCAAACTTGAGACATTGACGTCATGTATACTTCCTTATTACTAAAACCATTACACCATAATAGTTTGCACGACCATTGTTGACAAGGTGATTTGTCCAAACTCATTGCTTTAGACTATCCACACTCGTCGTTCTCTAAATCCATCTTTGAAAAAGAATATTCCATTCTGGTCATCAAAATTCCCTCCTCTATCCTCATCTCTTCCGCACCTATCCATCCTCCATCCTCTTTTGCCACCCAAGCCACTCCGTCCACCACCGTCCACTCCGCGCTCCCCATCCTCTCTCATCTCTCCTCCACGCGCCGACCATTAATTTACTTTAGTGCTTTTATAGAAATTTTAATAGTCTATTCACCCCCTCTAGTCTAGCTATATAGGACCTTTCAAGTATGACGAAAATCGAATCATACTTATTCTAAGAAGAACGTGTAAGATGTGTCATAGTTATGATAGTGAACCACAAACAACTTAAAGAAACTATGAGATAATTCTCACAAAGATTTAGAAAAAAGAAATAGTATAACATACATATGATAATTTTAATAGAATTAATTTGATGCCGTAGATGCTTACAAATCAAATTAAAAAATTCAAATTAAAGAAAGTAGTACACTACAATTCTGAACGGGAGGGAGTAATAACAATAATAGATTAGTACCCCATAAATGATCATTCATCATTACACAGAATGACAGAATAGGTGAATCTTGATTTAGTGATAAGTTAGGCAAACCAAACTATTTATTTATTACTACCTTCCCTACGAAGAAGCAGCAGTTTAGAAAGAAGTATTTAAAAAAATACAAAAACAAAACTTTATGCAAACCTCCATCGTGACCTCGAGGAGGCTCAACACACTCAGGTCTCACTCTATAAAAACCTCCCACTCCCGCCCACAGCCCACTTCCCAAAAGCAACCTCCGCTCGCCACCACCACCTTTCCATCCACGCGCGACACGACCGCGCGCACTGCCAACGCCCGCAAGCAACCGCCGCCGGCCACTCCCTCCCCTCTCTCCCGGCTCCCATGACCGACGCGGGCGCCGCCAGTGTCAGGACCAGGAGGGCGGCCAGCAGCGGCGGAGGCGGTGGCGGCGGCGGCGGGGACCTCCCGCTGCGGCCACCGGAGCCGCCGCGGGACCCGCTGGAGTTCCTGTCCCGGTCCTGGAGCGCGTCGGCGGCCGACGTCTCCTTCGCGCTGGCCCACGCCCCCGCAGTGGCCGCCATCTCCGAGGACGTCGCCGCGGAGCTCGACGCCGACTCCGCCGGCTTGCCGGCCTCCGGGACCTCCTTCTCTTTTGCATCCGTGGCCACCTCGCAGCTCGTCCTCGACCGGATCATGGCGCCATCGGTGCGTTGCGTGCCTTGCTTCTCCGCCACTTTTCCTCATTCGTCTCATCATTTCTTGAATAAACCAACAAAAAGTCGGGTCTTTTTTATATGCAAGAAATAAATTCAACGCAGGCAGGTAGTGTTCTATCTATTTCTATCCTGTTTGGCGCGACTCTGTTTTGTCGCCCTGAATGTTTGGTTCTATTTCAGCTTCAAAAAATGTTTGGTTCGATTTCGCATCCCCCCTTCATGTGCTGGTTTTTCCTGCCGATTGCTGCTGCCTTCGTTTAATTTGAAAATGTAATGCCACTATCAGAAGTATCATGTCTGACTTTGCCTGTTCGTACTCCTGGAGCTGGAGTCGTCAGGTGTGAGGTGAGGATTGAGGAACAGACAACAAGAACCAGACAAAACCTCACCATTTTCTCCTCCAGACAAAGAAACTGACAAACGTTTCATGTTCATGTTCAACTCCTCCTGTTGCACGATTGATTCATTCTTGTTTCCAACGACGAGGACGACTGGTGTGCTGATTGCTGAATCTGAGGCTGACTATTTTTTTCTCTCTTCTTTGATTTGATTGATTCGCGAGCAGCAGGAAGTGTCGCCGCTGACCTCTGGCCGGCTCTCCCACAGCAGCGGGCCACTCAACGGCGGCGGGTCGCTCTCCGACAGCCCACCCGTCTCGCCGGAGATCGACGACACCAAGGTCTGTCTATATCTCTTCCTCTCCGCCTCCCTTGCATCTTATTATACTATTAGACGAACATTCTAATTCTTGGTTGTTTTACCTATAACTAACATCCAATCAGTAGTATGGAACCTGAATGGAGGTGTTTGTTTTCAGTTTAATCAGAACATAATAAGTGCCAAAAGACAAGGCACATGGTTTTAATAGCGTCAGCACTTACCTTATCATTGTTAATTGCTGCTTCCTCCTCTAGTATTTGTTATTAGGCACTTCACTTTTTGTTTGGTACTAAGCCTGCTCAGCTGGTTTCAGATATGCTGCATGCCTGCCTGTATTTTTTTCTCATTTTTTTAAGATGCTGCCTGCATGCCTGTATCTGTCTGACTGGCTCCATCGTTTTCTCAACCACGCTCTGTAAGAGCTGGTCATCTGGCTGCTGTTCCCCCTCTGTTTGATGCTCTGTTTGCCTTAGGAAACAGAGCACCTGTTTGTTTGTTTCTCTTGTTTGTCCCTACTGTAATCTTATGGCAATAAACTTGGTCAAAGACAGGTTTAACAAAGGTGTAGATACAAAGGATTATTAGCATAGAGTGCCTTGTGCTGGCAATTATAACGAGTAGTATTATTATTAGTATGTTCCTATCATATTCAGGTTAGCAAATGCAGCTAGCTGGAGCAGAACAACCACCGGCCTACTATGCCGATGCAGAATCTGCAGCTTTTTTCCCCTTTCGCAAAAATTCCTACACAGTGGAGGGATAAGAAACAATCAAAGGTTGAAAAAAGAGGAAGAACTTGGAGTCATGGACAATGCCTGCCTTTCTCTCCATCCGATGAAACACAACACTTTACTTCCAATCCATGTCTCTCCAGAGTTCACATATCTCCGATTTGGGCAAAGTGTCTGCATGTCAAAATCATTGGGCAATGCATAGTAGAATTTACAGACATGACATGTACTACAGTATATATTCGAATCCATGCCTTTTGCCTGCTCTCTAGTAGCATTGTCCATGCCCCAATGCAAATTGGGAGTGAGGCCTTGTACGTGTTCTTGTGGTTATGACTGTATCCTGTGCAAACTGAGTCATATCCCTTGTGTTCCATGCTGAATTGGTTGCTTCATGCTCAGGCATGCCGTTGCTGCCTTGCCTTTCCCCCTTTGCTGCATTTCTCTCTTTGCCACTGATGCAGCTGTAGTAGCTTGCAGGAGTACTACACAGTAGTGTGTGTGGGCACTCAAGCAGTGTGCTCTCACTCACAACAATGATGGCTCATTTCCATCCACTTTTTTGTGCTTTCGTAGGCGTGTGTTACCTTACCTTTCCTATCCTGCCAGTAGCTAGTCTTTGAGTGTGCAGTTAGCTCATCAACGTCCCACACAAGTAGCTTAAACTGATGTGAAAACAAGCACTAGGGTTATGAAATGGATTGGCATCTTGGTATAATAGAGTCTCCTTTTTGTTCAGACTTTGGAACATGCCTGCCTGAGGTCCTAGACTTTTATCATTATTGACCATTGTTTACCGGTAGCAGCCAAGAGTTTGGCTTTTTTGGCCTCACTAGAAAGCAGGAACTGAAGAAACGTCATGCCATCAGGTGTGAGTTCATGGTCAACAAACGATACGGTCTGTGTGACATCTTCGTGTAGTGTTAAGTGTAGTGTAAGCACATATGATCCTCTGCGTCGTTCTGATCTGCTTCCGTGCCCATTTCAAACTGAAGAGAGAGCCAGGCCAGGCTGTGGACTGATGATCCCGGCGGCCAGTACAGTGACATGCAACGCTCCCATTTCCTCCTGTGCTGGTGCTGGTGCTGGTGTGGTGTTGTGGTCCGTGGCAGTGGAAGTGGATGTGGTGTTGCCCTCTGAACTGTATTTTTTTTTTTTTGATAAAACGTATCTGTATATTTAGATAAGGAAAACGTACAAAACCAGCATACGAGTACATATACGCACTGGTAGGATACGGATACGTTTGTCCTAGCCAAACTACACAAAGAACCCTAGAAAAGAAAAAAATTACATCGAAGCCCTCAGATTCTTCGTGAACCCTCCTCGGTCGTCCACCTCGTCGCCGACGAACGCCGCCGAAGAAGAAGACAGCCGGCACCATGAGCTGGAGAAGTCCCTTCGCATGCTTGCTTTGAGTGGAGTCGAAGTAGACACCCGCCATCAAGGGACGGGATGAAGCCATCGGCGATCAATCGTCGACGGGGCCGCGCCCGACGTCTCCAGCTCCCGTGATCCGTGCTCACCGACGACGACCACCACCGCCCAAGGGAAGATCGAGCCAGCTCGCACGCCACCAACCACAACCACCACAAACAACACCGATCCAAACAAAAGAGGACCAAGAGGCCCCATCACCGAGAAAGACGACAAAGCACCGCCGCCATACTCCAACGAACTCCCGAACCCCACCGCCGGGCGCTGGAGGAGAACGCCGCCCGGGGCAGAGAAGGGGTGGAGAAAGATTATTCCACAGCCAGAGACGACACGCCCGCCTCGCCGTCACCGGCCCGGACAAGCACGCCGCGCGGAGGATCTAACTCCCGGCTAACCCTAGCACCGCCATCAGCGCATCGACGAGCTAAACCTATAGCTAGGGAGACTACTTCCTACTCTATATACATCCGGACGGTGATTCGCCGGCCAATCTCCCTCACCGACGCCGTCGCGACCGCCGTCGGAGAAGAAGAAAAAGCCGCAGAATCACCGCCGAATCGAGATTCGCCCTCTTTTCTCCCTTGGCAACTGTAGCAGGGGAGGAAAGGAGGAGAAAGACCGCAAATCCTACTAGGGATCCCCTCTGAACTGTATTGGTACCAATGGGATGATGCCATGGTCTTTCAGTGCTCCCTTGCTTGGAACTGAAGAAGCTTGTCCAGCTCCAGCCTCCACGCTGCTGGACCTCCAACTGCAACTGCAAGGCTGCGAGAGCTGCTGCAGCCTCTGTCCTGCCAGTCCCGGTCTCCTCCCCCCACAAGCAAACACTGCATGAGCAGCAGCCAGCAGCCAGCAGCCAGCAGCCAGCATCAAACCTTGCATGCAGTTCTTGCCTCATCACTTTGTCCTTACTGTACTAGTTAAATGCACCCTTTTCGCGCCTGTGCTACCCCTAATCAAGTGTCACTGCTCCCAGCTTTCACAGTCTTAACCTAATGATGCACTCTTTTCTACCCTGTCTTTCTTTCTCCGAGACTAATCTATCCCTGCGTCATCTAATAAAATTTGCTCATGCCTGGTATCTGTCTGTGTTCTCCTCATGATTGTGCCATGTGTTGCTTGAATTCTCATCACACAGCGTGGTCAGGTCACTGGCGCATGCGTTGCGTTATGTTGTGTTGGAGAGAGAGACAGACAGACACTGAGACACACCATGGCCATGGCGCCTCGGGATTCCATCAGTGTGCCCCTAGCAAGCCTAGATTAACGCCATGGAAACACAATCATTTGCAGTGGTCAGATTAGTCGGCCACGCTTTGCAAGAACTTTTTGCTGCTACTGCTTGGGGTAGTGTATTAGCCGATATCACTAGGCCTGTTTCTATGAATCCTGTCAACTCTTGGTCAAGTTCTGCAGCATAAGCATAACTATATGCAATTGTCCATTTGGGGTTCAGTTCAGTGGCCTTAATTATATGTACTAGTAGCATAACTAGGAGTATTTGCCGAATGGTACGTGTTTCAGTTTTGGTCTCACAATCGGTTCCAAGCTACAGTACGTAGTTTGGATTTTAGGATGAGCAGGAGCAATTGTCAAACCATTTGCCTTTTCAGTAAAAGATGGCACACTTCTCATGAATTTTCAAAATTACTGCCTGTGTAAGTGTAGTGAAGGCTAGGATCATATCATCTGGATGAATGGTGTCAACTCATGATCTGTCATGGTTCATTAGTTTAGAAATTAACGATTCAGTTCATTTGCCAGGTGTGTTTAGATACCAAAATTTGGGTACAAAATTCCTGTAGCTGTCACATCGCATAACTGTAAAGACGTTTCGTTTGTTAGTGGTAAATATTATCCTACCATGGTGTAACTAGGCTCAAAAGAATCGTCTCGCAATGTACATCTAAACTGTGCAATTAGTTTTTTTAATTACCTAAATTTTATAGTGGCCGGCAAATGTTTTTAGGTGCATTGAATGTTTCGATGTGACGAGATGTGATGGGAATTTTGGGAACATTTGTTTTTTTTGGTTGATGTGACTAGTAACTAAACACACCTGGCCTCAAATTTGCAGAATGGTACTGTCTTTCGGTTTAGGTGCCACAATCAGTTGAATGTTTTGTTCAAATGTAGGACCAGCAGGAGCAATTGTCAAAACACACACAAAAAACATCCATCTTTCATGCTTTGCTGAACAGCAACTACTAACAGATTCTCACTGAACGATTGCCATTGTTGGCAGTTCTGCAATTTGTTGCTGATGGTGAAAAAAAAAATCTTTGCAGTTCTGCAGAGCGGTGAGCACGCCGAAGCCGCAGCCGTACGTCCGCGGCGGGAGCAAGACGGTAGGTCGGTGGCTCAAGGACCGCAAGGAGAAGAGGAAAGAGGAGACGCGAGCGCACAACGCGCAGGTGCACGCCGCCGTGTCCGTGGCGGCCGTGGCCGCGGCCGTCGCCGCCGTGGCTGCCGCCACCGCCGCGTCGTCCTCGGGCAGGACGGAGGACGCGGCGCGCGCACGGACATGGCCGTGGCGTCGGCAGCCACGCTGGTGGCCGCGCAGTGCGTCGAGGCCGCCGAGGCCCTCGGTGCTGACCGCGATCACCTGGCCGCTGCCGTCGGGTCCGCTGTTAATGTCCGGACACCTGGTGACGTCGCCACCATCACGGCCGCCGCCGCCACAGGTTTGTCGCTTGTTGCCGACTGAACTCAGAGAGCATTCAGCGACGCCGTGGAGTGATGGACGGCGTTTCTTTCTTTCTTTGGCAGCGCTGCGTGGCGCGGCGACGGTCAGGGCGAGGGCGCTGAAGGAGGTGTGGAACGTGGCGGCGGTGATCCCCGTGGAGAAGGGCGGCGCGATGGCCGGAGGCCGCGGCGGTGGGCAGCATCAGCAGCATCACCAGCGCAACGGCCACAAGCACGACGGGCAGCCGAAGCCTCAGCAGAGGGAGGTGGGGAGCAGCAACAGCAGCAGCAGCTGCTTGAGCGACGAGGTGGCGGCGTTGGGCGAGGAGAACAACTTCCTGGGCATCTGCACGCAGGACCTGCTGGCGCGCGGCACCGAGCTCCTCAGGCGCACTCGCAAAGGGTCGCTGCATTGGAAGGTCGTCTCTGTCTACATCAACCACGCAGGCCTGGTGAGAATCGGACTGAATCGATGAATCATGCATCTCGATCATGTTCTTCTTCAGTTTCAATCATCAATTGTTGCCATATATTTCTACAGGTGATGCTCAAGATGAAGAGCAAGCACGTCGGTGGCACCATCACCAAGAAGAAGAAGAGCAAGCAGCTGCTACTAAGCTAAATTTTTCTAGGCGTGCGTGCATGGTCAGCTGGCTGAGCGAATTGCAATGGCATGGTATGGCATGTAGGTGTGGTGGTGGACGTGTGCCGGGACGTGGCGGCGTGGCCGGGGCGGCACCTGGTGGAAGGCGGCGAGCAGCGGCGCTACTTCGGGCTGCGGACGGCGGAGCACCGGGTGATCGAGTTCGAGTGTGGCAGCCAGAGGGAGTACGAGATGTGGACCAAGGGCGTCGCGCGCCTCCTCGCCGTCGTCCACGGCCGCAGCCGCTAGCTCGCCTCACCGCTCACTGTGTCTGACACCCGCAGTAGAAGATGTAGCTTAAGCTTGACGGAGCATGCATGCTTGCAGAGATGATGTTGTGTCATGTGTGTGTTTGTGTGATGGCGTGTACCATCCTCGTGGTGATTGATTGGTGATTATCAGTGATAAGCAGGGGAATGTTACCTGTCTGTTCATCTCACTTGTTGTTGCTGCCTCTGATTAACTGAAATAGAATAGCTGAACTGAATGTTCAGTTCCCATCCGTGGTTATTGTGGCGTTTTTTTCACTAATTTCGTCCTGCGGCACTGTTTGTTACATTACTGTTTAAACTCTAACGAATTCTTGGAAACAAGATCAATGCTTCCTTGGTCGACATCCTCAAATCATGCTCCTTCCTTCCTGCAACCACCAAGCTTGACGATGGTAATGGTAGCAATAGCATGCATGTCCATCGACTCAGTAGCCTGTTAGCATCAGCAGCTCTGCATTCAGCCGCTTTTTTTTTTTTTTTTTTTTTTTTGAGAATTACACAGTACAACGCAGACACTCACAACACGCACGCACACTCACCCCTATGAACACACGCGACGCAAAACCCTACCCCCTATGAAGACCTCCGGGCGATTGGGCAGCCAGGCAGCTCTGCATTCAGCCGCTGCCTCACCATCGGCAAGGCCCAAGAGAAGCAAGCGGCCCACCTCAAGATACGCCGCCGTTCGTTTCCTTCCCAAGAGTTGACGACCACGGCCCGGCCCTGTTGATCTGATGCCTACTACTCCAGGCCCAGATGTGTTTCACGTGTACTGACATATGTGGGTGGGCTCAATCAGTACTAGGTTGTTGGGTCATCTTAGTGCATTGCATTTGCGAATTGGCTTGTAGTCCAATGGTAGGACGGTCCAGTGGGACGCTACCCACGAGGGTTCAAATCCTAGTGCTCGCACCTTTTCCCGGGATTTTCCCAAGGATTACCGGGGCGTTATGCATTAAGTGGTAGCGGCGTCCCCGCCGACGATGAGGCGCCTATGGTGACTTCGAGAATCTCCGGGTAGGGTTTTGCGTGCGTGTGTTCATAGGGGTGAGTGTGCGTGCGTGTTGTGAGCGTCTGCGTTGTACTGTGTAATTCTCAAAAAAAAAAAAAAATCGTTCAAGAAAACAAGATTACTTTTCCTCTATCATCAACTACCTTAAAACTCAACTTTTCCTCCCTCCATCTGAAACAGGACACACATCTCTTCCCTCATCTCCCAAATCTAGACAAGTGACCCCACGGTTTGTTTCCTCGTGTTTTTTTTTTCAAAAAAAATTAGGTTGAAGGTTTGCAAAAAAATCATAGTACACCACAGAGGAATTATAAAATGAAAATCCAATTTTTGTTGGACTCCAAATTAGTATATCTACACATGGAACATATGGTATGTTATGCTTTCCAACAAAGGTTTTTGTTGTAGATTTAGTTCTATAATTTTGGTTATTAATTCGAAACTGTAATTTCTGTGGTTCAAATTGTGGTGAAATTTTTATCGTGTGCTCATTGTTGGATGTTTGGTCTGTAGTAAAAATTTAATGATGATTAGATCATGTATGACGGCCCGTCATGACAAGATGTGACCTTGTGACAAGAGAAGCATGATCGATGGCTAGCAACGTCCTGATCGTTTTTTTTAATAAAAAATAGACACATGTATAATAGCAATCCGGCTCCTTAGAGCAACTCCAAGAGAGTTGCTAAAAATAAATGGCTAAACTCATAATTTAGCCAAGCTCTCAAATAGAAAACCATGCAAAAAACAAGAAAACTCCAACGGTCTTTCTATTATGACAAAGTAGATGGCTAGCGGCACATGCAAACTATATTTACCATACGAGATTGTAGGAATAGCCGGTTTGTTATTTTACAAAACAAGATAGCATAGCTGTTGGAGTTCAATTTTTGCTCTAAAAATCTAAATATAGCATACAAAACACGGATAGCATGTCTCTTGGACATGCTCTTATCTTTGATAAGTGTTCTATCAACATTCTTTGACCAACTAAGTATACTATATGTAGTAATTAATAATCCGTGCTCCTAAGATATATGGAAACAAAAAAAAATGTGACGAAGTAAGTAAATTAATCAAGGGAAATGAGTATTATTTTATTTATTCTAGAAAAGTAGGAGCCAATCCATGAGGCTAGAAACCATGTATTATTGCACTTCCTATATGCAACATCACAAGGCATGTGAAGTGCACTACCGTCGTCTATGCATAGACATGCATCAAGCAAGTCACCGCTTCTTGAACACGACCACGAAAGGGGAGTTACTTGGCGCCAGACATGTTTTCCCTTCAGATCTATATAGGCCTAGATCTCTGCAGGGCTTGTTTGGCCCGGCACACCACACCAGCTTGTACGCCTTCATTGCGCCGGTGACGACGTGCCTCTCGATGCGGAACACGAATCCACGTGGTACCATACTCCATCCATCCCTCAATAGATGTCATTCTCGCTTCCCCGAAGGCCAACATTTTCAAACTACCGCAATTATATATTAAAATATATAAATATTTATACAAAGTAATTAGTATCATTGAAAAGATCTTTAAGTCTAGTTTTTAATAAATTTATTTGGAGATATAAATGTTGCACGTATTTTCTACAAACACAGTCAAAGTTGAGAAAGTTTGACCGCACGCATCCCATAGCGACATCTAAAAGGGACAGAGGGAGTATGTCGCCCGGCCGGACGGCGACACGTTGGCTTGGGTCCGACGACGGGACATACCAATACAATGAATTCAATCGTGTTGTGGTGATGGAGAAGACGATCTTGTTGTCGGTTGAAAGACGAATTATCCCATCAGAAGATGCACTAAGTGGTCTAAAGACTACAGGGTCACCATGGTCAGCATCACTTTGTGCTTCGGTCACGTATTTCAATGACACAAAGGGACGACCCAACCAATTTGGTTTGAGGCCACCGCCCCTGATCCCCTTTTCTGCTGGGAGAATGTAGTACGCTGAATGGCTAGTCAGTTGATGTCCATCTGTGTCATAGATTACATCACCAGTTGCAGTGATGCGGGGAGGGAGATGGCCAAGAGCAGAATAACAAGGGCAAGGAGATGTTTCATCATGGATGAAATATTTGGGATTTGGTGTTTGTTGCCTCAAACTATCAATGTCATGCGTGGTGGGCTTTATATAGATATATAGTCGCCATGCATGCCAAGTATTTTTAAATGTCCTCTGAAGTTTCAGTAGACCTTAGGAGAATGATTATATCTTTTGAATGTCTGCTAATTAAGCATGCTATGGGCTTTTAAATGTTGCCTAAAACTATCAATGACATTCTATTTGCGTGGATAAGGCTTTGTAGACCTAAGAAGATTGATATCTTTTAAATATCGGCTAAGCATGCGTGATGGGCTTTTAAATGTTGCCTAAAACTATCAATGACATTCTATTTGTGTGGACAAGGTTTTGTAGACCTAAGAAGATAGATTATATCTTTCAAATGTCGACTAAGCATGTGTGATGGGCTTTTAAATGCTGCCTCAAACTATAGATGACCTATAAAGACTAGTATAGTACCCGTGCTAATGCTACGGTTTTTATTTCAGGATGCCCATGAAAAACAAACATCGATAATTTTATCGAAGTTAACTTTCACACAAATTCAAGCGTGTAGTATAACATCGTGGTAAAATTCAAATTTTGAATACATATAACACAAAATCCAGTTTCCTTAGGGTCGTAAGAATGATATATTTTATATCATTCTATTATACACACGGAAAGTCCGTAGAAAGATGTATATGCATCTCAGGTCATTAACGCAGTACAAGGTATCTTCAATCGCATTATTGCCCCCATACTTGTAACCTTCAATACACATGAGCAATGTCCCGCACCAAGACTGCACCCTCTCGCTGCAAAATCATATATCCATCTCCACTGCTTAACCCCACTGCATTAGAACAAAGCATTAGAAAGACAGGTCGTTATGTGTAAAAATCCATCCTCATTTAAGAAAACTAAGGTAATCAAAAATATGCTTGTGATAAATCTAGTGTACATGTAAAATGTCAAAAACCTTCTCTGCTATATACTTTGATGCATAGCGGCACCTTGTTGCTGCAACTTATCTGGACGAAGGCATAATAATGTACAGGTCACAGTCCACAAGGAAGCCACACAAGCTAAATACTCCCTCCATCCTAAATTATAAGTCGTTTGACTTTTTTGACAACAAGTTTGACCACTGCCTTATTCAAAAATTTGTGCAAAATATCAATTTTTTCCGTGGCTTTCTTTTTATTAGTATAAGTTCTTAAAGAATGACTTGAATTTGACAATATTTACACAAATTTTTTGAATAAGACGAATGGTCAAACTTGGAGCCAAAAAAAAGTCAAATGACTTATAATTTGGGATGGAAGGAGTAATATACTAAGGTAAAATTAATTAAGCACACAGTTGGTATGTGGCACATTTTGATTTCTAGACCTCTAGAACATAGGCAAGTTTTATGTAACTGTATTGGTGTGCTCTTGGCATGCATCAAAATATAATTCAAGGCATGATTTGACATAAAAGATAAAAGAAGGAACAGTAGAAGTCTTTGGGGTTTCTAACCTAGTAAGCTTGTGTTATCAGCAAAGATAAATATTAAGAATATATTCTTCAGTAAAGAACCTTGCAACCAATTGTAATCTGCATAGTAAAAGTAACCACATGTTATCAGCCAATAGAAATATTTTGAGAACATATTCTTGTAGTCCAATTTCAAGAAAAGAATGGCAGGGAGTTTCAATTTCAACACTAATCTTGGCTATTATATTTGAAACTGCAGCACACACCCATTTTGCCAGTATTACATGAAACTGCAACCCACATTTGATGCTCGAGTGTTCACCTGAACCACATAGCAAATGTAAGAAACTTAGTAATAAATCTAAAGCACATATATTAAGAGTATTGCCATTTTATTGGGATAAAGCCATTCAGAAAAATATTAATTCATTCTCTAATCGAAGAGGGCAAAGTGATGACACCATATGCTCCAGGACTTCCGTAAAGACAGTATATATACTAGTTTTAAATCTCCGGCTATAGCGGCCTCTGGGAAGGAAGCAGCTAGGAGATTGCGTTTTTAGCGCTAAGAAATCATGGGAGCTAATAGCGTTGTTTAGCCAGAGATTGCCGCTAATTAGATCCTCATTTAGCGGTAACCACAGCTAAAGCGTTATTGGGCCAAGGACACAGCCGGCCCAATATACTTTCAAGCCAATTAGTGGGCCAGTGGCAACTGCTTTGAGCAGTGGTGTGGCCAGCGGAGGCCGCGGCGCTGCTTGATTGGAGCGGAGGCAGCTACTGTTATGAAACGCGTCGTCAGCGGTTAGGACCTTCCCCTCTCCGTCTCTCATGATCACGTAGTAGATGTAAGAAGTAGAACAAGTAGACACAAGATAGGGAGACTATTCTTTATTCATCTGAATATTGGTAATTACAACATAGAGCTCCCACATATATATAGTCCCGCCAAGGTCTAAGAGTTTCGGTAAGAGCTCACATATGAACGGACTAGGATTAGGATTCTCCTTCTCCTTTCCTTCTAGGATAGAGTCCGTGTGTTTTACAACACTCCCCTTGGGCGATTACCACGATATGCATATGCCTCATCAAAAACTCCATCCAAAAAACCCAAAGTGGGAAAAAACGGTTCTTGGAGAAAAGAGTACATCACATTCGTTAATTGCATTGCACATGTTGTCTCATTAAAAACCTTGTGTGAGAAACCTTCGAGTAAAAACTCACATAGGGAAAAAAGAGTACAACATTTAACCTTCTTGGTCATATATTCTTCAGGATATTCTATTCTTCATGAATAGATATTGATCTTCATAATCTTTGCATAAACTTTATTGTTTTAGCAAATATGATCTACATAATCTTTGTAATTCCAAAGTGGTTTACCTTAAAGGCAGATTCAAGTAAAAATATGCTCCCCCTCATAAAGCCAAACTTTTGAACTTAATTGTTCAAACCACACTTTTCATAAATGTGTGCAAACTAATGGTATGTAATACCATAATACTATGTCTTTCTAAAGTTGGCTCATAATTCTTCTTTTGAATTTTATGGGAGCAATATGCTTCATGCATAATGACCATCGTTAGTTGTGCAAAACAAATAAATATTATCCTTCGAGAAATAGATCCTTTCAGAGGATTATGGGGTAAATAAATTAATATTCAATATCTTCTAGATAGTGTATCAAACTTATACAAGCTTGAATACTTTATAGTTCTTCCTTAGTGGATTTTGAAATGGTATATTCTACAAATCTTCAAGATTTTTATAATACCACTCAATAATAAATCCAAATTTTGCATTTTGGCATTTAGGGGATAATTTAAAACCAAAGTCACCATTATTCTTTCTATTGCATTTAGAGGATCATAGATTCATTGCTAGCATTACACTTTCTCGAGTGTTTGTATGACACCTTCATGTTTAGAATTCCTCATTCTTTTTTCTCTCTCGGGTCTATATTCACTTCGGGGATGCATGGTGTTCATTCAAGAATTGACTGGTAAATCCTTCATGGATTAATTCCTTCAAGAATATACTTTCATTCTTAGTGAATTATTAATTCTCTTCTATGAGATATATTCTCTACTGCATGAGAGATGAGTGATATACACAATAACATTGAATTATTCACTATAAAATCATTCAATGATTGTAATCCTTCTAGGACATGCTCTTATTGAGACTTGAATATTCATTCAGAATATATGTACCTTAGACTTCAATACTTAGTATGAGATTTCTACAAGTTGCGATTTATATTCTTCGAACTATATGGATTTTCATAATCCACTTATTAATCGCATATTCAATATTCATTTGTTTCATTTGCCGAGAGATATAGCAGAACATTCATTTCTTCTTAATAGGAGATTCAACCTCAATTGCTTTCTTCATTGACCCGATATAATCGCTACAAGCGATTTTGCCATGGACTTTATTTTCCGGATCCGGGTTCTCACAAGAGAAACATTCGCAATTAAAGAGGTAGTGTTGTCGACAACTATTTTCTCTTCTCCCAATACTCTCACAATGTGAGAATATTTTATCTCTGTCATTTCCCAAACAAGAGATGGTATATTGTTCTACATATCCAACACTAATGATGCGCGCTTAGTATGTTGGATTTCATCTTCATGATGATCCTCTTCATGAGGTGCTCAACCTTCTTCATGAGGCGTTCTCTTCATGAGAATGGAGGAGTTCCATTTCATTTCTATTTAACAAGTATATACTAAACTAGAACCCACAGGCGCCCCCCGTAGATTTAGCTTGATAGTATACATAGTTTACTATTAGTAAACACAACTTCTAGTTTATAACTTCAAGTTACTCCTCTCATTTCTAAAAATATCCCGCACATGCTCCGCTTCATGCTTTCACAAGAGCATTAGTCAAACTATTAGTTGACTTAGTGTGTGATACTATTCCTGCTTCAAGCTCCAAGGAATATTCTCTTAAGATCATTTTCCTTCTATGGAAATAATATTTGGCATTCAAAATATAGGCTCTCTCTCCCCTAATGCCAATATTAGATCATTAATAGCATACTTCAAAATATATCCCCTATCATGGGCTTAATTCAAATTCATATATCTCCAACTACAAGTGGAGGCCCATTTATGTATGCTATGATTAAATTTATGGGAAATATTCACACACATATTTCAATATGGGGGTTATTATTCATTATGCAAATGAGCTAGAATACTTAAAGTGCATTTAAGAATGTTCAACATTCCTACAAAATCAGTGGATGTTCTCCCCTAATATGCACAAAACATAGTTTAGAAAAACTATTTCATTCTCTAGTTTCTTTATTATTTAGCCTAATAAATTGATCCAAGTACTCATACAATTAAAAATATGGACCATATACTACGAAAGTATAGATACGCTTAAACATACAAGTTCACATGGAATTTCTTCTAAAATTTTCTAATTGCCATCAATGCAAAAATCCCTTAATGCATTTTCTTCATAAATCCCAAATCATCATAATTGTGTTATCCACTACCTTAGTTCCACAATAATTCATCCCATCAAATGGGTTAGACTCCATTGAGAAAATTTCATAGACTCACTCCCCCTGATCTTAGGCTGTTTGGCCCTAGATCAATCTATTACTTATGCATACGATGCATCGAAAGCAAATCATTCCTTAGTTCAATGGGAACCATATAGACATAGCATGCTAGCTAGCTAATTTGATTATGAGGGGAGCGCAAAAATAGCTACTAGCTACAACTATAGCAGATTATGCTATGCTAATATTCATGTAAGAGTGGAGATAGTTGCAGCTCAATGAGATACACATGAAGGTGTAATGTGGAACGTTAGAATTCAGTCTAACATAATAGATAACAATAAATTGCAAAGCTACAAGCTTACTTGCAATTAATGCAGTAGAGAAAGTTAACTCGGCCGAAGGAAGGGACGCGGGCGTAACTTCAAGTCCCGATACACACACTTAAATATTGATTTAGGACGGCTATGCTTATTAAAAATATATTATCCACATTTTCTTATGCCTTTATCCAAAATAACTCCCCCTTTTCATGCCATAATTACTTCAAGTAGTAACTTGCTTCAAGCATTATCTATGAATAATCAATTCTAATGCTTCTATAGAATCCAAATAATACTTCTAGTATTCATTGATTATGACATGAACTTCACATATCCAATGTACCATTCGGTGTACACCATAGGACTCGGGGTAGAATATAACTTCTAGTTCTCATTTTTGCTAAGACATATATAATTTCTTGGCTAAATCGATCCTTCCAAGATCAATTAAAATGCTAGTATAGTCCAATTGTTCATGTGCTTAAGAATATTCAGTTTCCCATCTACCTACATGGTAGTGATGCACAAAGAACTATAACCTTCTTGGTTATTCAAGGCTTCTTTTGTGGATAAAAAAAGAATGCAAAATTTATTTTGATAGGCAAATGCATAATTGTTTATATGTGAAAAATCTAATTTTATTCCATGAGAAATTCTCACATATTACTTCAAGTAATAAGAATTGCAACTAAGATTATAAAGTATTTCATAGTAGTCTTCAAGCTAACAAATTAACCATTAACCACTTAATTCAACGGGAATTAAAACTTAATGCACCATTTAACACTACTATCAATACTTCGGGATATGAATTTCAAAAACAATAAGTCTATAAGCACATGATTTAAGTTCTTCTTCAAGAGAAGCTTTATATGTTTCAAATAATATACATTCTCGCATGTCTTAACTTCTATACTTGACGACGGTAGCTTCATGCTTTATATTCAAGAGTTATGATATACCGTCACAAGCCTTCAAGGAGTGTAACATAAATGCAAGCCATATATTTAAAATTATTGCAATCCATAATATCCTGGTTCATAAAGCTGTCTAAAAATTTCAACTCAATTTCCATGAGTAATTTTGAATGGTAAAATCAATACTTCATGTATTACATTGCTCTTTTGATATTCTATACACAAGAGACATTTCTTCGAGAATGTAGATTGATAAAATCTATTTACCATCTTGTCTTCTAGACATTTAATACAAAGCTTCAAGCTATTTTTATAGAGTAGCGTTAGACATACAAGCTTGAAAAATTCAACTTTCAATACAATATAATATTCGTAATCATAATATTGGGATTTTACTCATGCAAAGTGAGTCCCACAATGTATTTGTTATTTCTATCGCCATATACTCATTTCGAGAGTAATTAAGAAATATTTATAATGAGTTTACTACACTTCAATGGTAGTAAAATATCCTACATGGATTAAATATGACCATAACAAATAATTTACTATTCGGAGAGTAACTCCGGATATTTCTTCTTCTTTTATGGCATGCATATTAATATAACTTGGATCATGTGCATATAAGTTTACTACATGTAAACGAGTAGCAAGGCGCAAAAAAAAAAAAATAGTGGATGGTTACTCAAAATATTCTTAGAAGCATCCTAGCATTTTTCAGGATTATGGTACATACAAATTTTCAGAATTTATACCAAGCATTCATTCAAGCCAAAAATTAATATGCTAGGAAAAACAAATATGAGCCTCTTAATGGTGATAAGTCTAAGGTCTGCAAGATCTAGAGAGCCCATACATAATTCATGATGTGTGATAAATAAATGCATTCAAAAAAATATAAAATATCACATGGCACATATACATAACACGAAATAAACAAGTAAATATATTCAAATGTAAATATTTACCGATAATGCTCGTATACTTTTCTTCTAAAAATCAACTTGGTGTACGCTACGTATAGCTGAAGCTTCTTGGGTTAGCCACGGTGATGAGCTGCATGCTAGCACCAATTTAACCACCCATCATACATGTTGAAACTACAGGTTATAAAATTTCCAAGGCCAGACAAAAGAATATATTTGCATGTTCCAATCCCGAGATTTAAGAACTATATGATCAACGAGTGCTGTTGTTTTCTGCGATGTGAAGTTCTTCAGGGCTATTACATATAATTGCTGATCAAGCCACATATGGACGAACGGCATACAGGCCATATTTCAGTACGTGTATGAGCCACGACCGGCTCCGCAACATCCAGGCAACGGAGGACAAAAAGGCAGCAGCTTTGTACCATGCTGTCTGAAAAAACGAGCAAGAGAGCGGCAGCGTGCAGGCTATTCTCATGTGGTGGCGTACTGGCTACACACGGTACGCACAAGCCCATCGATGCAGACGATGGTAGAACGCGGTGCTCGGGCTGGGAGTCGTATTAAATACGATATATTGGCTTCTTGCCTTGCCTGTTCATACTCGTTGTCTATGGATCAATATATTTGAATTCAACTCGATTTAATATTCTTTTCATGGTCAGAATCTCGACTAACAGTAAGATACAACCTTACTAATCAACGATAGTTTGCATGCTCGTAGAACCAAATCTGCTACTAGTGCCGGATCCAATGACTTACATGTCAAAAGACAGAACAATGCAAAAAGACGAGTAGACGACTCTGACTGCGGGTCATATGGCCTTAGCTTTGTTGAGTTGCGCAACAGCTAGCGTATCATGCAAGCCAACATGTACGTATATGTATTATTGTAATGTAACAATAATCAGTGGCTGCTCGGTCGTATGTGTCAACGGCTTCAAGCCGAATATGACTCCATGAACCATGCATGAGGTGAATTCGGATCACAACATGAAGCAGTGCATGTGCATGCGGGTCCAAAACAATTCTGCTGCAAAGGGTGCTGTCGTTATGCACGGGCCATGTGGAGTGGCGTGGACTTCTGGTCCGGTGCCATGCAAAAAGGAAGGCTATGTACTTCGAGTATACGTACAATTCTACGTGCATAGAAAATATAGACCATCACGTAGGGAGCACCAACGATCTGCGAGATGCGATTCTTTTCGTACCTTTGGTTCTTGAATTCGAGAAGAAGCTTAAGGTCGTCGTGATAGGACGGTTCGGCTAGGCCGTGGGGACCTGCCGGCGTGACGATGAGTTGATGCAAGTGCAGATTTGTAGCAGGTAGAGGTAGCAGATCCGTTCCGCTAACAACGCGGGGATGTCGACGTTGTCGGGCGAAGTTGTGCGGCAGGGCGTCGGCACGGCGTCGGTGCCGAAGATCGGCGGCGCTTCAACGGCGATGTCAACGAAGAGCTTGTCGCGGCCGATAACGTGTTATGAAACGCGTCGTCGGCGGTTAGGACCTTCCCCTCTCCGTCTCTCATGATCACGTAGTAGATGTAAGAAGTAGAACAAGTAGACACAAGATAGGGAGACTATTCTTTATTCATCTGAATATTGGTAATTACAACATAGAGCTCCCACATATATATAGTCCTGCCAAGGTCTAAGAGTTTCGGTAAGAGCCCACATATGAACGGACTAGGATTAGGATTCTCCTTCTCCTTTCCTTCTAGGATAGAGTCCGTGTGTTTTACAACAGCTACAACTACGAGCGACAACTTGGATTGGGTTTGGTTACGTATTTTTTTAATTTTTTATTTACTAGCAAAAGTGCCCGTGCGTTGCCACGGGTCACAGAGGATCGGACCGTATTTTGGTCACATATGAGAACATAGGGTGCGGTCCAATATGTATTGTGATCGGATTCGGTATTCATCATTGTTAAAAATCTAGAGGAATGTCTCCTATATATTTTTTTCCAAAAAATTGGATCAGCCTATTGTGTCACTTATATATACTCGGTGTCTATTTTAGCTAGTTCTTGATATTTAGAGATATATCTGTCCCAAGTCTATCATTGGTTAGCTATAACACATATTTTTATGATATAAAGAAGTTTGAGGTTCTCTGCCATGATATTTTCCCATGATAAGTATTTTTACAGCACCTTGATAAGTAGGTTGATGTTTGGATTATTTTGATTTTTAACACAAATTATTATATCATATCATTGTTACTTTTGAGATTTTTGACTGCTAACCTGAAGAGCTCTGGTTCCTCGACGCCCGCGGCAGCATCCCGGGCCTTGACGACGATGGCCACTTGCTCGTCGACCTCGGCAGCAGCTGCTTCCTGGCCGGGGAGGGTGCGGGCGGCAACATCGTGCCCCAGACCTTATCCTGGCGGGAATCTGTTTGCGTTTTGCGTGGATGTCACGATCACAGGATCCTTTGTGTGCTTATTGGCTAAAGGCTAAAGCGAGATGTAGATCAGATCATCAGACCAATTACCCAGAACCAGAAGACTGCCATCGGAAGGATGTGCATGTGCTGCTCTCTGTTTCTCTCTTCAAGTCTTGGTCGTAAGCAAAGAAGGATGAAATATGGTGATGTGAAAAGTTTTTGCAGTTCCTGGTCGATGAAGTCACTGACATCAACGAATTTGCCTACGTACATGGGCTACACAAATTCCTACTGCTAGTCATCCCTGCTCCACCGTCCCACTGTCCGTCGATCCATGGCATCGGTGCGTGCCGGTTGCTGGATCCGATGACCGATGACCTTCCTTTCTCCAACATCACGCCTGACCCGAACTTCACGCTGCTTTAGCTTCCAGTGTAGTGTTCGTCCATGGCGTCGGTGGCAGTTTCTCGATCTTGTATGTACAGCACAGCAATGGTGTCTCTCCCCGTCCGCGTGTTCTTGGACCCAAGCATTACTCTTCACACTGCTGCCACCGAGACGGTTCGTGCGCTGGAAACCAAGTCCAACCGAACCGAGCTAGTAGTGGGGCGGCCGGCCTGCCGCGTACGACTGCCGGAAAAGAGGGCGAGGTCGCCTTTGCCGAGACGTCAGGATGAGACCAACGTGATTGATTGAAGTGGCGGCTTAATTACCTGGATCCGGCGCGGGCGGACGGTGGCGGCGCCTCATCGCCTGCGGCGCTGGCGGTGGAATCGGGAGTCGTTCGGTTGCGCTGGCAGCTGTCGCTCTGTCACGGAGCCTGGCCTCGGGTGGACTGGGCCTGACCTTTGTGGGAGCAACCAGGGGCACCACTACGTATGCTATACGGACTGAGGAGCGACCCGACGAGGCCGTTTTTTTTTATAGAGACCGGACTGTGGGAGGCAGGCAGAGACCGGACTGTAGGAGGCAGGCAGAAAACGGACCGTGGGAGGCAGGCAGACCCAAAAAAGTGAAAAGAAATTTTCTCTTTATCTATACCTACTAATAAAGAGAGAAAAGAGAGAAAATTTCTTGACTTTTTTGGGTCTGCTTCTTCCGTCTGCCGGCTCCTGCCATATCTGTCCCGGTCTCTTCTATTCTATACCGTAGCGTGTAGCCTTCTCCAATCATTAAAGAATTAGGACTCCTGTCTATGTTGAGAATAGAATTAAGATTTTTTTTTTTGAGAATTACACAGTACAACGTAGACACTCACAACACGCACGCACACTCACCCCTATGAACACACGTACGCAAACCCTACCCCTATGAGCACCTCCGGAAGACCTGGGCAGCCCGGCGGATCCGAGATTCTCGAAGTCACCATTGGCGCCTCGTCCGTCGACGGGAACGCCGCTACCACTTAATGCATAACGCCGGTAAATCCTTGGAAAAATCCCAGGGAAAAGGTGCGAAGCACCGGGATTTGAACCCTGGTGGGTAGCGTCCCACCTGGACCGTCCTACCATGGACTACAAGCCAATTCGCTAGAATAGAATTAAGATAGGGACTCCCTCCCCGTATTAAAGCCCCGAGCAGGCCGAGGCCCAGCCCGTAGACGGCGAGCCAGCTATGAGCGCGACGTGCAGCACGAAGCTGGCGGCCAGGATGTAGGGGCTGGGCGCCACGATGCTCTGCGCCTGCAGGAACTGGATGGGGAAGTTGGCGGCGTACGCGAAGATATACGGGATGAGGCCGTAGGCGCACTACGCGGCGGCGCCGGCGATCTCCGGCGACTGGCCCAGCAGCAGGAGCAGCGGCTCCGACAGCGCGTACATGGCGGCGAGCGGCACGCCGGTGGCCATGAGCAGCACCGTCGAGCGCTGCAGGTACACGCCCATCATCTCGTACTTCTCCGCGCCGTACGCCTGCCCGCACAGCGTCTCCACCGCTCTGCCCATCCCCAGCTGCATATGCAATGGACGGCCATGGCGGCATGGCCATGTACGTGTACGTAGACATCATCAGTCGTCGTACGTACACACGAGACGAGCAGAGAATTTATATATGCGTACAACTTACCATGAGGCCGTAGGCGAAGACCTGGATGCCGTTGTTGCCGAGGGGAGGCGGCGGCGAGCTGGACGTTGCCGAGCTGGCCGCACACGATCTGCGTGGTCGACGACATGACGATGATGAGCATGTAGACCACCACGGCCGGCGCGGCGAGGGGAGCCAGCAGACGCAGCTCCAGCGCCGTCGCAGACGCCATGCGCCGGAGCCATGGCTCCTCGGCGGCGGCGCCGCCGGAGAGGAGCGCCTCCAGCCGGCCGTCGTCACCCGTCCGACCCATCGACTGACTGATAGGAGCAAGTACACAGCTGCGGCTGTAGAAAGTTTTTAGTGCGTTCGCCCGTGATCAGAATTGGATATTTTTCAAACTACTTCATCCTCACCATTGCTCCACATGAGCCAGAGCTCTTTTATGAGGAGGAATTAAAAAATGAATAAATAAAAGAAAAAAAGAAAAATATTGGGCGGACATGGCCCCACATGAGAATTAACATTTTTTCTATTTCCTTTTTCTATATACATAAAATTTTATTTATGTTTTGCACTCTATTCATGAAACAGGTAACATTTTTTTTTTTCCATTACAAAGCAACGACAACTGCTATAAAATCGATCGCTGAATAGGCAATTTGGCATCCAGCTATAACAACACACAATTATGTTTACATATTTTATGGGTCGTCAAGATTCAAGATATTCGCGTAAAATAATAAATTCCACATTTCAAATTTTATCAAAAGATCAAATACAAATAAATGTGTACCGGTTTCATTATTGTTTTCATAAATATTTGATTTTTTTTCTCCCGTTGCATCGCAGACGGGCAAATTTGCTAGTTAGTATAATAGGAAATATGTCCGTGCGTTGCTTTACGGGTTGGTGTTTCAAACTAAATTTATTATTTGAAGAAAACATCATTTTTAATTGTTGTACTCCATGATGGAATTGAATAATCAATAAAAGCTGACATTGAACGCATATTATTTTTTCTGAGAGTTTTTTTGTCTAAACATAAGAACTATCACAGGCACTTAGTATTTATAAAACTAACTTGATATCTTTCTAATATATTTAAGATACTCTAGGCCGGATTCTAAGTAATAATTATTTAATATAACGTTCTTTCTTTGCTTTTCTTTTCTTCTGCTTGGCAGTCAACACTGGACTCTCTTTTGCAAAAGAATTATATGCATGAGAGTTTGCAATGTTTGTTAAAAAGCATTATTTTTAATCAACGAGCTATTACCGAACATGCCGCCGCCGCCACCGGCTCTTCCCTCGCCTCCGTCCATCTAATACGTATGTGTCTACCTTCCATCGCGACCCACACAATCGATTTCAGCTTCAAGCGGAGGGCACTCCTACTATTATTAGAATCGTATTAGACTCATTTTGATGATGAGTTCGGCTTCCAGGCGGATCGCCTACTCTGATCATGCCATGCTAGAAAGGAGTAGCTTGTTAATTTGCTCATGCTGGATGATTGATGTTGCATGTAATATGAACAATGTCATTAGTTGAGAGCCTGTACAGGACTTTTTTTTCTTCCTTTTCATTGAAGAACAAATCGCAGCATGTGTTTGCAATTGTTAAACATTTGCAAACCACTTGGAGGGTACAATACAGTCTTGCAAGTCCTCGGTGTACTAAGTACTAACAGAAGCCATACCTACGGCCTTGATCACAGCAGCATGGGGAGCCGGCGGAGAGCCGGAGAGGCTCCTGTTGAAAGACCTGGAGCTCCGATCATGCTGGTGGTGGTGCAAAGTGCGACAGCATGGAGAGGCCCTGTTTGGAGGAGAGAAGACGATGGCAAGACAGATCGCCACTGCCTTCACGTTCACTGCTGTATCCGTAGCCACCACTTCTGCTCCGTGGCTTCCGTCGCTGCCAGCTGCAGCACGAGCTCCCAGACCAACGCGGGCACCTTGTGGGCAGCAACCGCCCAAGCGGCACCTAGATGGTCAACACGGAGTCACCAATAGCCTGACGGTTGAGCTGACACAGAGACCGGGCTGGACACGGCTGGGCAGACAGAAAACATAGAAGAAACTAACGGACAGAGTCCGGCTACAAGAAGATGGAAGGCAGACCCAAAAAGAGTCAAGAAATTTTCTCTCTTTATTAGTAGGTATAGAAAAACGCTAAATGCCATAGCTGCAGTGATATCCGGATATTGCTGGGCTTAGCTGTTGACGAGGACAAAAAGATAAGATGCTTAGCCGGAGATTTAAAACATGGTATATAGCCTGATAAGTAGTCAAGAACGCTAAGATCATGATTCTTGTCAGACAAACAGACCTGAAGAAGTCCCAAGGCACTGCACGTATGGAATCAGAAAACTTGGTTACTAATCCAATATTGTATCTTCATGCAGATTCTTTGGTTCTTTTTTTTCCAGCACATCAATGTGATGCCATCACGAAACTGACAAGGTTTTGTAGACCTAAGAAGATAGATTGTTATATCTTTTTAAATGTCGGCTGAGCATGTGTGGGCTTTTAAATGTTGTCTCAAACTATCGATGGTCTTTAAAGATAAGCAAGACAACTTTTTTCTAAAGGTAAATTTATCTATTATAGAACAGATGTAAAAAAAAGGACAGGACAAAATCGGCTTCAAAACCACTCATAACCAAGTCAGGGATGCTATGAGCGGTTTTAATAGTTAAAGGTTGTATTTTTAGCCGTTTTTAGAGTTTTGGGATGAAAAGCGAACTTTTACGAAAGTTGAGAGACCTAAAGTGGATTTTAGTAGTTAGGGTTGTATTTTAACAGGTTTTAGAGTTTCGGGATGAAAAGCGAACTTTTAACAAAGTTGAGAGACCTAAAGTTGAATTTTTTTGAACGCCACAAAAGCCTAGCGTCCCATCGAGCCAGAAGTAGAAGTTTTTAGTGTCCCATCGAGCTAGAAATAGAAGTTATTGGCACTCTCTTCTCATTAAAAAGCTATCGTCCCCTAAAAAAACCATCGACAATCACTCATTAGGAAAAGAAAACGAAGCTATCGACACAAATCTTCACGGTAGAAAAGTGTTAATGGAGTTCTTTTATTAAAAAAAGGAAATAAATAATTTAGGGAACACGCATGGTGGGCTTTGGGCGCAAGATTTCAGAGAGTTGAAGGCGCAATGAGTCCGGACTCGACAGGAAAATCGTGTCGTGTGCCTTTTTTTTTTCGGTGCACTTACATTGTGTGGGCCAAAACTAATTTCACCACAGCAGCCCACTAGGTGACGTCGTCAGGACTTAGGACGCGCGTGCACAGCAAGAAACGCTAACCTCTCTCGATCATAAAATGAAACAAAGAAAGAAAAGAATTTCTGCACACACGGTATATCATTATAGAAACCGATCGAGCTCCCTCGATCTACACCTCATTTACCATTTTGTTTAACTCACCATTGAAAGGAAGAAGCTAAATATGGTGAATGACCCGGTCGTGAAAAAAAGAGGAAGAAGTTGATAGATGTTAGGTTAGTATATGTTTGTACGTAGAGAACGTATTCTCTTGTATGTATACGCGTAGTGTTTCAAGACAAACAAATTGCCATGGTTAGTTAGGTTTGTCACAATTAAGATATGTGAAGTGTTTTTTTTTTTTTTTTTCAAAAAAGTTAAGATATGTTAGTTGATAGTTCCATACACATATCTTCAGTATGTGTGCATGAATGTGTTTCAGAAACATAGTTTCCTCGCAATAAAATAGCAATTTGCAAAGGTCGGTTAGTTTTTCATTTTTTGTTCACCATAACAAAATATGGTGCTTGTCAACTCTCAAATTAGTATGAGAAAAAAAAAAAAAAATCTCCTCGAGAGTTTTCTATATTTTTCACCCCAAAAGGTTCTCACACTTGTTTTTTTTCTACGATTCGGTCTCATGTTTAGTGTCATGAACCTGAATTTGTTTATGTACACGTTTAAGCCCTTCCACCTCCGAATGGCCGCACGTATATTTGAACGCAAATGACCATAATTTTGGAATTGGCAATAGGTGAGAAAGCCGATATGGCAAACAGTTTGAGATGACCCATCACTCCCCGCCGCCCGCCACACCGCCGCCGGCTGCCCTCCGCCGCCCGTAGCCCGCCCCTCATCCAGCGGCGAGATCTGGACTCCCCTCCTCGCGACCGTTAGCTCATGGCACGGCTATCCCCAGCGACGACAGGGACGGGGAGATAGGGTCGCCATTGTTGACGTCTGTTATAGCATAAAATTACTAGTCAATTAAACATGAATAAGGGCTTAAAATAAATATCAAACATAAGTCTAGGGGCTTTAACTAACATAATTCCACAAGTTTTGGTGATTTATATATTTTTAGGGACTTAATGGATAAATGCAGAGAATAATGGAGAAAGTTCCGGAATATACATCCCATATGATGACAAGACTTAACCGTGAAGTAACTCAACCCGAAAAGTGGACTAAAAACATTATAGAAGGTACCGAGAGAACACCGGAAGGAACCGGAGGCCAAGGGGAGGCAGGGCGCGGCCGCCAGCCTATTTTGGCCGGCCGCCGGGTGGGTCCCACTGTCGGCCTCTCCTTTCTAGGTGGGTTCACTACCGACATGGAGGTTGTTTCTACACCGTTGCTCAAGGTCGGTTTGATCCAATGGTGGAGATTAGTTACTTGTTCGCTACTCTACTTGTGCGCTACTCTACCTCAGGACTATATAAGCGGCCCGAGGTGGTCGACCCATAGGCATATGTCTCTCATTATCAATTCATTCTATCTTATTATCTCTCAGTTGTAGAGGTGTCCCAATGTAAGGATAACCTCTCTCTAAGAGATTAGTGAATTAGAATGTAATTAGAAGCATATTAGAACCACAATTAGAAGAGTTAGTATAAGAGGATTAGAACTCATTAGTTCTAATCTTTAGAATAAGAGAGATAGAGAGAGGGAAGGAATCGGAGGAAGTGCCGGCTGTGGGGTGCTATCTCCACACTTGTACCTCGGTGGAAGTTAATCTACACTTGGAGTTACTCGGTAATTTACTTCTTCTTTTAGTAAGTTATATTGCTTATAATTATTCTTATCGGGTCTACGAGTCTCTCTTTTGAGTGCTTTAATCTGGTACCTAGATTAGAGTAATATTCGCGAGTGCAAACGTGGTGTTTGGGCTCGGGTATCTCGTAGATACACCCTACCTTAGGAGCGTGGTAGTTCATGGTAGTGACAGTACCATTGATTCATTTGGATTCCACATCCCGTTGGATAGGACTAAGTAGGAACAAGTTTCGGGAGAATAGTGAGTTTCGGCCTCGCTTTCCTTTGAGTACATCCCCATAAGAATACTATCAACATCACTTACCGAATTAAGAATTAGATATCTTAGTAATCCCTCTCTATACCCTCAACCTTCTTAAGTCTTGTGCTACTGGGATTAAGATTAGATCGTAGTTGTAACACCCCCGGTGTTACTTTCACTAAAATGTGACATGTCATCATGATCATTGCAAAGCATGCATGTTTAGCCCATTGTGTGTTGCATTGAACTAAAATAAGTTTATTTTATGTTTGGTTTAGGTCGTCGGTCGAAAACGCGAGAGGAATCGTTTCCAGGAAGCTGTCCCCCCTCATCGGAAACCCTAGTTTTTAAACCTTAGTTTGTCCCCTTTTATTTATTTCAAAATCTATAAAGAATTTGGGTATGGTTATTAAAGAAAAAAGGTAGAGTTTTCAATTTTGAACAAAGTTGGTATTTTGAGTTTTCAAAGTTTAGTTCAAAATTTTAAAGTAATTTTGAATTTCATCAAAACCTTAATTACCCCCTTTTCTATATTTCAAAATCTAAGCAAAATTTGAGAAAACTTCCAAAAAACTAGTTTGTAGATCTTGTTGAGATGAACAAAAGTCATGTACAAAGTTTTTCAAGTTTCTACATGATTTTAAAAGTAATTTTGAATTCAAATTTCAAAAAGTTTGACCCCATTTAAAAAAAAGTCATATTTAGAGACAGAATTTGAAAATCTTCCAATTGTAAAAGTTGTAGATCTTGAAAAATTAAGGCAAGTTGCTTTTTGAAAAATTTTGAGTTTAGTTCAAAATTTGGGAGTAATTTTGAAATTTCAGAGTTAGGGTTAGAGATGAGCAAGTAACCCGACCTCTCCTCGCGCCACCGCCGGCGTTGAGCTTCACACGCCGTCCACCGGCGTTCCTCGGAAACCGACCACCTGGGGGAGCTTTGCGACGTTGTTGGCCACCCTCCGTCCGACCCCTCCCTCCTATAAATAGGCCGTCGACGCCGTCGTTTTCTTCTTTTCCCAATTCGCCGCCGCCCGGTTTCGCCGTCACCCGCCGCCGTCGTTCGTCGTCGTCGTCCCATCTTTCACAAAACCATCTACCTCAGCCGCCGCAGCTTCCTCACCTCCCTCTAGAACCCGGCCGCGACTCCTTTCGCCGTCGGAATCGCCGCCATGCGAGCGTCTTCCGACGCACGTTCGGGCGCCGCGCGAGCCCGCCGTCGTCGTCATCCTTGCTCGGTGAGCTTTTTGCTTTGCCTTTCTTTGCGTTTTCTCTCCCTCTCGAAGATGTATTCGTGAGCGACTCGCTTCTTTTCCCAGCCGAGACCCCATTTCGCCGGAACGCCCGTTGCCGTCGCCGCCGCGCCACGCGCTCCTCCGCCCGCCGACCCACCTCCGGCCTAGCCCCGCCGCAGCCGAGCCCCGCCCCAAAGACACCCGGTGAGCCCCGGCCGCCGCCCTTCTCCCGTTTTTCATTTTCGTGCATCACCGGCGCCAGAACGCGGCCGCGCCGCGACTGTGAGGCCGCTGTCGCCGCCGGTGAGCACGCCTTGTAGCACGTGAACAATGTCGGGCCAAACATCTTGAAGCTTTTGGGCCGGCCCAACATCTTGTTCACCGAGGGCCGGCCACCACTATTCAACCAAGGCCAGCCCAATATGAACATGTAGCAGGCCTTGCACAGTGCTGGGCCTCGCACAAGATGGGCCAGAATCAACCCGAAACTCTTTTTCATTTATAAAACGTTTTATTCAATTTCATTTATTTGAATAGTGTCCGATTTTGTAAATTTTGTATAAATTCACATACTAGCTCAAAAATTCTGAAAATTTTTGTGTAGTCTTCCCATGGGTATGTCTATCCATGAAAAATTTGAAACTTGAATTTTGAATACTTTTGACATGATTTAAAAATACAAACTTTAATTGAAAAATGCATCTTCCTTGATTTTTAATAATTATTTTATTTATCCAAAAATCATAAAAATTATTTTGACACTGTTTTATGACATGATCTACCTGTACAAAAATTTTGAGCTTGTTTTGAGAAAATTAAAATATTTATTATTTCATGCCCTATTATTTCATGTGTAAAACAAATGGTTTAATGCTTTCTAACTTAGGGTTTTGGGTAGATTTTGGGTTGTTTTGTGAACCCTAAACCACACCACTGTTAGATGGTCCTTGAGAACTCCTTAGGCAATGGTGATGATACCTCGTAGAGTAGTTCAACAAGTTAGTTTTGTTGGGTTGTAACTTTTTCGTGAAGGAAAGTCGTACTCAAGCGTTTATCATTTCATGCACTCGCAAGCATCATGTTTATATGCACGGCATCATGTAAAGCATATGTTATTCTTTCATATAGTGAACGAAGGCGATCAAGAAGTCGTTAATCAAGTCACCGACGAAGGCTACCTCGTTGACCCGAAGTTTCGAGTATCGTGATCCATCGTCCGAGTCGAAGTTACGTCAATCAAGGCAAGCCCCGGTTCATTAAACCTTCCTTGTGTTTTTTACAAAGCTTTACATCATCTTTGCTTTATGTTACGCATTAGGTGATAGGAGTTGAGTGACAACCTAATTGATGCATTATCCATCCTTGTTTATTTCAATATCTACCTTGATAACGTTTTTTTTTGGTAAAAATGCTTAGAGATGCTTAGCCTTGCTAAATTAGTTAGACTTTTGAGTCAAAATATGACAAGTCTCTTATGATAGCCCGAATGGGCAGTTGATGAGAAAGGATGCTATATGATGAAACCATCTTGGGATATGGTGTTAAAGTTGAGACAGGGTCGGGTAATTTGCACCGAGAATGGAGTCTCGGTGTAGTATTTCCGCTTGTCGATTAAGGACCGCGTTCGTTGTAAGCAATGTGGACCGAGACTATGGAACGCACCGCGCCGAGGTCTTGGACCAATGGCACGCCCGGTTCGGGCGTCGCCCGGGGCCGGTCAAAATTAGTTCGACGCATACTCCGGTAAGCCCGATCTTGGGGGTGTCAAATCGAAAACGCATAACCGCCAAGACCGGGAGTGGAGAGATGGCGGGAGTACAAGATACCCCTCGGTGGGTTAAAGTCCCGTGGATGGAGGAGTATCAGATTCTCGGGTGGCGAGGACGCGGTTCCGTTTGAGTATCCAAGAAAGGGTTGATATATGCAAGCTTAAGTGCTACATATGTCGTGGTGGAAAGAACTCCCCAAATGGGTTAATCGATTCGAAATCGCCGTGCTTCTCGGATATGGAGACTTGGTTTCCCCACTTACATCGTAGTTTAATTATGGAACAGTGAAGAGATGGAATAAGTGATGGAACTTCTACAAGTGTATGCTATAGTGTAAGATCACCTAGAGTAGGTGAGGAACTAATTTGAATTAAAAATGTTGAAAGTAAGGATTCACTACTAGTAAGCTTTTCTCGCAAAAGAGTCCTTGCTTCTTGCTAAGCCTTACCTTGAATCCTATTAGACCAAAGCATTCCCGAAGTCTTCCTATTTTCTTTTAGTCGGGTAAGTCTTGTTGAGTACTCCCGCACTCGGGGTTTGTTAACCCATGTTGCAAGACAGGTAGTCATGTTCCAGACTGGACCTTGTTGTATGACTATCCATCAAGAAGAGAGTGACGATGAGTGAGAAGAGAGACCCGTGGGTAAGGTGGTCTGTGGTGAGTGTAATATATGTAATAAACTTTTTACTACTCCTACTTATATGTTGTAAAACTTGTTTTAAAACAAAAGGTTGAAAAATTATTGTAATATATAAGTCTTCCGTTGTTTACTCTGATTATGTATGAAAATTGTTGTAATACTGCAATGACCTCGTAACGGATCCTGGTTGGAATAGTTAATGGTACTTTTCAGGTTATGGGTGCACATATGTGGCTATTAAAGGTCGTTGTACCGATAATTAGTATATGTGGGCCCTGTGAATTTGAAGGTTCTGTTTAGTCACCCTCACCCGCTTCCCCGTGGATTCGATATTTAACCCTCTCCGGGTGAAGTGCTCACCGTATCCGTGCGCTTGCGGATTATACAAATTATAAATATTTTCGTGGGCTTAACAAATACCAACAAGCCGCCCTCTCTCGGGGCCTGTTCCCGCCGCCCGGCTCCTCTTATGGCCTGTTCCTCACCGCCGCTCCTCTTGCCGGGGCCCCCACCGTCCGCCCCTATCCCCAGGGTTGATCTCCCCTCGCCACCGCCCGCAGTAGCCACTCGACGGGAAGAGCGCCCAACAAAGAAGATAGTCTAAGCGGCAAGCCACACCGGGAAGGGGCTTCATTCGGGAGAGAGGAGCCGAGGCACCAGGCTTCACGGGAGAGCTCGCCTACCTGCACTGGATCCGCGCCGGAAGGACTCGCTCGCCATCGCCGGAAAGGGATTTTGCCGGATCAGCGTTGGGGAGGGCTCACCGCTTAGGAGGCGCGATGAGGGCTTTGCCGGATCCGCGTTGGAGTGAGCTCGACACTAGCACCGGGGAGGGTCGTCGCCGACTCCATCCGATCCGCCGCCAAGAAAATTCGCTATGAGGAAGCGTAAGAAGTAGATTTTGGGGCATTGAAGGACACCTCGGGCCGCCAGCAACACAAAGAATCATCACTATTGTCCCCATCGTCTTTTGATGTGAGGAGCTCAATTCAAGCGCCGCCGCTAGCTCCGACAAGTCGACACCACTTTCGTCCGCTTCAGGGCGTGGAGCTTCTCCTTCGCCAACAGCTCCTCCATCGACAAGCTTCTCTCGGCGCGGACGGACGACCTCGCAAAGATGTCGACGGAAGTGAGAAAGCACCATGTCGTCGTCTCCAAAAGCTACTCCCGTGCGCAGAGGCTCAAGTGGAAGGGTGCTCCCTCAACACATCTTCATCATCGTCTCCGTCACTCAAGACACAATTAGAGCGTAGTCTCGCCTTCAACCGTGGGCTCGACGTCGATGCTACTGTTGTCTTGCCCACGACCATCAAGTTAGCTCCTGTCGTGACTCCTTTCGCTGCATTCACTATCGGCGTCCTGGGAATAGAGAGTGGCAATGTCGTTCTCAGCATGGTCGGAGTTTGGCAGATGTTGTTGCCATGCCTCCATCGATAGAGCCCCGTTCTTCATCACAAGAGGACACTACGTCCACGTACACAGGGCAAGTGCAGGACCATCACAACTCCTCATCAGACCCACAACCTTTCGGTACGCATGATAAAGATGTTGAGCTTGTTTGTCGCAATTGTTGTTATGTCTCCCCGCTTCGCGACTTCGACCCTCCAATCTATGCTTGAACCTCTGGTGGAGTCTTTGCGAGCAGACTTGTTGGAGCCTTTGCGTTTAGACCTCGATCGTTTGATTGCAGTTCATATGGAGGAAGCGGTACCCCCCCCCCTCGGGGAGGAGGCTTCAACCATCATGCTCTGTCGTATAGCCAACCATTTGGAGTGTGTGGAGACACGTGCCGAGAATTCTCCTATTCATGACATTCCTGAGCTCTTTGGTCCATGTTCTCCAGTTCGATGGTCGCCGACACCATCGACCATGGCTTCCCTCATAGCGGCTTGGATGCCTGTTGATTCCTTGTGTTAGGACACTTGTGCAGATAGTGCAGACCCCATTCTTGGCAAGAAGACCATAGAGGTGACCAGCGTAGAGATTCACCAAGAGGTGACCAGCGTAGAGATTCACCAAAAGACAATCACGGAGCAAGCTAGCGAGGTGCTCGCGGGGACCTCGACGGAATAGGAGGTCACCTCTGTTGAGGATGTTTTTTTGGTGGAGGACGTCTGTTGATGATGAAGTCGTCTCTAATGCTCGTGTGGTGAACCTATCCTTCTTATAACAATTAAAGACCGCCCTCCCCATTCCACGCCCGAGGCCAACATAGAAGAGCCCCAAAAGGATCCACCGATGGAGATAACGTCTCCTCAAGACCCTAGACCCTCCAATTCAAAACCACGACAACAAGACATCGCCGCCATAAGTCTTATGAAAGGTCATCGGTCCCTATTGTCATACCCCGATTTGGAGCACAACACAACTAGGATGAAGCAGGATGTGGCGTGTCCTCCAGTACACCCCTCTTCGCCACCTTCCGTGATAACAAGTCGTCATCGTCGACGCAAGTCCTATGATAAGTCTTCGCTTCACAGAAGTGGTCGTCTTTGCTCGACGCGGTGTGTAAGGAGATTTGGGCATTGTTGGGAAGCTCGATGACGACGCAATTCAAGAAGTCGTAATCTTTTTGAAGGATCTGTTGCCGCCAGACACCCTCAATTCTTTGATGGGTTTAAAGGGTCCTGCCTTCGGAACCTTGTGGCGGAAGTCGCTTTTGCCTCTTCGTAATTTGTTGTGAGGGTTTTTCTTGTTGTCGTTGTTGGTAGGCTGTTGTTGGTAGTCATCTTTGTTGTCTTCAGTGGTTCTTTCTTCTCGTTGGTTGTCTTCTAGTTGTTTGTATTGTTGTGCTCAGTCTAAGATTACCTTCTTTTTAATATAATCGACAGCTCTCTGCCTGGTTTGTTCAAAAAAGAAGTTTGAGATGAGTTTTGTCATTTTTCTAAAAAAAAAAGACAAGAAAGGAATATGCCAAACTCTTAGAGATGCTCTTAGGTTTGTAATACTTACTTCCCATCCTACAAGTAAGTTCTAACCTAGAAAGTTAGAACCCTAATATCCATCCACAACGAGAAGGACAAAAATGATGCAACACACGTACTATATAGATGCATTGCGCCATACATGGTGTTGTGGCAAGAATATGTAATAATCCATTGACTCGTGGACAAGGCGGAAAGGAAATCAGAAAAGACGCCGGTGGCGGTTTCAGATGAGACAAGGCGTATATATACGATGGCCGGATCTGATGCGGTGCGAGCAAGAAAAGCCAGGGCAAAGCCAGCAAAGCTGACCGTGCCGCCGGCCGGCAACCTTTTGGCGCCACACGATCGCATTGCATGACCACCACTCCACGCCACCGCCACCGCCATCGCCAAGATCTCGCTCGCTCTCAGCTGTGCAAAATCATTCGATCACGAGATGTGATGTGGAAGACGAAGGGCTGGCATGAAGGTACGGTGCCCTCAAGCTAAGCGTCCTCTAGCTAGCTCTGAAAGCTGCACACACAAACGCAAACGGACGCAAAGGACAAGGCTGTGGGCATCTCGTAACAAACTGGCACCCAACCAAATCGCCATAAAGGAGGGCTTGGAGCTTTGCATTCATGTAATGTATGTGCAGTGTGGCCCATGAATCTTCCAAGGGACCATGCATGCAGTTGTGTACTACTACACACACTGTGACAGGCGCACTAGTACTTGGATCATTCATCGATGAGAGGGTGGTGTGGTGGTTAGGCATGCCAACAAAAAAAATTCAGAGAGAGAGAGAGAGAGATGAAATGTCCTTTTTGCAAGAAAAAGACAAGAAGTACAGAGGGGAAAAAAGACCTCAACAAGATACTATTATGATTTGATTTGATTTGAGTTGAGATAGAGGTTTGTGTGGAGCATGGATGGATTGGATGCAGAGTGAATATCCAACCCATAGGCCATAGTACAAAGCCCAAAAGAGGAGAGAAAGTGTGTGCAATCATGTAAGAAGGTCATGAAAAGATGGACAGCAGTTTCACCCTTCAAGCAAAGAGCCAATCATTCAGCTGTATGTGCTCGTGGTGTAGTAGGCATATCTTGCAAGCAAGCAAGCAAGCATTATCGCTGGAAATTCTCAGCTGTGTAATCATCATCAAATGCATTCCATGCATTGCACTCAGCTTCCCTACAAGTTTACTGGAGTATTCCTTAATAAAAAAAAAAAAAAAAAAAAAGGAGTAATCATAATAGTCGCCTTGCTACATGATAGACGATACAGCTTTCCATCTTCTGCATTATTGTTAGCAGGATCACACAGTGAAATCTTGCATATATAGCTGCAGTTATGGAAACAGTATATCTCATATTCTCAAAGACCAATTATATATATATATTCCTGCATATATTCATGTGCTAGTTTGTACTGAACCCACAGGCATTGTAATTGATAAGCCATGTCACAAACAGGACCATCCACATGGCTTCTACTGCTACAAAGCTAAGCTTTTAATTAGACAGTGATTCTCAAGGGCCCATTTTCTGATGTCGACGGATGTTATCTACAAGGCCAGACAAGAAATTTAAAGAAACACTGATCTGCATAGATAATATAGATATGTACTGTAACATTTTAGATCTCAAATGTGCAAATGAAATTAGAGTGCACTTCAATGCTTCCAGTCTCAGTCAATATCTCTCAAAGTAACACGATTATTGAATTAATTAGAGCAATTCTTGCATTCAGAACGACTAGAATTTAATGATGTCCTGATCTGAATAAAAACACTGTTCTTGAGAGAGAGAGAGAGAGAGAGAGAGAGAGAGAGAGAGAGATGAAGAAGGAATCATAAATGGAAAGAAAACCCCAAAATTCCATATATATATTCTTTTTGAGGAAAAAAAATTCCATATATATTCGACCTCTGCATAACTGAACCGAAGAGAGAAAGCAAAAGCACAAAACAAACTACAACAAGATTATCACAAACCAACCTCAACGGTGGAAATAAGCTTGAGCTAATCTGATTCACACATACATATATATCTGATCCGATCCAGATGCATCATGAATGGGTTTTTTCAAAGAACTGACCTGATGACCCCCATGCCTACTTAATTTGATGATTCAGCGCATGGATGGAAATTAAATCCAGCTAGGTAGCTAGGGTTTTCGATGTGCTCCCACCAGCAGATGAAACTACAGCATGACCTGATGCTCAGTATTCCTCTTTCTTCATTCCCCTAATCAATCTTTGGATTCTCATCAATCCATGACAGTCAGGGGAGAGAGATCAGAGGTAATATAGATACATCATACACCTACCACCATCAGATCATGCTGGCAGCTTCACCAACTTGTGGTGCACCACTACCCTCTCTCTAATGGAGGAAGAAGCAGGAGGAACAAGCTAAGCTAGACTACTCATCTATCAGAGAGAGAGAGAGAGAGAGAGACAGGAGCAAGTGAGGGGATGGGGATATATAGAAGACCAAGTGGGAATTGCCCCTCACTCACTTGCAGCGTTTCAATCCTTTTCCTATGTTTTTTTGTTGTATTTCGATCCTTTTTCGTACGATGTTTTGTTGCATTTCAAGAAGGATAAGCCTCTGGGAGCTGGAGGTGATGCTGTGGTGGACCGGAGTGGAGGCGTGCTGCTGCTAGCCACTCTAGCATAGCTAGTGGTACAAAGAAACAAAATGGGGCACGCTACGGCTCTGATGAACTAGTGTACTCCGTACGTAAATATTACCATCAGGTGGGGCCCACTGACAGTGAGAGTGTGCAGAAATCTACCCAACAACAAGTACTGTCATTTTTTGTCATTTCTTTACCATTTATTTATCACTGAAGATAATTGATAATATATATTTCCATTTTAGCACGTGGCCAGAGTAGTCTCAATAATTGCTAGACATACATTAAGATAGCTACAACTAACACACCAAAACAATCATCACTTTCTTTGCGAAAATAAGTAATAAAGACACAGCTGCATTTGGTGTTATTGAAACGAGACATGCGTGATAAACAGTAGTATATTATATAGATTAGCACCATTGATCCATTACACCATATACTCCCTCCGTCCCTAAATAAGTGTCGTTTGCGCTTCCCGAGAAATAACTTTTAACTAATTTTATATTTAAAAATATTAATGTCTGTGATATAAAAATTAGTATCATTGGAAAGATATTTGAATCTAGTTTTTAACAAAAATTATTTGGAGACACAAATGTTACACGATTTTTCTACAAATCGAGTCAAAGTTGTGGCACGCACACCAACGGCGACACTTATTTAGGGGACGGAGGGAGTATATCATAGTGTTTACCGGCCAGAACTGAGAAAAATTAATGTTCAGCGCTGAATCCACAACATACCAAGATCTGAATTTTGATGCCCCGCAATTGATCTACTCCCTCCGTCCCACTGATTTTGTCACCCTCGGTTTTCCGTGCCATCTTATTCGATGCTTCGTCTTATTCAATTTTTTGCACAAATATAATTTATTTTTTTTATGACTTATTTTATCAATGAAGATACTTGAATATTGATTATTTTAGTTTATGATTTGCATAAATATTTTGAATAAGACGAATGGTTAAAGATGAAGTTCAAAAGTCAAAAACGGCGGGACAGAGGGAGTACTGCATACAGTTAATAACGAACTGCAACTGTGGCACATGAGCCAGCCTACAACAGTGACCCTCTTTTGGAAGCAGGAAAGTGACAAGACCACCACTCTCTGGTGCCTAGCTTGCTTGGGCTTGGAAATTGGAACTAGGTTCTATACACTGCATCTGTGATCTGTAGCCTTTTATGCAGATCGAGATCCTTCCTTTAGGTGCTTTGATATACAAGTCCAATAACAAAGCATGATCCTACACATCCTATGTAGTTAACAGTGCTGTAGTAGAAGCCATGATGACTAGATGGCAAGACATGAACAGAAATTCTTTATAACTGGATGGATAGTGTGTGTCTGATTCTAAAAAGAAAAATTAAAGAATCATATGTAGCAGTAACACAAGCACGAGATTGGTTATATGTAGCTATCAATCACCAGCATATATATAGTATTTATTAAGTACATCAAGTATTAAGTGTTGGTAACTGTTTGTGGCCAAATGATTCTGTTTGACTTTTAATTAAACATCCTATCAGTGCCAAAGAGACAGCGCTAGGTAACTGTAGCTAGGACAGTTAGGGATCACTATATTCTATTAAGCCTTTTCCTCTATCAATCAATAAATTAGTTGAGGTTGTTTACTACCTGCAATATGATTGGCAGACATGATTATGAGCTTGGAACGAACTCACATACAAATACTCCAACCAAGAAAGGCTAGGCTAATGCTACATGAAAAGAAAAGTTAATGAGTTAGCAATCCTCACCAATAAACCAGCAGATTTAAGATGGCATTCAGAGAACGAAATGTATGTAGTACTTCCCTTTCATTCTTCTCCAGTTATCCACCAAGGAGGCAGGGATCATCGCTGGTTTCTCCGATCCAAAATCTGCAGCATAACCATATGTCCATATATAGCAGAAAGCAAATGGATCTCAAAGCAGCAGCAGAAAATAAAATAAAATAAAATAAAATGATTTCATCACTTCATCAGCATACATATACATGCCCAGAATTGTGAAGAAATGAGGCTGTCATGCATGATCTAACAATGATTTGCAGGTACAGAGCGGCACACACACGAGAGGCCACTGTGTGGGCGCCTGCTAATGGTGCCAACCAAAGCTAGATCATGCTGGCAGCTTCACTCATTCACAAGAGCATTTGCATCCAGGATGAACCAAACTATCTCCCCTGCACTCTCTCTTCATCTTGTCCATACTCCTCTCAAGAAAATTGACCTCAGGTAGCATAGATCTCAGTCCCACCCTTTGATTTCAAGATACTAGCTACTAGAAATCAAAGATACCATAGCCAAAAAAAAAAAAGACCAATAAAAAACAAAGATTCTTGAAACTGGGAGTAGTAGGGTGAGATTTCCAGGAAGAAACAACACTGTCGTCTCCCATCAATTCACCAATGCAAGAACACCAAACACACAAGCAGGCCAAGAAGAAAAATGGGAGGGGAGAAAAACAACAAAAAGGCAACAAGATGAAGTTATCTGAACTCTCCCTCCCAGTTGCTACCCCTGCAGGCTGGACCTTTGCCTTTGGACGATGAAGGACACATGGGACTGTATTTATAGAGGGAAGAGGATGGATGACACATCCATGGCAGGTTGGCGTCTCGGCCGGCTGGGCACACCCCTCTCAGTAGTTGTGTGACTAGTGTCCATGGCAACTTTGCAAGCGAGTTATTGGAAGTGTTCCTATAGTTTTTTTTTCTTTATATTTTATTTGTATTTGCAGTTAGTAGAAGGCTAGGTTTAGCTAGGTAGCTAGGGTAGATGCGCTATGTCTGCATCAGAGACAGAGCAGGTAGCTAGGGTGCGGCACAATGCAGATCGATGCCTGATAGCAGGGGATGCACAGGATCAAGAGTGAGCATGCAATGAAATGCAATGAGAGCATGGCACATACACCTAGGGCAACCTCCTCATTGTTTAAACCTAGCAGTACAGCTTTTATCTGAACGAGGTGGGTGAGGACCGGACATTGGATTAAAGAATACGCATACACTCGATCCCATTCTTACACTCCTGTATCTTCTTCAGATAACATCTTCAACGGTAGAGAATGAAACATCATCTCATCATGGACACATATAATGAACCATGATGGCAACAATTCGATCTCCAGCTTGTAGCCTCTCACATGAACGACACATATATCTCACTCTCACAAAGTAAAATCAATATATGTATAGTATTATTTTACGAAAATGAGGTGTAACATATATCATATCCACAATCATTTTTTTCGTAATAAACTTTCTAACTTCTCTTAATGCAGAACGGGTCAAAGTGCCTGGTTTCGAAAAAAACAGTTTTCAATACCATAATGCTTATGAAAACATATCCACAAACAATATAGAAAGTGATGCTAACTCAATTGGTTGGTTGGCAGTTGTGGTCGTGAACCCAACCATCTAGATTAAAGTGTGTGGAGGATGTGCTCAAGAATCACCATCCAGGTTGAAGTTCCCTCGATTTGAATTTGAGTACCTATTTTCTCTTCTTTATTTTTATTTTTTTTCTTTTTTTATATCGAAAAACCATCTGATTCTTCTTATGTTGGATCTTATTTATAACACCTACTCCTGTGAAAACTTCCATCCCAAAATATATATTGTATTGCTTATAAAAGTGGTACTGCCGGAATTCAGAAGGCACATGTTGCCAATAGCAAGCTAAAAGGGTAGTAGGCGTATATAAAAATCTTTCAATCTAGGGTACTTTTAACAAAAAAAAAAATACAAAGCATTTATCTTATTTTTACAGGCTGAACGGTGCATGAGACATGCATGCATGACATGCATGCGTACCCTGGCAGGCATGCGTAGCGATGGGATCAGATGCAGGCCTATACTATGATAGCTTGTTTATGCTTCCAATGCTCCCATCTTTGACCCAGCTTACCTTACCTTCTTCCTCCTGAACCTTTTCTCTGCGACCTCCATTCAACACTGTATCTCTATCCCTAGCCCTTAAAAATATGATGAGCATGACTATCTCCGGTACCACATCTCTTTTGATCCATTAAAAATATATTCATGGCTGTTTGATTTTTAAGGGAAAAAACATTATCATACTATCAAGCAACGGTCCACACCTGTGCTTCCGGGCTAGTGGATGTGGATCTTTGCTAGTCCTACCTGTGATGTGGGTAATAAGATTCACTAAGACTTAGTACTATTTGGAAGTTAAAAAAATGTCATCAAATCCTGCGTTTTTCTGTGCAATAAATTATTCATGTGAAGTAAATAAAAAATGATCCGACCTAGGAATTAGGTGTTTTTTCATTAAGAAGAGAAATAGACACCCAAATTCGGTGCGAGAGGACTTGAACTTTGGTTGGTTGGAGTACATGACACCTCTCACCCAATCAGTTGAGCTAGCGAGCGCTCATTTGTTAAGTACATGTAAGATTCTTGTGAAATTTCTGCTTTTCAAATGTGTTTTGTGTTATAATTTTTTTATTTTTCAAAATCATGAATTGCTTATATACAAACAAAGTTTTCCAATGACACAAGTGCAAGTCCATCCAGCTAGAAGGTCTGTTTAAGGAAGTACACATGACGTGAGGATTATATTGACATAGATTTGAAAAGCCTAAAACAACATCAATTTTGAACACGAGGGAGATGTTAACTAGTCTTGTTCGACAATTTTGAACACGAGGGAAATGTTAACATCAATTTTGAAAAGCCTAAAACAACATCAATTTCTATAGATGGATTATATTTGAAAAGTCTTCCGAATTATACGCTGACTATTGAGATATATACTACCTCCGTTCCAAATATAAGCCCTGTTGGTTTTACATAGAATTTGCTATGTATCGTCAAGGCATGTGTTATGTTTAGATACATAGTAAATTCGATGTACCAAAGAATCAAAGCAATTTATTATTTGGAACGGAAGGAGTACAAATTACAAGCCATCAGTGGAGAAGCTACTTAGCATTTGTCGGGTGCATACCACTCTACCCTCCTGAAAAATGTAATAGCAATTACACAAAACCGGCTGCTATATTGCACAAATCTACGCACCCTCCTAGTATTGCATATAGCTATATGGTCTTCCATTGTGAAGCCCTTTTTGATTTGTAAACCCCTCTTATGTTTTGTGTACTAAACCATACATGTATTAATATTAAGTAGATTAATTGTGCAATGTGTGTGTTTAAAAAAAAACAGTATACCTACGTACCAAGACAACGAAATTGCAAAGTTAATATATATATCTGCAGAGAGATGTATGAAGCACTAAGCGAAAACCAACACCTCTGAACTGATCAGAAAAATAATGGATCAAAAGAGATACCCCAGCAAGTTGACGTGCAGATCGATCAAATAGCTACTATAGATGAGAGGTCACATCAAGGTCAAGGCGTTTGCAGGGCAAGCTGTTCATAAGTGGCAAGGATTCTCTTCCTGGAAATGGAGCAGTACACACGCCCACAGGCCGGGAAATTAAAAGGAACGAGAGAACTCTGGGGGATTCGTGATTCCTCTGATGTATCCGTTAGGGGAGCCTCCCGACCCTGTGCCGCGGCGGCGGCGCCTCCCCCTGCGCCCGATCTGCCCCCCGGCCACCCTTCCTCCATTCCAGCTCCACCACCGGGCTCCCCTCCCTCGGATCTGCCTTCCCATGGGTGCCCCGGACCCCCGCCCGCGGAAGCCGCCGGGCCTCGTCGCGTCCCGGCCGGCGCCCGTGCACCGTCCTGCCGCGGAGGGCTGCTTCCGGCCTTGCCGCGGCCGCACACGTGGGCTGGCCCTCTCCACCGCCGCCGGCGCCCCCATGGGCGTTTCCCCTTTGACCGCCGCCGCCCGCTCACGTGGCCGTCGCACTCCACGTCGGAGTCCGCCTCGGGGCGCTCGCTGCGGGGGCGACAACAGCGCTCCGGTGGCCACCGCCCGTGTCTCCGCCGCCCGGCGTTCCTGCTGTTGTCGCGACCTCCGCCCGAACCACCGGCGCCCGTGGCGCGGGACCCTGCTTGCTGACGGGAAGTCGCTGCCACCTCGGCGGCCCATCCTCACCGTCACCGGCCAACCACGAGGCTGCTCGATCGCCTCCTCTGCTCGCCCGGCGGCATGGACAGCCCGACCCTCACGTACTCTCCTCGCCCGGGGTTGCGGCGGGCTGCTCGCCGGTGGTTCTTTGCCGCCTGCTGCGGGAGACCCCGGCAACAGCCCGCTGCCCCCTCGCCACCAGCGCTGGCCCACCGCCCGGCATCCTCCTCGACGCCGCCAGCTTCTTTGGGCGGGGGTGTGCACACGAATTTCTTGCCGCCACTAGTGTGATGTCGGGACGCCGCTTTGTTGCGGCCACGTCGTCAAGCGAGGACTTCGCCGCCGGACGCTTCCCTCGGCCCGCCCGTGTGGTAGTCTCCGGCTGCTGGCGTGAACCCTTTCGGGCGGCACCCTACTTCCCTCATTTGGAAGGTCAAGGGAGATGCGGTGGGTGGACAACTTCTCCGGCCCGCTTTCGGCGATGAGGTCGGGATCATCGAGCGGAGGCCCCTCACCCGTCCGCGCGCACGCGTCTTGCCATCCACTCCCCACCGGGAGTAACTCGGGCTCGGTTCGGACCGTCCCGGCGGCGGTCGTGCCAACCTCGAGGGCCGACCTCCTCGTCGTCGTCGCCGTCGAGCGGGACTGGGGCGCCCGGCCGCTCGCGTGCCCGCTCATCGGCGGCTCGGTCCCGCGGCGATCGGCGGGTACTCGCTCTTCACCGACTCGATCCTCGGCCCGGTCGGCGGGTGCCAGCGCGCACCATCGGCTCGACCAGCGTCCTCCTCACCGCCATTCAACTACCCAATGCCCCATTACCTCGGCGGCTGCGCTGGTTGGCGCCGAGGCTTCCACTGGTCGAGCCGTCGTCGGGCGTCGCAGGGCTCCACCTCTCCCTCGTCGCCAGCCCCGTGCCGTCCGCTCTTGTCGGACTCTGCTTCTTGCGCAGCGCCCGGACCACGTCGCCGCCGGTGCAACTCCTCCAGCGCCTCCTGCGCGCCTTGGCACGGCGCGCCGAACGCGGGGCGGCAAACACCGTCACGTCGTCGTCCACCCGGCGCCCTTCAGCGGGCCGTGCGCCGCGTGCACCCACCGTGGTGTCCACGAAGGTGGCGGCGGCGCTCTTTGGCGCCTAAAAGAGCGACACCGATCCGTATTGGAGAATTCCTCGCCCGCCTCCCTCGGCGTCGACATTATTGGCGTCGCACGCGCGCTGCGATGGGTGGGCGACCGTCGGTGGCAGCGCCGCAGCGCCTACGATGGCGGACTCGGTTGTGGTCGCCGTCGTCGGGCGGCGGCATTTACGGCATAGGTCTTCAGCGGGTGGGCAACCCCCGCCGGCCGACGGGCTGCCGTTGTCAACTCTGCGGCGACCTACATCGGCGGCGTTGACCCGTTGGCGAAGTGAACGCGTTTGGCAGCGGAGCTTCCGGCTTGGGGGACCCAATGCTTGTGGAGATCGTTGCCTCGTGTTACGCCTTTGTGCCCCTTGCGGGGAGGTCCGGTTTCCCACCCGGTCGCCATGGGTTGATTGGTGGGCGATGGGGTGGCGGCGAGGGTTCGCCCAGCCCGTGGTGGGGCGCCTACAACCCCACCGCTTGCCTCGGACTGGTGGCGGAGCTTGTGCCATCCGAGCTTGAGGCGGCGCCTCGTGAGCGGCCGAGTCGGTCCCTCGTCCGTGCCGTGGTCTTTGGAGGTCCCCGGGTGGCTCCCTCGTCGGCCGGACGGACCTGCGGCGAGCCTCACGCCGCCGCCTACAGCCGCCCGGCGGCTCGGGCGGCCCGGTGGGCAAGCCGGGTCTCTACCGAGTTCGCCACGGCGCGGCCGGTGGCCGTGTACCCGACGGCGATGTTGGGGGACGCCAGGCCCCAAAGGCTGCCCGGCCCGTCCCTACGCTCCGGCTCCGGCGCGGCCACTTGCTGCCTCGCTACTCGTCAAACCACGAGACTCCTCGGCCGTGGACATTGGCGGACCGGGGGGGAGGTCGCCCGGCGGGCCCTTGCCGCCTCCGTCCAAAGCCTTCTGTCGGCGATCACCTGCCGCTGGGCGAGCCCATCCTCGGTGGCCAGCCACTACTCCGCCAGAATCGAGTCACCGGCGGTGGTGGTTGAGGCGCGGCACCGCCCGGCTGCGAAATCGGGGCAGCGTGACCCACACCGGAGCGCCAGCGCTTTTAAGGTGTTGCTCAACAAGCTCGAGGGCCGTCCGATCGACGCTGACAGCAGGCACTCGGACCCGTCTTTGGAAGGCAAGTTCGGAAACTGCCAGAGACGGCGTGTCGTCGGGCAAGCGGGAACATATGCGCGACCTCTTCCCCATGATGCGGCCACGGAAGAGGAGGGCACATGAGGGGAGTCCACTGTCGCCGTAGCGGTTTCTTTTCTCCTATTGTCGCAAGATTAGTTTTCCTTTTTAAGTACAACTGTGAAGCTCCGCCGTTAGAGTCGGCGATTCTTGTTTGTGTGCTTTTGTGCGCTGCGGCCAATTGTTTTGGCTAAAGCATGCGTCGTGTAAAACTCTAACTTCCCTTAATATAAAACGTGCCAACAGCACGCTTAAAAAAAAAAAAGGAACGAGAACCTGCCTATAGCTGCCTGGCTGGCCATCACGCACGCATGCGCGCAGTTGAGAAACTTTTGCATCCATATATCATGCTTGCTTTCCATGCATTGAGATTTGAGGCACCACAAGTCCACACACTAGCAGTACGTGTTTGAAGTAGCAATAGCAATGTAACCACCACCCTTCACAAAGCTCCAGGTCCAGGACCCTCTATATATTTGCAGGGTGGTCCATTTCGTCTAGCTAGCTCACTGCAAGCAATGCACACTCATGTCTCTCTCTGATCTGCAGGTTTCTTCTTAAAAAAAAGGTTTCTTCTTTTTACCTTGGGTGCACGCCATTACTACTACTCACCATTCATGCATCACATTGGTAAAGCTTGTCACCTGCAAGTCTATGGCAGTTAGAACTGCCCTTTCTGCTGAAAAAGAAGCACCTAGTAGTACCTAAATAAATAATTATATATAATAATTATACATAATATTACAATATTATATGGTGCCGTCTCTCTCTAAATATTACGGAGTAAGAGAGAGAGAGAGAGTGGTCCAGCAGCAGAGCAGGTTGGGGCGTGCATGGCATTGCCCAATGGTACGCATGCATAGAAATGCAGCGGCCGGCACGCTTCTTTGCCCGCATGCATCAGAGCTTTATTATAATACAGCCCGGCTTGTTGGCTGTAAAGTTCCTTACCGCCTTCTTTCAGCTCACCCATACAATAGTTAACTCCTTCCAATCAATACAGGACCCACTTGTCTATCTCACATAGTTTCTTGGTTCTTACGCCCAAGCCGGCTGTAAGCTTTATTTCTGACCTTCCCCTCTCTCTCCTCCCTTCTCTCCTCCCGTCCAAGATTTAATCGGCTTTTGACCTGCCATAATACTTGCTCTCAGACGAGAAGCAAAAGCCATGCATGGCTAGCTGCATACTTGTCCCTTGACCTCTTCACTTTTAATTTGGTAGCTACTCCTACTACTTTTAATTTGTTGCATTCCATTCCATTCCATTCCGTAAGGAAAAAAAATAAAGACCATTGTATGTAGTACGAGTAAGTATATACAAATACCTATATCTAGTACACTAGTATGTGCAACTTTATACCGAGCACGCGTGTACGTACAATGATACCTATTCCAAATTTCCTATAGTAGCTAGTAGCAATAAAAAAAGGCCTTGTAACTAGACTGTTGCAGAAGCATGCGTGAGCGTCGGTGTGCAATGTCCATAAGATCCAAGAGGCCTGCATATGGACTGCTGCGTGCCCATAACTCTTGCATGCAGGTGGTCGTTTTCTGAAGAACAGAAGAAGCATACATGCAAACGCAGTGGTCGTTCGATCGATCGTGAACCTCGATTGATCTGTGGCACTGATCATGGCTTCTCGATGGTCCAACGCCACAACTACGTAGCTACTATATAAATAGATGCAAAGACTGTGCCAAAAGGTTGTTCACATCTCTCTCCGATCACAATTGTTCAGTCAGAGCTCACAGACAATTAGCAATGCGAGTTCACAAGGAAATAAAGAGCATCGCCGTATCGTACCATACGACGATCTGTTTCCGTACGTGATCTCAAGTAAACGATCGATTCACATCAGTTGTCGCGCTCAGTTCTTACTGTTTTGTCAGCAACTAATCAAGAAGTAACAGGTAGATCACATTGTTGCTTTACTGTGTGAGTGTGCGTGAGCTCCGATCGAGAACGAGAGTCGAGAAGCAGCCAGGCGCAGGTTTCTGGTGAGCTATCGATCTCTGCATCAGATATCGCTGAGCAGCTGCTGCTGCAGTGCATGCTCAACATCTGCGGCATACTACATTTGACAGTTGTCTCTCTCGTTGACAGCAGGTGAGCTGCGTGCGACAGCGCACGTTATTACGTTGGGGGCCGGGGCCGGAGCCATGGCATGGCATTGCATTGCTCTGCATCCAGACGACGGCGATGGTCTGGAGTCGTCGCCGCGCATCGCAGGCCATTGCCGGATGTGGAACCTGCCGCCAGTCCATCGATCATGCATATCGCTCTCTTGCATTGTAGAGTAATAAATCCCCTGACCAACAACACCGTACGACGTGTTTCCAATCAAGATCGACGAGCTGAGCTCCGGTCGTCTCTCTCATCTCGCATTCCTCTCCGGCTGGCCGGGCCCTCTCTCTGTCTATCTCTCTGATGGAGGATCGATGTGGCAAATTGGCATGGCAATTGGTGGTCCTCGATCCACTCTCCTCCTGATCGATCAAGCTAGGTATGCGTCATGGGTGGTGTAGCTATTGCTATACTGCATGCGGTGTCTGGCCTTGCAACTGTCTGAAAGCGAGTTCACGGCATGCAGCTATCGCGCTACCTACCTAGCTACCGTGCCTAGCTAGCTACTCGACCTAGCCCCTGTGTGTGGTGCCTGCATCAGATCGATCAGCCAGCATGCAGGTAGCGGCCTAGCTAGTGACAGTAGCCACGCATAGCCATCGAATTGCCACATGCTGATCGATCCATCCGCTAGTGTAGTGTACTCCCTCCGTCCCAGAATAAAGAACGGTTTGGGAAACGTGCCACTGTTACTATCTCAACTTTGATTCGATTTGTAGAAAATACGTGCAACATTTATATCTCCAAATAAATTTGTTAAAAAACTAAATTTCAAGATCTATCTAATGGTACTAATTATGTATTACAAATATTAATATATTTTTAAATAATTGCCGGCAGTGAAAAAACTTTTTGTCTCGGGAAGCGAGAAGGCCTTAGCCGTGTGTAGCTCGGCGCGGCCAGGCGAGCGTTGCCGTCGTAACGTCACGTCGCCAGGGCCGCCTAGTATTTGTTATACCTTGTGCTGTGTGCTACACTGCTACTGCGTGAACGTGAGTGATCCGGCGTCTCGCCGGCGGGCATCTGGCCGGGCGGCCGGCCGGCGCGCCGACCGCATGCCGATGAGACATGGGATTGGAGATGTGATAGATGTGCTCTGGTGCTGGACTCTGATACCTGTACTGTATGGCCTGCTGTTCTGTTCACGATGCATCATCATCTTTCTGGTGCAGGTACGTTATGTACTTGTCAGGGATCGATATATGTACACCTTGCTACCTACTATAGTTACTACGGACTTGTATGTATTTTTATCTCACCTCTACTGCCTACTGTACTCAGCAAAGTACACCGGGTAGTGACATACTCCCTCCATCCCTTTATGTTTGTCGCCCGGAAAGCGTGTTTGTGAGGGAAACACGGTTTTTAGAGACAAACATTTAGGAGGGACAGATGGAGTATGCTGAAACTCGTTCGAAATTACCGTCGCCAGTGATCATCATCTGACTACTAGATCCGCGCAGGAGGTAAAGAGAAAACTCTGAAGAAATTGTCCTTCTAACCGCACACGGTACTACGAGAGTGTGTGTGTATGCGACTGCATATGAACGCACATGATCAGTCTTTTTTTGACTCATGTGTTCATCAAACGTCTGCCGAGTCCATTGTTTTATTATCGTAACATCGATCTGCAAGTAAAAGTCATGAGGGGAGACCACTGCATTTGCATAGTCCGGATGAAGGTATGCGAAAGTCACTGAATCCGCGTCCCCTTTTCTTCAACATGTGTAGTATGGTCATAAGTATACTCATAATCTTCTAGTACTACTACGTACATATATAGTGCAGGCATTAGACACGGATCGGACGACACACCTCGCTGACTTTGACAAGTTATCATATTTTAAATTCAAACTTTGCCTAGCTAGGATGTTGAAAATGGTTTATACCAAACTTGTAGTTCTCGATATGAGCTATTAAATGTACATTTTGCATATTTAATGCTTGTATACATCCCAAATAATGGCTGCACACTTACAGGACATGATTAGATATTTAGTGCCTTTGTCTGATGTTGATTTATCCACAAATGAAAGTGGAGTAAAATAGTATGCCTCAAAGTTAACATTACTTGTATGGCCGAGAGCAAATCCAACAGGACCCCTACTTGAGCCCAATAGTTAAATATGGGGTCAATTGTGTCAAAAAATCAACTATAGTAGGGCACCCTACTATAGACCTAAAAATTTATTGGGCCAACAAAATTCACCCTTCACCCAATAAATTTGTTGAGTCGCCCCTTGTCCCCCATCCAACTTTTTGCTCCCTCGCGCCGTTTGGTACCACGAGCATGCCCGCTTCTTTCGGCCGCTCGTCGCTTTCGCGATGAAGGCCGTGCGCTACCGCTTCGTTCCGCCCGTCATGCGAGCAAGAAGCGAAGTTTGCCCTTGTCCAACGAGCTGCTCCACGAGACGGCCCTCCTCGCAACTCCCTCCGCCGCCCGGCCTTTGCTCCCGGTCGCGGCCACCCGGCTCCGCCCCGCGCAGCCTCTTTCCTCCCGCCCTCGCCCCGCCTCGTCCTACCACGCTCGTCGAACCTCTCTCCTCCTCTCCGTGTGCGATATTCCTATTCCAGATGGTGAGAGATTGAAGATGACAAGAGGGTCCCAATAGTCGGTGTTTATTATGAGAATTTGGGGGCTCTGTTGGAGTGGAAGTAAAATTTCGGGCACTCAAAAGTAGTGGGAAGCGTCAAATAAAAAGTCACCCTCCGTCCCAAAAATGTTAGTCGTTTTCGGTTTTAGGTGTCACAACTTTAACTCGATTTATACAAAATACGTGCAACATTTGTATCTTTAGATAATTTTGTTAAAAAACTAGATTCAAAGATCTTTCTAATGATACTAATTATGTATGATAAATATTAATATTTTTAATATATAATTTATCAAAGTTGTTTATCGGGAAGTTTAAACGGCTAACATTTTGAGCCGCAGGGGAGCACGTATTTTTATCTCACCTTTACTGTCTACTCAACAGAGTACACCGGGTAGCGAAACTCAATTACCGTCGCCGGCGAGCGATCATCAACTGACGACTGATCCGATCCGGCCGTGCAGGAGGTAAAAAAGAAAAGTCTGAAGAAATTGTCGTTCTAACCGCGCACGGTACTACTGTACGAGTGTGTGTGTGTGTAGGCGACTGCATATGAACGCACATGATCAGTCTTTTTTGACTCACTAGCAAAACATGCCCGTGCGTTGCCAAGGGAAAAAAAAAAAAAAAGTTTAGTAAAAGAGAAAGACGGGAAGTTACATATGTATTATGTTTACCCTTTTCATAAAATTTAAAAGTTATAGTTTATTTTTTTGGTGACCATGCATCGGTCATAATAATCAAATTAAAATATAATTTTGATAGTTTTATCGAAGCCACATATCTAAGTTTTTCCTTTTATAAAATTTTAAAATATATGATTTATTTAATTTTATGATGACCATGCGTAGTATCTCATAATTAATCAAATTAAAATACAATTCTGATATCTTTTCTTCCATAATAAGCCACAAAAAATTATATCATAATCTTTGTAGTATTTATTTGTTGGTAGAGTTAAATATAGTCTTGCAAATTTCTTACCCATAAAAATATGTAGTCCTAATCTCTAATTATAGTTGGTAAAGAGTTACAGTATTTTTTTTGAGAATGACTTAGTACAACGCAGACGCTCACAACACGCACGCACACTCACCCCTATGAACACACGTGACATAAACCCTACCCCTATGAGCACCTCCAGAAAGGCGAGCACCCGCGGATCGGAGATTCTCGAAGTCACCATTGGCACCTTGGTGTCCTATGAATGGTTGGTTTCTACAGGTTAATTAATGATTATGAATTATGATGACATCCCAATCGATTTCCACATCCCAACCTATGTCAAATATTAGGCTGGTATATGCTTACGCTTCAAGATACAGTTATTTAGATTATATTGGATAACAAACTTCTAAACATTTGAATTAAATGTTTTTATTATGAAGTTGCATCATCGGTTGAACTTGAAGATAGTTATTTAGATGTTCGGTTGGATCAACATTTAATTCACATTTTTATTAATCTAGTTGGATCATCGGTTGATTCAGACTGTTGGGGCTGTTGTCGTGGAGCACGCTTTGGGAGAGCATTGATTCGAAAGCGCGAGAATGTGATCACATTTGGGCAGCCGGGGCTGATGCCGCGATTTGGAGCCAGCCATCGTGATCGACTTCTCTCCGCGATCCGGAGCTTGGCGTGTGGCCGCCATCTTTCACCGAGTGGATCTCCCCAGTGCCACTCCTCCAGGCTAGGAGCGCCGCCTGTGCCACCGTCGCCCGTAAGGCCATCGCTGCGCCACGGCGTTCTTTCTCCGCGCCTCCGTATGGTGGTCGCATCTACCGAAAACCACCGACCGGTGGTACGCCTTCGTGCGGCGGTCGACCGCCGACGCCTTCCGTTCTTCCTCGCTTCGAGCTCCTCGGTCCCTGCGGCGTGGACGGCGGAGCGGCAGCCTGGGCTGCGCATGGCCATGGCGGCATCGGCCCTGCGAGCGCACGGGAGGCCCTGCCGCGTTTTTCTTCAGCGTTTTTATCGTAGAAGAGAGAAACCAACAGGACTACGGGAGAGGAGCTAGCGACGAGAGGACAGAAAACAAGATTGGATTCCTATGGAAAACCAACAGGACTACGGCCTATGGGAGAGGAGGCGCACGGGGAGGACAGAAAATAGGATTGGATTCCTATTTGGATACGTAAGAGGCGAGGTGGCGGGCAGAAAAAAAAAGGTGAAAGGAGTCTATTTTTAGGAGGTGAAAGACCGATGGTGAAAAAAAGTGGCAGAAATTTTCGTGCTTTTAATAGTAGGTATAGATGTGTACGTGTTCCATCAAACGTTTGCCGAGTCTATTCTCTTTTTTTTTTATCGTAAGATCAATCTGCAAGTAAAAGTCTTCAGGGGAGATCACTGGTCCGGATGAAGGTATGCGAAAGTTACGCTGTGAGACTATTCAGAGAAAAGTCACAGAATCCGCGTCCCCTTTTCTTCAACATGTATATCTATACCTACTAATAAAGAGAGAAAATTTCAGTCTCACCTCTTTTTTCACCGGGCTTTTCACCGGGCTTTTTTTCACCTGCCGCTGTATGGGCCTTAATGGGCCGGACGTGGATCAAGGTCGCCGCCACGCCGCTAACGCCAGCGGCGCCGCACTGAGCTCGAGAACATGCGAATTGGCTTGTAGTCCAATGGTAGGACGGTCCGGTGGGACGCTACCCTAGGGGGGTTCAAATCCGGTGCTCGCACCTTTTCCTGGGATTTTCCCAAGGATTTACCGGCGTTATGCATTAAGTGGTAGCGGCGTTCCCGTCGGCGACGCAGGCGCCTATGGTGACCGAGAATCTCCAGATCTGCCGGCTGCCCGGTTCTTGGAGGAGGTGCTCATAGGGGTAGGGTTTGCGTGCGCGTGTGTTCATAGGGGTGAGTGTGTGTGTGCGTGTTGTGAGCGTCTGCGTTGTACTGAGTAATTCTTAAAAAAAAAAAAAAAAAAAACCAGGCTCGAGAACATGTGCTGGCGGATCTGGCACCTCGCGCGCAAGAAGAAACAGGTCTCGAATTTCACCACTAATTTCTGCACAGCGAATAGAATATCCGATACATAAATATTTTTAATCGTTCGCTTAATGAACTTGTTTTTTGATTGACTGATGTTTAAGCCTGGTAATGAAGTGATGTTAGATCATGCATGCATATGGCTGGTTGTGGTGCTTTCAGAATCCTGAACCGCATAAGGAACAGGAGCAGGTTCCGCTAGAATATGTGAAGCCACAACATTTCTATAGACAAAGCCTACCTACATGCTTTTTCTTTTCTTTTTTTGATTTTACTAAAAAGGCCCCCAAATTAGGTTGGCCACCAGCCCACCAGCCTATCACCAAATGTTTTTTTTTTCTATACCTACTAATAATCTATATCTATATCTATCAACAAAATACTATATATCTACCTATCAATAAAGAAAGAAAACTCACATACGTATATACGTATGTACTACTCCTACATGTGTTGGTTAGTATAGTACCACATTGTTTCGTAGCTACGAAAAAACCAGATCAAAATATGTTGTCCGATCTCACCCATAGAGTTGGGAGGAGGGGTGCATGGGCTTGAGCTAGCGTTTAAGGCCTATATATGGGTGTATCTTTAAGGAATGAAAAACAGATCGGATATTTAACAAATATCGTTGGATTCGGATTCGAACACGAATGAGAACCAAATCAAACCGCCACAACTAGCTCTGCGCCGGTGCAAGGTGTCAAACGGGCGGGGCTGCACGGCCAAGAAACAATGCATGGCCCGGGCTCAGGTTGTGGTAGTAAATCCAATGCGGGCAATTACAAATGCCGACATGCAAGAAAGGCCCTCTTTATTTTTTTTCATTTTCAGGCCCAAATAAGATAACGCTCAAGCGAACAGGTTGAAATCTCATTGAAAATTAACTTTTAGTGATTATAATTCTGTTTATTTAACTTTTATTTAAGCATTGTAATAATATAAGTAGTATTGACTATAAGTTCAAGCATATTCAAACTTTAAGTTCATAATAGTGGCGCGAAAAAATTTTCATTCCACTTTTTTCCCTACTGTTACGACATACTCCTTCCGTCTCATTGAGGTGTCGTTTGAAAAAAACATGCCTCCCTCACGCATTACGTTTTTTAGGCGACACTTTCGGTGGGGACGGAGGGAGTACATGTATAGGCTAAGGACCTAGCGAATAGGGGGCTACATGGGCGACACGAAAAAGTGAGCACAGACGACAGACGTGGGCCGTGAAGAGGGAGGGCCCTGGCACGTACACGAGGCGGAGCAGGAAGGGCTAGGATGACGGGCCCTCCCAGCAACACAACAGCTGCGACGGCCACTTTTCTAAAAAACAAAAAACAAAAAAAAAAAAAAAAAAAGTCTCTAACCTCTGATCACTCCTCTCATAAAAAATAAAATACTAAAACAGTTTTTTGCTATTACATAGTACTCCTTTTTACGAGGGCTACAATTTTGTCGTGTGTCAAATAATTAGAAATACATGTAACAACATGATATAAGATACTTATCGCATCAAACTTCATGAAAAAAAAAAAATATTGGTCATTGAAGTTTTAAACCGATGGTATTCATATATTTATCCATCACCCGTTGCAACGTCACGGGCACTTTTTCTAGTGTGTCATATAAGTATACTCATAATCTTCTAGTACGTACTCCTCCATATTGAAAAGGAAGTCGTTTAGGACATCGATACGGTCTCCAAAGTGCAACTTTGACTTCTCTTTTCTATCAAAATATTTATTAAAAAATTATATATGTATACTTTTATGAAAGTATTTTTCAAGACAAATCTATTGATATGATTTTCACATTTCAAAACTCAACGACTTAAAAGTTATTAATCATTTATGTTCCCAATGTTTGATCAGCCTTTTCCAAAACGACTTCCTTTTCAATATGGAGGGAGTACATATATAGTGCAGGCATTAGACACGGATCGGACGACACATGACACACCTCGCTGACTTTGACAAGTCAGTATGTGGATGATGCTGCCGGCTGAAGTGGGTCGTCTCCTCGAGCTGGGGCTGGGGCTGACACGTACTCCGTATGTAATACCACAAACACACACACCGTGTATGGAACATGCAGGGCCGTATGCAGACTGCATTCAGAGCTGGGCCGGCCGACCATGGGAGACACGGTCCGGTCCACCAAGTCGCCATCCACGATTGCTGGGCCGGCCTATAGTGCAGCCATCACTCCCGGTCCCGGAGCAGAGTGTCAAAGTCAAACTGTCAACTATCCGTTGACCGCCGGGGAGGAACGGGGAGTTGTACTTCTTCTTCTACGACGGTGGACAAGCTTTAAAACGGGTTGAGTTGTACCGACAACCTTTTATCTGATGAGGTGGTTTAGGTGCCCAAAACATTGTTTTTGAGTTACCATATTTTGACATTTAAACTTTATATTATAATTCTCCAAAATCGCCTTAGCTGTTGATATGCTCTATACAGAAACCGGAGATTGACATGATGTATACAGCTTTGCAGCTGACAGCCTTTTTTTTTCAGAGATCTTTTGGTGGCCCGGCCAAATATTCTTTTAAAGCTATCATATTTTAAATTCGAACTTTTGGATTCTTCAAGCGGCCTAGCTAAGATGTTGAAATGGTTTATACCAAACTTGTAGTTCTCGATGTGAGCTATTAAATGGACATTTTGCCTTTTTAATGCTTGTATACATCCCAAATAATGGCTGCACACGTACAGGAAATTATTAGAAATTTAGTGTCTTTGTCTGATGTTGTTTTAGCCACAAATGAAAGTGGAGTAAGATAGTATCCCCAAAGTTAACATTACTTAAATGGCTAAGAGCTACTTGAGCCCAAAAGTTAAATATGGAGTCTTGGGTCAAAAAAAAAAATCAACTCTAGCGAGACCCCTATTATAGACTCAAAATTTGTTGGGCAAATAAAATTCTCCCTTCACCCAATAAATTTGTTGGGTCACCCTCGTCCCCATCCAACTTTTTGCTCCATGCGCCGTTTGGTACGCGCGAGCATGGCCGCCCGCTCGTTGCCTACTCGCGATGAAGGCAGTGCGCGCCGCTTCCTCCGTCCATCCGCCCGCAAGAAGCGTGGCGGCCCTTGGCCGAAGCTGCTCCGGGGAGACGGGACAACCCTTCTATGTAACTCCCTCCGCCCGTCGACACTAGTCCTAGTTGCGGCCTCTTTCCTCCCGCCCTCGCCCCAACTCGTCCAACCACGCTCGTCGAACCTCTCTCATCCTCTCCGTGTGCGATATTCCTATTACAGATGGCGAGAGATTGAAGAAGACAAGTGAGTCCCAACAGTCAATATTATTATGAGAATTTAGGGGCTCCTATTGGAGGTGGAAGTAAAATTTTAGACACCCAAAAGTAGGGGTGTCCTCAAATAAGGAGTAGGGGAAACCCCTAAATAAAAAGTAGGGGCTTGTTTTTGGGCTACTTCTGGAGTTGCGGTAAAGCAAGTGCGTACAAAATGTGGATATTGTAAGTAACTAGGTGCGAACGTATGGTTTAAATGTGTCCAGGTGTGACCGTGTGAGTGACGAGTGATTGTCAAAGAGGTGATAAGAGCTTGCTTAAGTGTGCATAAGACTAACCAAGGTGGGAGTAGCTTGTCGATGTGCTGAGCGTGGAGTCCGTGCACCGTGGAGATGGAGAAGCTTTTGGAGTCCAGTGCCGTATGCAGACTGCATGAGACCTGGGCCGGCCAGGGGCGACACGGTCCGGTCGTCTCCGGTCCACCAAGTCATAGCCCAGTCATAGCGCGCCACGGTGCTTGGGCCTATAGTGCAGCAGCCCCTTGTGATCATTCTCAAAAAAAAAAAAAAAAAAAAAAAAAAAAAAAAAAGCAGCCCCTTGTGATGTGTCAATTGCTCCTCCGTTGCCTTCAGTCAGTACTACCGGTCCCATTGTCAGTCAGATATGTGGTTGGAAACTGGCTCTAGTCAGGTTAGCAAATTTCTTTTTTTATATAACAGGTTAGCAAATTTCTTGTGAAAGTCTCTGAAGTAAATTCTAGATAATCAGTTTGGTCTCGGCCAAAGGTAGGAAACTAGAAAATAGAGTGCCTGCATTTACTGGCGCCAATTTTCCAATAACTCTGAACTGACTGCATTTTCTCATGTCTTTTAGTACAAGGACATTACTATACCATTCAATCAGTAGGCTACCATTAGTAACTTACAATTCAACCAGTAGCATCCATCAGAGATTTGGGGCAACAGTTTAACGAGTAAGTAAAACAGAGTTTGCTGCCTCTGCTGAAGGAAGAAAACAGAGTACCATCAGGCACAAGCTACAGGTAAACTAAAGCGGTGAAAATGTCCACAAGAATGATCACCGTTCTCACTCACTCATCCATGCACGACATGTGTACATCACCAAGAACAGCAGCCATGGTATGGTAAAAAATATATAAACAATAAAATAAAGCTCTCTTCCAACTGGCATCATCTGTCTGTCGGTGGGGTGGGTCAACCCAAATCCCAAATAAATTTCAGCGTTGCAGTTTTGAATTTTGAGTGGAGGTATACGTACAGTACGTTCTTGTTTATCGATGGATCCACATCGTTTCTTTGACGAATTGATCATTGAATAATTAAATTTTTGGTTGAATCTTTGATCAGTTACATTACAGTACAGTTCAGTACATCTTTCTTGGGTGAAAAAAAGAAGCAGCAGAAGTGAAGAGATGAGAAAGAACGAAGAAGAGATCATCCGCCACTCCACCGGAGAAAATGGAGATGGATGGACGTACATGATGAAGAATGCTAGCCAGGTAAGGAGTTACACGTCGGAGAGACAGACCGACGGACGAACGGGCTCATTGGTGGTGGTGGCCGGCGGCGACTCCAGCTCCAGCTCCGGCACCACCACCGGCACCACCACCAGCAGCGCCATCGGAGAGCATCATCATCCTGACGAACTCATCATAATTCACCTGACCATCACCATCAAGATCCGCCTCACGGATCATCTGCTCGACCTCCCTCATCAGTGAGCTTCTCACCGAGGTTAATCATGACGTGACGGAGCTCAGTGGCGGAGATGAACCCATTCTGGTCCTTATCGAACACCTTGAACGCCTCACGGAGCTCCTCTTCGGGATCGGGGTAGTCCTCGTCGTCGTTCCCGCTGCCGCCGCCGACGACGCCGTTGGACGAGACGGCGGCGGTGGTCTTGGTCTTGCGCTTGCGCGCCATGAGAGCGAGGAACTCGGCGAAGTCGATGGCGCCGTTGCCGTCGGTGTCCGCGTCGCGGATCATCTCGTCCAGCGACGACGAGCTGGGACGGTGGCCCTGTAGCGAGCCCATCACCGTCGCCAGCTCCTCCACCGTGATGCACCCGTCACCGTCCTTGTCGAAGAACGCGAACGCCTCCCGGAACTCCGAGATCTGCTCCGGGTTCAGCAGATCCATGCTGTGCTGGCCTGAGTGTACTGTGGCGGTGGCGCCGGCGCCGGCGAAGTAGTGGCAGGGGAGGCTTCAACTCAGGCAGCTCAGGCTTGGTTGCTTGGGTTTAGTAGAGCGGAGGTGGGTGGGGAGGACAATTTATAGGTGGAAGGGGACAAGAGGAGGAGCTGGCATTGCCATTGACTTTTCATCTCCTCGGGTGGGGCCCACACGGACTAGGTCAAAATGCAGATCACCGTGTATATTCTTGATTTCTTGGGCTGCATAAATGGGCTAGGGAAATGCATTCAACGGGGAGAAAGTACACGAAAAATGAGAGCATCGGATCGATCAAATGACGACCAAAAAGAAACTGGATCAACAAATACTACAAAAGAGAAAAAGCTTTGAAGAAGATGGGTTAACACGGTCGGGTAAAGTACAAAAGTCATTGCGTCCGTGTTTTCGTGTCAAATACCGTGGATTAACATGAGGTATACGTTGTGGACGACGGAAAGAGGTGTACAGTAGGTGTGTACTACCTACCCCTCCTTTGGTCTCCACAATACTGCAGAGAAGCTTTGATGTTGTCCATTTCACTACCCAAGCCCTGAGATTAAAAGTCGTTAAACCATCAAGTACTCTCTCCATTTCAGAAACATGCAACTCTCGCCTTCCGAGATGTTAACGTTTTTAAATTACCGGTAGTTTTGTATTACAATACATAAATATTTATACTAAGTAATTAGTATTATGAGAAAGATCTTTAAATCTAGTTTTTTAATAAATTTGTTTGGAGATATAAGGGCACTCACAATACAGACTCTACCATAGAGTCTAATCTAATTTATTACCTTCATATTTATTGTAATTTGCTGATATGAGCGATATAGCAAGATATTTATAAAAGAGAGAGAGAAAAACTAAGACTCTAAGTCTTATTTGGACTCCAAGTCCACGGTACCCAAGATAATAAATAGTTTTTAGACTCTACATGATAGAGTCTCTGCATTGTGAAAGTGCCCTAAATGCTGCACATATTTTCTACAAATCTAGTTAAAGTTGACAAAGTTTGACCAACACGTTTCTCATAATTGCATGTTTTTAGGAATGGAATGAGTAAACTTTAGTTTGACAAGTTCCTTCATATAAGATCATTTTAAAACTAGATAAAGACAAATATGAAACTTAGAAAAATTAAAATATTATTTTCAGATCCAAATGAATTGAAAAGGAAAAGTCGTCATCAACAAAACTGTAATCTTCTTCGGTACTACAACTTTGGTTTAAGTAATTGCTCCATCCGAGGTTATTTGAAAATTTCAATGGATCTAAGCTGGATTTTTTAAAAAAATCTTGGCAAATGAAAAAAAAAAAAATCTACTACAAAGCTGAAAATCTCTTCACGTAGGATTTTGGTTTAGGCAGATTCTCTATATAAGGTCATTTTAAAACTTTAACAAAATAAATTTCAAATTTGGAAAGTTAAAACAACATTGATTATTAGTGCTTAAACTAGGTAAGTAGGAACTTGTAGATTTAATCAAGTAATACACCTTTGATTTAAAATTTTATCTTTCTCCAACTTTATTATTTTAAAACCACGAATTTTATGTCCGGAATATCCCATCACCTCTTAGAAAATGCCCCCCCTTCCCCCCTCCCCTTTTTAAGAACTAGATAATTGGTTTCTAGTGGCGGGGCTTGCTCAAAAAATCATTTATACAGACGGATTTTTAATAGAGTTGTCTCTACATTTTCTTTTTGACCAACAAGTTGTCTCTACATTCAAAGAGAGAAGTCTACTACAACAAATAATTTGTGTAGTTGTTATAGTGACACGTTTTCCTCCGATCCCCGCCTCCACTTCGTTCGTGCTTTCCCACGGCCGGAACCAGATCCTTGTTACTACACTTTAACTGTTGTGCCTGATTTTCCTGCTGACAGGCATATTTTTTGAAGCCTGTTCATGTCCGCCGCCGGCCGCCGGCAATCCAAGTCCCGAAACCCTAACCCACCCTCCCTCCTGCCCTGAGCACGAGAAGCTTTGACTAAACGCAACTTGTACCTGGCGGATCGGATAGGCAGGCCGGATCTCCACACTCTGCTGCTAGCTCCATCCAGACGATTTCTGAGAAACTTCAGACAGTTGCATGCATGCATGGATTGCAATTTGCAAACGAAGGGTGGTGAATGCATGGGGATGGGGAGCAAATGATTTCGTCCACTGGTGGTGGTGGCTTGGAATTTGAATTGTAAAATGCCCGGCCGGATGCATGTCCTTATTAGGAGTTAGGACCGGCCTTGGATAAATAAATAAACATTATTGTAAGGATTTGTGTGTGGGAGTGTAGTGCATGCTTAGCTGTGTTGACATGAGAGAGACAGCATAGCGATTCTTCTGCAAATTGTTTACTCAGCTGTTTGTTTAAATAAATCCTGCTGTACAGTATGGATGGAAATGCAGGTGTCCATGGTGGCGGAGCGAGCTGGGCACAGCTGGAGGGGCGGCGTGTGTAGGGCGACAGGGGAGATGAGGTGTCTGCTGAGACGCGTACACCCACCGATTCCATTCCATCTCGCTTCCTCATCCAGGAGCCCAGTGTCTGTCTGGTATGAAATCTGAATTTGTTTTTGTTTTTCCCGCGAAAACCTCTGGTCTGAATTTGTTGCATGCTCCATTTCAAAATGTAGGGGGTCTCGATGGCTTATGGAGCAGGTAGTAATATAGTATCGCCATATGGTCAGGGCTGCCTAATGCTGGTTCTGTTCATTGTTGTTAATATATAGACATAGATGAGGTGCCGTTTCGACAAAACATGATGACATAACGCTATTACGACTAGATGGGGAAAATGTGTTTAATTCCGATCCTCTAACTAGATGGAACAAGGTATGTACAGTTTCTCCGTCTTTTGATTTGAAATGCATTATTGGCATCAGCCAGGTACAAGTTGCGTTTAGTCAAAGCTTACGTCTTCTGTGCCGCCTCCACATGCTGTTGCATGACTAGCTAGTCTATTGTTTAAAAGGAAAAAAAAATTCATTCCAACATATTTATATATGTATTTATTTAAAATCTATAACAAATAGAGAAAAAATTCCGTTCGCTTTTTTTTTTCTATCTGCCCTCACCGGTCCGACCCAACTATGCACACAAATCTATACTTACTAATACTCCCTCCATTCCATAATACTTGCAATTTTTTTAACTCATATAAACTGGGGTTTGACCTCTCTCGTCTTATTCAACTTTTTTTTAATAAATATTACCATTTTTGTTATGACTTATTACACCACTAAAGATATTATAATGACGTTTTGTTTGTTTTATAATTTATATAAAAAATTTGAATAAGACGAGCGAGTCAAACATGCTTTTATATGAGTATGAAAATGCAAAGTACTGTAGAACGGAGGGAGCAGTTTTGAGTCAATCGGATCTGAATGAGTCGATCAAAGGGAGCAGTCTCATTATTTTGTTGGATGGAGTAACTGAAGATGAGGATGAGTGTGGGGTTAGCTTGCTCGTGCCGTGCTCGTTGTGTGGTATTGACTCTTTGAGCACGGCCCGGGCCGGAGATCGGACGACGAAAGCGATGGGACACGGTCGTGTCCATCTCACATTCATTCATTCATTCTCGTTTGACTGGTGATGACCGATGATGCATGCAGTACGCGAGAGACAATGACGCCCGGCGACACCGACAAGGCACACCACCGCTCGCTCCTCCTCCAACTCTGATGCGATGCCGTGCCGTCCCATTCAAGCTCGATCGTCGTGCCGGCCAGGCGGCGTGCTCCGCGACCCGGCCGTCTACTTGCGTTTGCGTATGCATGCTGTCGCGTCGGCGACGCACGCAACCCCGACGGCCACGCACGCTAGCTCCCCGTGGCATCGGCAACCGGCAGAAGCCCCACCCACCCACCGGCCGGGGGTCGTGCATGCTCGCTATCCCGTGGGCCGTCGCGTCGAGTGGACCGGGTCCGGTCCGCACTCCCAACTCCCGAGGCAGAGGCAGAGGCAGGCGGTCGCCGAGCACGCACCCACACTGGGGACCAGACCGCACTTGTCCGGCCGAAGGATCTGAGAGCGCCGAGCGAACCCGTGTTACGTGTGTGTGTGACGCCCAGACCGTGCCGGCGGCTGCGGGCGGGCGGCGACCCGGTCCGCCGCGGACCCGGTCGAAGACATCGGTCGGGCCTGGACGTCGATCGATCAGGTGTGTGTACTACGTCAGTGGACCTGCGCTTGCTTTTTACGAGTACGACTACTTGGGATTGGAAATTTGGAATTGGTTTTCGACATATAATAATCCCTGTTTTCAGTCATTCAGGAAATATAAAGAAAAGGACAAGGTGTGGTTTCTGGACGTCCGCTGCCGGCCGGCGGCCGGGCAAGACGCTACCCTCCGGCGGGCACGACGCACGAGTGAGCGACACGGGGGTGTTTAGTTGCAGCTACAGAACCCAAAAAGTGCTATAGTTCCTCGTCACATCAAATCTCTTAACGATGTATATGAAGATTAAATTTAGGTGAACAAAAACTAATTGCGGCGGTTTGGCTGAAAAGACGAGGCGAATCTTTTAAACTTAGTTAGTCCATGATCGGACAATAATTATCAAATACAAACGAAAAGTCTTATAGTTGCCCAACCCATCGGTGCGTGGGTGCATGCACCATGGCATGCAGCGAGAGGCAAGCCAGAGCTCGCCCTGCAGAGAGGGCGGGCAGCCACCGTGTCGCGGTGGCACCGGGCGGATGGCGGCCATGCACGGTTGACTTTTGCTCCCAATGCCGCCCGTGCAGGTATAGGGCGATGGCGCACGTGGGCCCTTACCACGGCCACCTCACGCGTGAGCAGCGACAAGGGCGGGCGGAGGAGGAGATCGGACGCGCTTTCTCCTCTCTCCTCCGCCCGTGCACATCGGTGGCGACGCTGCCTGCCCGGCCCCGCGGGAACTACTACGCTGGCCGCCGTCGGCGTTGGCATTTACTACTACTCGGGCCCCGGCCGGCCACTAGTCGGTCTCTTCGGCCCGTCCGTCACACCTTGGTGTCTTCGTGGTGCATGGGCGTTTTAGGGAGTTCTCTTTTGCATAGGCAACTAGCCTGATGTCAGTTTCCCTCCCTTAACTATCTCCGAGTTCGATTTTGCTCCCTCAACCATAAAACCGGATACAAAGCCTCCCTCAACTTTCAAAACAGCTTACTTTTTCCTCCCTTAGCGGTTTTGAGCCTACGGGTTTTGACCACGTGGCACCACGTCGGCATGCCACGTCATCTTCTCATCTCTCTCTCCTCGGCCCGCCTCTTCCTTATCCTCCCCCCCTCTCTCCTTACTTCCCACCGGCGCACGGCTTAAAGCCCGAGCGGCGAGGCGGCGGCAGCCATGCACGGGAGGAGTTGCGGGTGTCGCAACGCTGGCCAGCGCTAGCGTGAGGAAGTCGGCGCCGCGTGGGTGCGTGTGGGCTCGATGGCTGGCGCGCGCCGCGAGCTCGGCGACGGCGGCGCCTCCCGTGTGGGCGCTCGGGCGCGGCGTGGCCAACCTCCTCCGCGAGCGGAAGGAGGAGGAGCGGCGTCGGCCGCGCTTAGCGCAGAGGTCGCTGGCGAAGCTCCACTGGCGTCATGCGCGGCGGGGCTCCACGAATGTCGAGGTCAAGGCCGGCGGCAGCCGCCGGGCCAGCAGGCCCGCTCCGTGCCCCGTTGCCCCCTCAAGACGCGCCCGCCACGCACGCGCCCGCCCCCGCCCGCGCCGCCCGCCCCAGCGTCCGCGCCCGGCCATCCCGCCCCGCGGCGGACTCCCGCCGAGTTTCGGCTGAGCCGCCGTGGCGCCGCAGGCACGGGCCGCGTCGGTAACCGCCGCAGGAGGGAGACGGAGGACACCGTGATCCGTCGCGAGGCGTCACGCCAAGGACGAGGCGCATGGCGTGGCGGTAGCGGCGCGACCCCGCCCTGAGGGCCGCGCCTTGCCGCCAGAGGGGCGGACGGGGCGGGGGCTCGCCGGCCCAGCGGCGGCGTCCGGAGGCGTGCGGTCGCTGAAGCCAACGTGGGGCGAGGCTCGCCGTGGTGGCGAAACCGCCGGCGCGGGCGGCGGTGCTCAGCGCGGGCCCGCGCTACGGCCAGGGTGGTGGTCCAAAGAAAGGCTCGCTCCGGCACGGTGACTCCGGGATGAGGTTAGTGGTGCGACAGCGGCGTCGCCGAGGTCGACTTCATGCCTTCATGCCGGAGATGTCTGGGTTCTGCGCCCGGCCGAGCCCACGTAATGCGTGCGAGCACATGCATCGGCTACCATTATCGTTCGACATCACCCTGCAGGCGATCCACGTCAACCTCGTCGCGGCGCTCCTCTCCATGCACCACCCGCCGCCGACGTGACGGCGGAGGCCGGCGCCAACAGCGTCATGGCTCATGGGTTGTTGCTCTGCATCGGCAGCTGCGTCTTCTCTGGCCTTTCGGCTCATCTTGCGGACCAAGCTTCAAGACGACTACCTGCTCCACTACTTCATAAGATGGCGCTCATGGGTGATGAGCACGCCTTTGCGGTCGGTGGCCTTCGCGCTCGTGATGCCGACCCGCCGCGACGTCGCCAGATGGCGCCTCGCCTCGGCGTGCGCCGCTCTCGTCGCCTACTATCGCCACGTCAGCCAAAACCGGGCTCAAAACCGCCCGAGGGGAGGAAAAGTAAGCTGTATTGAAAGTTGAGGAGGAAAAAGTGGCTGTATTGAAAGTTAAGGGAGGTTTTGTATCCGGTTTTACGGTTGAGGGAGCAAAATCGGACTTCGCGGATAGTTGAGGGAGGGAAACTGGACTTTTTCCATAATAATGTGATAAACAAAGGAACAGAGATATGATTCGTGGGCGGGCCGATAATAGAGAGAGATAGAGAGAGTTCCGGCCTACTCGTACTTCTAACTAGACCAGGCTTATTTAACTACCACAAGGGGCCGTACCATATGACTCGTGGGCCCGAGCCGCCGCGATCCGATCGAGTTGATCCGATCGTTACCCTCCGGCCGGGCCGAGGCGCCCGCATCGCCGGCCTTCTTCCACCGCACATCGGGCCTGGTTCCCTCCCCTGTAGTTACACGTTGCTTGCCTCCCTAAAAAAAAAAATTACACGTTCTTTGCCGTCCGGGGACACGGGGCACCTCCACGCCCCGGCCGGAGGTGCGTTGTCCGAGCAATCCCCCAGCGCTTCACCCTCCTTAGTGGCGCCACCACTGCTTGTCCTTGACGCCGCCGGCATCGGGCGGGCGAACGGGTCCGGCTCCCGAGTCTCGGCGGCGTCTCGCGGCAAAGGGCGGGGGGGTGGCGGCGGGGGCCATGGCCCCCTAACAAATGAAAAATAAATTAGTACTCCCTGAATGGCCGAGGCATGCATGACTAGAACTAAAACGTCACCTGCATGCGGCCTGACGACTTTGTGGAAGTACCAATTTTCTAAGAATAGTTAAGATGCATGTCGCTAGTTTACATGCTAAATTAATACTAGCGCGTCCTTCCCTGAAATTCCTTGGTATCTAAGATGAGCTCCTCACGCCTGATAAAACGGGTCCGAGGGAGTAATATGAAACTCCATATAGCGCCTAGGATTCACGCTCGCGCAGACGTCCTAATTACTGTTCACGTACGGCCCTCCCGTCCAAATCCTCCACGTTTCATCTTCCAAAAAAAAAAAAAAAAAAACACCTCCACGTTTCATGCGTTCGCGTCCACCGGCCCCTGCCTTCTCTCTCCTCGCGGCCCGCACCAGGTCTGCAGCTCGTTCGTGTGCACAGCACACCTGCATCCTCTCCCTATCTCATGATTCGTGGGTCCGGTCCTGCTATGGCCCACTCTGCCTGCGCGTCTGCCGATTCACCCTCGTGGCCGTCGACCGCGAGCGGTCCGTTCCTGATTCCTGCTCTACCCGGATCCAACGCCTTTTTTTCTCACTGCTGCACCATAGACCCGGCTCGCCTCTGTTCATGGTGCTCATGCTCACCGCGGCGGGCGTGCCCTGGGGCCCACCGACTGCGCCGCGCCGGAGGTCGTTCTTGTGCGCGCCTCCTTTCCCCGTCTCATGACTCGTGGGCCATGTGCTCCTGTGGGCCGCTCTCCATGGCTGTGCCCGTTCCATCTCGGACCCGTCGTCGCCCGGCGGCGCGCCTTTCCACCCGACGCGGCGTTGCGTCGGCCCTCGCGCCCGGAGCTTCCTCGCATCCGTCGACATGTAGGTGCGTCTGTTTGTTTCTTTGCCTGCCCCTTCTCCTCATTCCACGCCTCCGTCTGCTCGTGCCGCAGCCGCGCCGTTCCTGTTGACGTTCCTACACAGGTGTGCGCCTCCGTCGTGTCCATCCATGGATCCAGCCCCTTCCTCCCTCTTCTTAGCTCGCCTGCATTGCTGGCCTTCTCCATCTCTTATCCCTTCCGGCGCCGATCTCAACGTTTCCGTCTTACACGCAGGTCGGCTCCTTGGTCTTCGTCTTCCGCCGCCCGTTGGCCCCGGCCGCGGCCGGCCGGGGCTCGCCCAGTCCTCAGGTATGCGTCGCCTCCTACCTGCTGCTGCAGAAAATAAATTTTCAGTGTCGTTGTGCGTGTGCTTTCTTTCTCTTCGTTTCCTGTGCTCCCCGCTGTTGCTTGGCCGCATTCCTTTGTGCTCTGCTCTGTCATCTTCAGGTTGTTCTATGCTTTCATTTCTGTTTGCTTCTGCGTTCTATCACTACCACTACGTATGTGTATCTATAGATGGGTCTTATATCATTGCATTGGATGTCTGCCTGCTTTCGGATGGTCCTTGGATGTGCACAGGCCATAATCAAATGGAAATTGGTGCTTGAATAATATAGACTACACATATATGTGGATACGGAAGGTCCATAATTCAATAGTGATATTGTGTGTTTGAATATAACGAAGTGCATTTGCAAGTTGCGTTTTTGCAAACACAGCTGAAACAATGAGTGCTTCGGCGGCTGCACTAACATGTTGTCTTCCTGTTCTTGCTCTGTTCTGTCACCCTGCCTTGCTGTGGTCGTGTCCTACGCAGACGACTCATCTCATTTTACTGTTGTCATTTTTTTTTTCTGTATTCTCGTGTTCCCCTTCTGTTATATGCTTTTCCCAACGATGGGAGCATATGTGATATTGTTTGCTTTTCGGTGTACTTAGTCGCCTCTACCATGCTCTTCTATGTTACATGTCGTCCTATTGTTTGCCATGATTTTTCTTTGCATTTCAGTACTTATGCCCTCATGAACCTCTGATATCTTGATGTCACATTTTGTTTTGTCATCAATGCAGGATGAACCATACACCTCTAAAAGAAATCTTGCCACACTCGCATCAGTGGACTGTGCGAGTGAGAGCTGTCAGGTTTTCTGAATGCAAAAGCAAAAGAACAACCACATAAGGTGGTTAGAATAGATTTTATTCTCATCGATGAGCAGGTATTTTATTTCTACGTTTGTTCCGTTTTGTGCTCCCTCATATAAAAATTGCCTTCTTTATACCGCTTTCATGCCTGCAGGGAACAACCATGGAAGCTCAGATCCCTCAAACTTGGATAGACAAGTTCATGCCTAAGCTAAAAGAGGCCTCTCTCTACTACATTCAGTTCTTTCAAGTGCTCAGTGCACGTACAACATATCGACCTGTTGATCATCCATATCTAGCACGTTTCACTGTGCACACAAGGGTCCTAGAAATCACAACGATACCGCCCACATTTCCTGAGTATGCATACAAAATAGCGACATTCGAGGTGCTAAAGGCCAGAAAACAGATCACTGAATACTGTTCAGGTATCCTCAATTGCTCCTGCTAGCCTATACGTTTCCCCTTACATTGTTCTAATTTAGCATGTGTTTGTTCACATTCATTAACTCATGCATGCAGATACTATCGGAGTGCTGCAGGGATGCACACATGTTAGGATGCAGAATACAAGGGGAGGCCCAAAGGCAATCCGAAATATACGCATAACAGATGGAAAGTACGTCTTAACAAGCAGTACCAACTATGTTGCTTTTCATGCACCTTCTATCTTTTCTATTTCCTAATGATCTTATCTAAACCTTTACGTTGCTTCGAAGAGATACCATGGTGGTAGCCCTTTGGGGTGACCAGGCCGAGAAATTTGATGCCGAGCGCTACATGGAAATGGCCACACGTGAACCAGTTATTTTCCTATTTGTTGGTGTTACAGCTTCTCTGTTCAATGGTACATTGCCGCTTTCTTAATTCAATCTGTGACTTCACATATTTCTCTAGAAAAAATGCATAAGACTTCCCTGCTCATAGGAAATGTATCCCTCCAAGGATCTTCAGTATGCAAATGGTATGTCAACCCTCACATACCAGAGGTTGCGGCTTTACAAGATAGGTACATACAGTCATCGCACCGTTCCATAATCTATTCTGTTCATGGTGCCACAATTTATTCTTGTCATTTTTATCGCTGTAGCTGCATTGGTCGAGCTCCAGCGCCCACATGGGATGGACCAGGCATGACCCAGGCAGCACCACAAGCTATAACTGTTGCGGAGCTCTCTAAATTTGATAATCCCCATGTCATCTATGTAAGTAAAATCTTTCGTATGCTTTTTTGTTTGCTGAGAAATCCACTGAAGTGTCCTCCTTAAACAGGGCAATAGATATATTGTCAAAGTTAAGATAAAGAATCTCCTCACCAGTACATCATGGTGGTACCTGGCGTGTGAGATATGCAACAAAACATTGAAACAAGAAAGTGGCAGCACCTATTGCACCGGTCGCAACTGTTCTGGAGCAAATGGCGGACCTAGGTCAGTGTGCCTTTCTTTACCATACTTTTGTCTTTTATCCATCAATATGCCATGCTTATGTCATAAATTTTTTTTCCCTAAACATGCCTCAACACGTACAGGTACCGACTCTCCATTACTGCGGTAGACCCAGCAGCTTTACCAAATTATGCCACTACACCAACTATAGAACTGGTCTTCTTTGGGCCCATAGCAGAGGAGATACTTGGGATGCCAGTTGATGCTCTCATTGCTATGGATGGTCCTTCCAGTGCGTTTCTACCAACTCGGATCACAGCTCTCTATGGAAGGGAATTTGAACTTCGTGTCAGTGTCTCACCAATGTCGCTGCAGAGAATTGGAATTATTTATCAGGTCGACACTGTTTTAGCCACTGGAGGCACCTCTTCCTTACACCTCAATCCAACACAACCAGGTGGTTTAATTTTTCCATTGCGTATACTTCTGCCTGTTTCAATATCACACACACATTGATCATTTTTTTCTATGTTGCGGTACTTATAGCGTCATCTGCCGCGGTGGAACTTCCTATTCTCTCTAATTCGGTCACAGTTGACACCCAGGTGCGTGTTGCCACTCACATACATACTGCAACCATAGACCTGATGAAGTCCTACCAGTCTATAAATAATGCCTCAAATCAAACCCTTCCCACGCTCACGCAGCCATGCATATGTGTTCACTTACAGTCGGGTCAGCCCCTGCTTTCTGATACCCAGGCAACCACACCTCCTCACCATGTTCAGTCAACTCTAAAGGTATGCAGCAACAACGATCCTGTCTCACAGTAGCACAGTCCACACCTTTCTTTCCTCATTGTATATCTATCTTATTATGACGACATTTCCACATGCAATCTGTAGATCACAGAAACCAGCCTTGAAGGCGAAAAAAAGAAAAGAACTATTGGAGACCTCACTGTTGATGAAACTCATGATCAATCAAGGTTTGAGCATACTTTTTGCTGCCTATACATCAGTTGTATAGATTGCTAGACATTTCGCTATTTTAAGCAACAAATATCCCTGCAGCGATACTGGCAACGACAAAGATCGTGATGTCCGAAGGTGTCTGCAGCTAGAGCAAGACAGAGTTGCGCATTAAAGGTACCAACACCTTCTGGTGTATCACATAACTTATCCAGTTGTATTTCCAAACAACACCAATATATTTAACATGGCGATAATGTATGATCCGTTTTGACCGCAGAAACCAAAAGACCCACCATGCCGTGCCTATGCAGTGCCCAATAATACTTCAAGCCTGCTGCTGTTATTTTGGGAAGTGACTATATCTTACAGCCTAGCCGTTTGTTTGTATAATATAGCTGCACCTGGATGTCTCAGACTACCCATCTATCTGTATAATATTGATATCGTGTGTGCGAACTCAGTTTAGACAGAACTCGGCTGCCTATCTATCAATGTATCTCTCTATCTATCTATATGTTATATGTTACCCATGGGTACAATGTACTCCCTCGATGGTTCAGTATGCCTGTATCTCTATCTCGGACTCCTTGGGTTGCAAGCACATTGTGTGTTCCCAGGAGCTGGTGCAGCTTTGCCGATGATATGTGTGAATCCACAATCGATGAATTCTACTGAGTTTTTTTTTAGAAAACTTAAAAATGAACCTGCCAAAGCTTTACCCCTTTTTGTGGTCATCTGCAACCTTAAACTTTTCTACTTGCTGTACACGCGCTCCTCCATGGCTGATTATTATAGAGAAGAATCATAAAGGAGACTTAATTGACGATCTCTCATGGCTGGGAAAGGTTCTCCTCAGCCTGTACTTGGTATGTTTCACCGACTATTTTTGCCACAATCATCTATCACTTCGTCACGTCTGTCTGCTGCTTGCAGCTGATTTGGGCTGGTACGCCTGCAACTCCCAGTATTGCGCTCTAGCCTACTGAAGTTGCTGCTTTCGCAACCGCAGGTGTATTCACAACCTACATATACATGCGTACGGTTCCCATTTTTGCTGATCAGAGCAATATATAACACACCTTACCATGCCATTTTCATGCCATTTGTGCCTGCTACACGCAGGTAAACATCCATCCTTACAAACACACACACACACACATATTATATATATCCTTCGCACCTAGCAGCTATGAACACAGACTACACTATCAGGATGCCTGCCAAACAGCCTAAACATCCACCTAACAGCATAGCAAATCTCTAACATATACCATATTGCACAAACCATCCAAAAGAAGGGACTACCGACCCTACTGCTTCCCCCAAGGCCACCAAAGGACATTCCAAAATCCATCACTTATTGACAGACCTATCAGCAAAAGATCAACTCCGCCTGTCCATGCAAACTTCAGACCTACAGCAGCCAGTTACAACTCTATCAGTAAACAGATAACACAGGCAATAATGCACCGGGCAAAATTAAATTTACCACAAACAATAAAAAGTAGTGCCTATTCCAACCTTTCCCGTTGCGCTGACACCACCATTGCTAGCTAGATTGACAAGAGCAAAGGCAAGCTCCTCCATACGACTAGCAGGAGGTCTCTGACCACCATACACAACCTTAGCATCATTCATTCCATTCGCGGTATCTCCATCACACGAAACCTCGATAGGCAACACATCCCTAAATTGCCTACAAATGCAGATAGCTTCATCAACAACACCTTTGTACTGCTTCTTTAGCTTCTCATTGCTCTTTCTCCTCCTCATTAAGTAGGTCTCTGACCATCCAACTCCAAAGCTTTTCATCTCTAACTTCGCCCTCAAGCATTTTCATTCTCAGATAGTTACAGTCCTTCACTACAACATCACGATTCACACGCAAGTGCATGGTTCCTACTACACACACCGACTCCATTGCGCCATACTTACTGCAGCAACCCTGACCATACAACTTCTTGCGACCCTTGCTGCCTCCGACTTCAGACTGTGGAGTCTCCACATCGATCCAAGCGCGATACACACCAGGCGCCTCCATCACCAAACCCATATCATGGACCTTAAGACGAAGCTTGCGAAGAATCTCTGTGAAGATCAATCGCCTTGAAATGTCCACTGGATGCGCAACCTGACATGGTAGTACCAAGAAAAAAAAACACAGACATAGATCGTCCTCCACATGATTCAGTAACTGAACAAAAGTCTTCAACAAATTAAAAGGCAACCAAACAGAACAAAAATTAGAATCATCACCTACCCCAGGAACAAAAACATCAACAAGTGCGTCCACTTCGCCTTCCTCTGGATCAGTACATTCCTTTGATAAGAGCACCCCTGTCAGTCCAGAACGGTTGAACGCCGATATGTCCTCTGCCGATGCGTTCAAGAAGACAGAACTCGACTCAGCCAACGGAAAACCCAGATCATCCATAGGATCGCATCCCATCTCAGCAAGACTAGGCTCCCAGAGCATCGAATCAAACACAGAGCTTTCCCTGTCACGCTAACAGACGAATCCATACTTGGTCTGAGAAAATCTTTAACGCAAAATGACATTACCATTCAGAACGGATTACTAACCTCACGCCTCCACTTCCTGACGCGACTTGCCTCGGCCACATCGCTGCTCCTCTTCTCTCCGCCTCTCAAACTATCGCCTTCCATCACACCCTCCAAGAAACGATGCCTTCAAGGTCAGGTGCACCGCACTCACCAGCTCAGCAGCATATATACGAGGGCCAGAGAATGAGGCAATACATAGGCCCAACGCTTCCCTGCCCTCCGAAAAAATCTGCATGCCTAAAGCCCACTGAACACAGTACATAGGCTCTCACTGCACGACCATCAAAGGCCCACTTCCAATGCTGGACACATGACACGGCTGCAATTTCAAAAAAAAAAAAAAAAAAACGTACCACGTCAATCCACTAAACAGATCAAACGTGATCGAATACCACAGCCAACACGGGCGCAGCGAAGCGCGCCCCATTTCCTAGTACGTTTCTCTAGTCTAGATCATCTAATTCTCTAAATATTTTCCTATTTCATTTTTACGAAACAAAATGGAAGATGGATTTTTAAGAGATTGCTTAGTACTATATATTGAGAGAGAGATTGCAATGAAGATCACCACGGATTCAAATAATTGATGATTTTAATATAGTGAAAAACCGTGCGGCGAAATTGAAATGAACATGTAACATATATTATTAGTTTTTTGAACCGGTAAATATTTGTGTGGAGGGCTGGCCCCTCCTTAAATTTGTCTCGGTTCCGCCACTGGTCTGCGGCGGCGCGTCCTCGGGCAGCGGCGCCATACCCGGCGGCGGGTTATCTATCACGCGGCCGCCGCCCTGCCGCCGCTGTTGTTGCCGTCGCCATCACCATCCCCGCCGCTCCCGCCGTGCGGCTTCGTGTGCTGTGTTGTCGTCGTGGAGGTCGCCATGTGATGACGGCGTAGTAGAAGCTCCGCCGCCGGGGATGCTGCAGCAGAAGCAGCAGCCGGTGGCGCGCGTCGTCGGAGATGCAGAGCGAGGGCGGCGGCGGCAGCCGGTCTCAGCGAGCTCCAGGCCATTGCGAGCGTGTGGATTTTTTGCCCTCGGTTCTGGCTTAATAGCTACGGAGTACTTGGAGATGATGGATCGGCATGGCAGGTCTTCTTTATACTGTGCCATGTAGTGTACTACGGTGCCGGCGACACGTGCAGCGGACGTGGCGAGTGCAGGCTGCCGCATCAACATGTCCGTGTCCGCACGACAGAGCGGCACACGACAGCCGCCAGCTGGTCTAGCGAGTAGCCCATTAGGCCCAAAAATTAAACCTTCGCATTCACTTTCTTTTTTTTTTTTTTGAGGGGATGGCATTCACTTTCCTGGACCGCAGCCCTCGCCCAAAGTGCCGGCCGGCCCAAAACCGATACTTGCTAATCAGGGCCCAATGGGGATGCCTGCTGAGAACTGCAGGTTTTATTTATTTATTTACTAAAAATAAAACTAAAAAATGCAGATACTTCACTGTGGATATAATCTAGTCTCCCCAATGTCAATCTAGTCTACCACGATGAAACATCAGGTTTATTAGCATTTACCAGCTCCCCATCTTAAAAATATAAACTCAAAATGAAACTATTTGACCAATTTATTATTAAACTGTTTTAGATCTATTGGTGGACGAATTCCAGTATAAACCTTCAAATCAAGTCCCCTAAATTTGATTTGAGCGACTCTCCTATTTTTGAGGGCATATTTTTTTATGTGATTTTTTACGGTGCTTGGAGGAACCATCGGTTCCTCCCGTTGAAAATCTTTTTGCCAGTTCCTACACCTAATTATAGTAATTCAGGGGTAGATTAGTACTTTCCTAATCACAGCTCCTAATCACAGCTTCTAATCCGCGTTGGCCAGCGCGACCGAGTAGACGACGATCACGCCGGGCCGCCGAGAGCGAAAGCACCGCCCTGCTATTGCCGCTATTGGGGCTGGGACCGAGGTGGCACGGGAACCGTGGGGATGAGCACCGCCGACGCCCAGCAGGTAGCGGCGGCATTGAACGCGGCGAGGCGCCGCGGCGAACACGGGGCGTATTAGCGGCAGCAAAGAGCGAGGCAGTTGACGCGAGCCGCCGGGCCCGCGTTATCGCGGGTACGACGAATCGGAAGACGGCGGCGCGGCGATGCACCGCTCTCCTTTCCGCCGCGCGCCGCGCCCGTGCCCGCGGCGCGACCGAGGGCGAGCACACAGAGTGCACGCCTGCGCCCGCCAGGAGCAGAAGGAGAGCGAGAAGGGCATGGCGGCGGTGGAACGCCAAGCAGCGCCGCTGGGAGAGACGGCTGGTGAGGAACAGCAGCTGGGACGCCGGGCGGAACCCGCCGACGGCGCAAGGCCGAAGGGGAGGGCGGGATGGGGGGGACGACGAGCACGACGGGCGATAGCGCGGCGGCGCGCATCGTGGAAGGCGGCGAAGTGTGGCGGCGGCTTTTTTTCCGTGAGGCTTCCGTTCCCGGGTTAAATTAAAAAGACCATTATACCCTTCAATATTTATTATAATTCAGTTCTTATGCCATAGTTCCTACATGCCACTTGGTTCCTCTACCTTTTTGACCATTGAATTAGACCAAACGGAGGGCCCATATTAATTCCAAGCGTGGTATAAAAGCTCTTTTTTTATATCTACTTTAGTACTAGGTCAAATCCATCTAAATTAACGTGGACTCATGGGACCGACTCGTCATTCTCATTGCTTTAAATAACTAAGCTATGAACGAAGAAGGACGCAGGATTTCGTGGTCGTGGAGCAGGCTCGCTTTGGCGGGTGTCAAAATCAGGTTGGGCGTCGAAAAGATTGGGTACCGTTGGGAGCTCTCACGTATATCGGAGCCGAATTGAGTGTGGGGAAGAATGTGTCTTGTCGGGCATCTGTAATGGCTAGCTATTTGTCTACCTATTATGCATATTCTTAGAATTTGAGAGAGAAGCACCTAGCTCCACTAGAACAAGAAGGTATAAAATAATTATTTTTTGTCTCTCATCTCCACATCGCCTAGCTATGTAGCTAGCACCATTGTGGATGCCCTCAAGAAGGGTGGCGCCCTGTCGGATCCCATTAGCAATAGATTCACGTCGGCCAAATCCCCTCGAAATATGATCTTGTCCGATGCCAGGAAGGACCTCACCGGGATGGGGAACTTATAGCGAGATCCGCGCTTTGCTAGGGACATGGATGTCACGGTGCATCAGGATGAGATGCCTTGCTAGGATGGTAAGAACCTCCATAGGAGATCTCGAGCATTGAGAAGAGGAGTTGCGCCGAGGGAAGTGTCTTGCCGGCAAGTAGATCTCACTTGCACATGGGAGAGAAATGACTAGAATTGTCATTTGAGGGCCCGATGCATTGTCCCAAGAAATGAGGCCCGATGAAATTTGAGAGTCCCTTCACGAAAAACGACTAGAACTGCCGCTTGAGGGGCTCAAGCATGGTCCCAAGAAATGAGGGCCCGATGAAATTTTAGGTCCTCCAATTGTAACGGCTCTTTGTTTGAGGCCTCGTTTGGAATGGAGGATTCTGATAGGAATTTTACAGAAACAAATTTCTTTGGATGACCGACGCCACGTGGTGTTTGGATCAAAGGAATGAATCTTGTCGCTCAAGAGGAAATGTTGGGTGTCCTTCAGAAACACCCCGGTGTTACTATAACTAAAATATGACATGTCATCATGATCATTGCAAAGCATGCATGTTTAGTCCACCATGTCTTGCATTGAACTAAAATAAGTTTATTTTATGTTTGGTTTCGTCGCCGGTCGAAAAGACGCGTAGAGGAATCGATTCCGGAAGTTACCCCCCTTGTCGGAAACCCTAATTTCGAACCCTAGTTTGTCCCCTTTTCTTTTTTATTCAAAATTTATCAAGATTTTGGGTATGGTTATTAAAGCAAAAAGGTAGATATTTCAAAAAGTTGAACAAAGTTGGTATTTTGAGTTTTCAAAGTTTAGTTCAAAATTTTAAAGTAATTTTGAATTCGACAAAACCCTTTTTACCCCCTTTTCTCTATTTCAAAATCTAAGCAAAATTTGAGAAAATTTCCAAAAAGCTAGTTTGTAGATCTTGTTGAGAGGAACAAAGATATGTAAAAAGTTTTTCAAGTTTTTTTACATAAATTTTAAAGTAATTTTGAATTCAAATTTCATACTTTTTGACCCCATTTCAAAAAAAGTCATATTTAGAGGCCGAATTTGAAAATCTTCCAATTTTTGAAAATTGTAGATCTTGAAAAATTTAGTCAAGTTACTTTTTGAAGATTTTCAAGTTCTGTTCAAAATTTTGAGAGTAATTTTGAAAATTCAAAGTTAGGGTTTCTTAGCTACATTACTCGACCCAATCTTCTTTCGCCATCACGGCTTCCACCGCCGCCGCTGCCCACCGCCATCCCTTCGCGCGCGCAAGACCGAGGGGCTTCGCGACGCCGCCGCCCACTGCCCAACCTCCTTCCTCTATAAATAGGCCACCGTCACCCGCCGCTTTGTACATCGCCGCGTCGAGCCTCTCCCCCAAAATAACCACGCCATCGCTTCGGGCAAACTCCTTATCTTCCCTAGAACCCGGCCGCGACCCTTTCGCCGCCCGGAATCACCACCGCTGGCTTCGTCTTCCTCACCGACGCCGAGCGCCGCCGCGAGCCCGCCGGCTTGCCGCCGTCCTGTCCAGGTGAGCCTTCGGTTGTTTTTCTTCACAACCGATCCACCTTGATGTCGTGGTCGCGGATCGACCTCTTTCTTTCTTAGCCGACGCCTCGAACCACGGAACGCCCGTCGCGCCGCTCGCCGAGCCGCCGCCATCACCGCCGACCCACCTCCGCCTAGTTCCGCCGTAACCAAGCCCTCGTTCTAGCATCGCCGCCGGAGCTCCCCGCCCCTCCTTCTCTCCGTTTTCTTTGGTCCACCGCCCGACGCTGAAACGGCCGGCCGCGCCGCTGCCGTGAGCGCGCGGCTCGCCGTCGCCGGCAAGACTGCCCTGCGAGAATCCACGTAATGTGCCGGGCACATTATCGTTTCATTCGTGCCGCCCCAACACCATTCCAAGGTGGGCGGTTCATCTTTATTCATAGCAGTCGGCCCGCCTTGCACAAGAATAAGGCCATGCACGATCGGGCCGTGCACGATGTCGGGCCAGATTCAACCCGTAACCCTTTTTCATTTATGAAATGTTTTATTCAATTTCATTTATTTGAATAGTGTCTAATTTGCCAAATTTTGTATAAATTCAAATACTAGTTCAAAAATTCTGAAAATTTTTTGTGTAGCCTTCCCATGAGTATGTCTACCCATGAAAAATATGAAATTTGAATTTTGAATACTTTTGACATGATTTAAAAATACAAATTTTAATTGAAAAATGCATCTTCCTTGATTTTTAATAATTATTTTATTTATCCAAAAATCATGAAAATTATTTTGACACTGTTTTATGACATGATCTATCTGTACAAAATTTTTGAGCTTGTTTAAAGAAAGTTAAAATATTTATTAGTTTATGCTCTATTATTTTATGTGTTAAACAAATTGTTTAATGTTTTATAACCTAGGGTTTTGGGTGAATTTTGGGTTGTTTTGTGAACCCTAAACCACACCACTATCAAATGGTCCTTGAGAACTCCTTAGGCAATGGTGATGATATCTCGTGAGAGTAGTTCAACAAGTTGGTTTTGTTGGATTGCAACTTTATCGTGAAGGAAAGTTGTACTCAAGTGTTTATCATTTCATGCACTCTCGCACATCATGTTTATATACGCTGCATCATGTAAAAGCATATGTTATTCTTTCGTGTAGTGAACGAGATCGAGAGTGTCAAGTCCGGAGCCTATCCCCCGAGGAGGTTCTTTATCCAAAGGGAAGCGGGTTGGATCTCTCTGGATTTTTCAAGAAATAGTTTATTCCACAACGAAGGCAAGCCCCGATTCATTTAAACATTCCTTGTGTTTTTACAAAGCTTTATATTACCTTTGCTTTATGCACTTTGCATTAGGTGATAGGAGTTGTGTGATAACCTAATTGATGCATTATCCATCCTTGATTATTTCAATATCTATCTTGATAACCCGTTTTGGTAAAATGCTTAGTAATGCTTAGCCATGCTAATTTAGTTAGACTTTTTAGTCAAATGTGACAAGTCTCTTATGATAGCCCGAATGGGCATTAGTTGAACAAGGATGTTATATGATGAGACCATACTTTGGGATATGGTGTTTAATTTGAGACCGGTCGGGTAATTTGCATTGAGAATGGAGTCTCAGTGTAGTATTTCCGGCTTGTCGATTAAGGACCGAAGCGTGTAGGCCCGTGTAAATCGGAGACTATGGAACGCACCGCGCTGAGGTCTTTTGACCAATGGCACGCCCGGTCGGCGTCGCCCCGTGACAGTCGAAACTAGTACTGACCACATACTCCGGTAAGCCCGATCTTGGGGGTGTCAAATCGAAACGCATAACCGCAACCGGGAGTGGAGAGATGGCGGGGAGTAGCGTGTACACTCGTGGGTTAAATTCCTAGATGCCTGTGGGGTTAGATTCCCAAGGTGTGAGGTGTACTTGTGTTTCCGGGTGGCGAGGACGCGGTTCCGCTTTTGAGTATCCAAGAAAGGGTTGATATATGCAAGCTTAAGTGCTACATATGTCGTGTGGAAAGAACTCCCCAACTGGGTTAATCGATTTCGAAATCGCCGTGCTTCTCGGATATGGAGACTCGGTTTCCGACTTATATCGTAGATTAATTATGAAATTATGAAGAGTTGGAATAAGTGATGGAATATCTACAAGGTGTGTGCTCTAGTATAAGATCATCTAGAGTAGGTGAAAACTAATTGGGATTAAAACATTGAAAATAAGGATTTACTTCTAGTAAGCTTTTCTCAAAAAAAGAGTCCTTGATTCTTGCTAAAAGCCTTACCTTGAATCCTATTGGACCAACTTTCCCGAGTCTTCTCCTATTTTCTTTAGTTGGGTAAGTCTTGTTGAGTACTCCCGCATCGTGGTTTGTTAACCCATGTTGCAGACTGTGTAGTCATGTCCAGACTGGACCTTGTTGTATGACGATCCATCAAGAGCATAGTGACGATGAGTGAGAAGTGAGACCCGTGGAGCGTGGTCTGTTAGTGTAAGATATGTAATAAACTTTTCGCTACTCCTACTTTTATATTGTAAAACTTGTTTTAAATAAATGATTGTAAAATTATTGTAATATATAAGTCTTCCGCTGTTTTACTCCGATTATGTATGAAAAACTGTTGTAATATCGCAATAACCTCAGAACGATCCTGGTTGGAATAGTTAATAGTACTTTTCAGGTTACGGGTGCACATATGTGACTATTAAAGGTCGTTGTACCGATAATTAGTACATGTGGGCCCTGTAATTTGGAAGGTTCTGTTACACCTTCACAAAACACGGGAACCAGAATATCTACTTTGACTCAAATTATTGGCAGAAAGCCCGAGGCACACAACATGCAATGGAGACGGGCACCTGCCTTTTTAGTGGCCCCCATATAATGCACCTACCTTACCTTCCTATTCCTGTGTTTTCTTCCTTTTCTAAGTTTTCCAATCCTTTGTTCCAAACAGACCTCGAAAGTGTTTTTTAAAGGAAAATCCACCATAGGTGCAACCGGAGGTATCGTATAGGTTCCCAGAGTCCAAAAATGTATATTTGGACCCCTCAAGTTTCTTTAGTCTTGTCCAGATAGAAACGGTTGTAGGTTTGGGATGTCCCAATACACATTTGTTTTCTTCGAAGGGAGACAGACAGACAATACAATATACTTGAGAGTCCTCTTAGAGAACCTCAAACATTGAGAACCTCCCTAGGAGATCTCGAGCATCGAGAAGAGGAGTTGTGCTGAGGGAAGGGTCTTGCCGGCAGGTAGATTTCTCTTGCACATGGGAGAGAAATGACTAGAGTTGTCATTTGAGGCCCTGAAACATTGTCCTAAGAAATGATGGCCGGATGAAATTTGAGAGTCCTCTCAGAGAAATAACTAGAATTGTAGTTTAAAGGCCTGAAGCATGGTCCCAAGAAATGAGAGCCCAATGAAATTTGAGGGTCCTCCAATTTTAACGGCTCTTTGTTTGAGTGTTTTTTTAAAGGAAAATCTATCCATCACAGATGCCAACAATAACCGGAGGTATCGTATAGTTTCCCAAAGTCCAAAAATGTATTTTTGGACCCCCTCAAGTTAGTTTTCAGTCTCGTCTAGATAGAAACGGTTGTTCGTTTGGGATCTCCCAATACTCATTTGTTTTCTTCAAAGGGAGACACAGACAATACAATATACTCTATGTAGCTTGCATTGGAATAGTCGTGATCGTGATCGCCTGCACGCTAGCTGCCGGCCTGTAGCTGTAGGCCATAACATACGTACGATTGGCAGCAGGAGCTGGTGACGACTGTGTGCTTGCATCGCATTGGAATGAGCAACACGACGACGACCTTCACACCATACACATGCACGCACTTGCGTTGCCGGCCATAGCGACCATAGTTGAGTTGCACCGCCTGCTGCAGGCCGCAGCTGGATCGATCGCACTACACTAGCTAGCTCACCAACAACACTGACCGAGTCAAATCTGTTCTCTACTCTTCTACTATATATATGACCCTATGTCAATGCATGCTTCGTCATCTCTGGCCATCGTCGTCGTCGTCGCCATGGCTCCTCTCAACAACCTGGTGATCGCTGCTACGGCGCTCCTTATGGTCGCGGCCTCCACGGCAGCAGCGGCGAGCTGGGCTGCACCAACGCCGTCGCCACGGCCGCTGTTCCGTGAATACATCGGCGCGATGGGCAAGAACGTGACGTTCGCGGACGTGCCGGTACACCCGGGCGTGGACTTCGACTTCATCCTCTCCTTCGCCATCGACTACGCCGCCAAAGCCAGCAACGCCTCGGCGCCGTACGTGCCCACCGACGGCCTCTTCGCCGTCTACTGGGACCAGGTGCACCTCACCCCGGCCGCCATATCCGCCCTCAAGTCGTGCTCCTCCTCCAACGTCCGCGTCGCGCTCAGCCTCGGCGGCGACACCGTGTTCGGCGCCAACGCCACGTTCCGCGTCGTCTCCTCCATTGACGCGTGGGTGGACAACGCCGTCGCCTCACTCACGGCCATCCTCACACGGTACGGCATCGATGGCGTCGACATCGACTACGAGCACTTCGGCGAGCTTGAGACGCCGGAGGTCTTCGCGGAGTGCATCGGCCGTCTCGTCCGCGCGCTCAAGTCCGCCGGCGTCATCTCCGTCGCGTCCATGGCGCCGTTCGCTAACCCGGACGTGCAGGCGCACTACGGCGAGCTGTGGCGCCGTTACGGCCAAGACTTCGACTACGTCAACTTCCAGTTCTATGCGTACGCGTCCAACACCACGGTGGCGGAGTTCCTGGGATACTACTACGAGCAGAGCTGGCGGTACGGCGGCGCCGACGGCGGGGGCAAGTTGCTCGTCAGCTTCGGGACTGACCCGGCCAGCAACGGGCTGCGGCCCGGGAAGGGGTTCTTCACGGCGTGCCGGGAGCTGCGCCGCCAGGGGAGGCTCCACGGGATCTTCGTCTGGGCCGCGGATAACTCCGTCGACGATGGGTTCCGATATGAGCGCCTCGCCCAGAGGTTCCTCGCCGGCGCCGCCCCGGGTTTCCCGTGATGCATCCATGCGTCGTTGAGCTGTTTTTGAGTGGGTGGGTCAGTCCCCGTGTTTGCATCCGATTTCCCTTCCACGTGTATGTTTCGTCGTGTTTTGTCGCTTCCATGTGGTTTTTTGTTGTTCAATTGGTTGATTATTTGTGTACATGTGCAGTCAAAATAAACACAGAGATGCTCTTCGAGGACCTAAATTCTGATGCGGTTCTTTCCTTCACCCCGCATGATATTTTCTGTTTTAAACATTGACACAACGAACACTTACTCTACTTTTATTATTGAGAACACCTAGGCTAGTACTGGCCTTAGCTGAACTACGTACATGTTTACATTCGATATTTCCGTTCCATATATACGCTTCCGTCGTGTTTTGTCGCTTCCATTTTATTATGGGACGGAGGAAGTATTGATCAATTGATTGATTATTTCGTTACTACAGATTCAACTATCAGTGCCGCCTCTATCAGTGCCAGATTCGAGTGAACCGCCGGTAAAGACCCTTCAGCAATGAATCTTGGCTTCAAAATCAAAAAACTAATTGAAGTGGCCAAGTACCGACAAAGAATGTCTAAATCACTGCCGGGTGATTAATAAAAACCCGACATTATTATTTTTCAGGGTTGTACCGGCGGACCCGACAACGATAGGTAGACCTGAAACTAAAAACTCACGCTCGCGTCCGTCGTGCTCGTAGCTTTCTTTACCTCTCTACCTCGTCAGGCTTATCGCTTCTCCCCACTGCTGCTCCATACGCACGAACTCCCCTCTCTACCTGTGGAGCTCACGACCGGCCCAGCACTACTGGCGGCGCCCTCTCTCTCGGTGCCGGTCGCCTCTCCCTCCCTCCTTCTCGTACTCGCACCCGTCATGGACCTCTCGTGGGGCAGATCACAGCCTACTGATCACCACCTCCAAATCCAGCCTCAACGGCGCCCAGAAGCGCTCTGTCGTGGCCAGCCCACTTAGAGACACATCATGCAGTCTTCTATTACTGGCACTTTTATTCTTGGCATATGCGGCATGATATTTTTGTCTATATTATCACTTCTATTCTTCGTATATGCAGAGAGCAGAACCTTCGAGCGGCGTGAAGGGTTGGGCCGCCGCGGGTGCCGGCGTGCGTAGATATCCACCCCGGCCGGAGGGAAGGGCAGGCGAGCGATCAAGATCTCCGGGCACAAGGCCGCTGCGGGTGCCGGCGCGCGTAGATCCACCTCTAAGGGAGCCCAACGAGCGACACCGCAGATCTCCCCTTCCAGCTGTTCTCTTTCCTCTCCGGCGTGAAGATCGGCCTGCTCAAGATGTTCATTAGCCCTAAGGCCGCGTCGCTCATCCTACTCAGCCAGATACTCGTTTGATCGTTTTTATCAACTATATCTATCCACTGATTCATCTCATCGAATGATTCTTCTAATTTGTGTTGTATGAATCAGTCTATGTTGATATATGAATCGATTTGATTTGTGGTTGAGTCGATTTGTGAAGTGTTGAACCCTTCAGTGTGATCTATGAATCGATTCGATTTGTGATGTGTTGTGAATCGATTCGATTTGTGATGTGTTGAATCTCTCCTTTCTCTGTGACGTGTGAATTGTTTATTGGATCGGGAATGGTAGGAACGGCAGCTGCGGTATGTAGCGAGCATGATTGCTGTTTTTTTCTTTTTTGATTTTTTAAAGCTTATCACTATCGGATGACATTTCACACTGATACACAAGAAAAATCACTGCCACTTCCCCACTGCCGGTTCATTTTCCGGCAAGGAAGGAGGTTTTGGACCCGGCAGTGATTTGTTGTTCTGTGGTAGTGTTTGTGTACATGTGCATCCAAACAAACACAAAGATGCTCTCCGAGGACCCAAATTCTGATGCACCCCGCATGATATTTCTGTTTTATAAACATTTACACAACTCATTTACTCTACTTTTATTATTGAGAACACTAAGGCTAGTGATGGACTTACCTGAACTACATGTGTCTCCTCCTAGGCACAAAATACCGAATACCGAACCGAAAAGTACCGAGAACCAGTCGTAAAGTACCAAAACCGAAATTTCGGTACATTATTGGTTCCAATTCCCATGAACCAAATTTACCGAGGTACATTCGGTTCTTTACCTTAGTTTACTGAATTTACCGAAATGTGTTGATTTTGAGTGTTATTATATTATTAGTGCTATTATTGTAGACAATTATATTATATATTTTTTTTGCGGTATTCTACTCTTATAGTCATGTGGGCTTCAATATCTATGTATTTGACACTATAATTCTCTTTGAATCATGTCAAAATTATGTCAAGATTGACTTTTGAACTTGCTATTACATGTCTACGTGATCAATTCGGTACTCTCAGTAAATACCGAACCGAACCGAAAGTATCAAAACCAAATTTCCTCGGTACCGATTTTTTTAGAAGCAGTTGATCGGTGCCTATTTTATGTGGAACCGAATTTACCGAGGAACGAAAAGTACCGAACCGCTCGGTTCGGTAATACCGATGCCGTCCTTGTATGTATCTATTTCTATTTCTATCAATAGCAAAAAAAATTTGACATGACAATATATTCAATTTAGAATTAAGAAAGAGAATAAAGAGTAGTGAAAGTGCGTATGGTCTGGTGGTAGGCCTATATGGCGGGAGACTAAACACAAGGGTACAAATCCTACCTTTATCTATGTGCGTGTTTGATGGCACTCCACAGTTGTTGCAGAGAGCAGAAACCATTTCTCAACTCAGAAATGATTTGGATCCGCAAACCAACGATACATAACACTGCTACTGGATTCGTCGTTAGGCGTTGGGGTCTTGGCACCATCAATGTTTCCACCTGATGGGAGTGGGACCCAACGATTGTGTTTTTAACTTGGAACTTTCGTAGAAGATACTAAGATTTTGACCCGCAAACCAATAACACACGACACCGATGGATTCATCGTTGGACGTTAGGACATTGGCGTTATCGATGGCTTTTGTCCTGGTGAGAGTTGGACATACCTGTTGTGGTTTAACATAGGTATTTTCCTAGGTGATATCCCGCGCGTTGCAACAGGGAGTTCTCTGGGATTGAGAACTCGGAATAAAAGATTAGCTTTATAAGAGATATATAGACTACATGTGTAGGACAATAGACCTCAGCTAATGTGGACCCATATGCTTCCCCAATAAACTCACCCATGTCATCTCAAGACAATGCAATACACAAAGCAGGATGTAGGTATTATATTACGCCCTCACGGTGGCCGAATCTGGATAAACTCTCATGTTCATCGCCTTCGACCTGCATCGACGTCTTGTTTGCTGTCTCACAAGCACCTCTACCGATTCCATCTATTACCTTGGACATACCCCACGGTAGACATATCCCATATTTGCTCGAGGGAAGGGCGTCTCGCAATGGTTCTAGCTACGTAGCTAGCTAATGTGGAGTGAGAGACAAATGAAATGACTATTTTATATCTTCTTGTTCTAGCCAATACGTGAGATAGATATATTATTTATCCATCGCTAGTGACTACTCTTTCTTCTATTTTGTCTTCTCTGTCCACGTCATAATAACTAGCCAAATATCTAGCCATTGGGACGCCTGAAGGGGCTTGCCGCCAGATAAGTTTATGCTGCACATGGGGAGAGTATTGACGGAACTGTCATTCGAGGACTTGAAAGCATGGTACCAAGAAAATGAGGGCCATATGGGAATTTAGGGTCCTCTGATTTTAAAGGTCTAGCAGATGCTTTGTTCGACTTTTTTTAAGTAAAATCTACGACATGTCCTAATATTTGATGGAGGTACTATCTTCGAAAGTCCAAAAGTTAGTTTTTTTTTACTAGAACCATGAACACTGACGACTGAGTCAAATCTTGCTATGTTTAGATCCAAAGCAATTCTCCGTCGCATCGAATTTTTGGCCTTATGCATGGAACATCGTCCAAAAGTTAGTTTAGATCTCATCTACAATCTATCGTTAGTTGGGGACGTCCTAATATGCTTGCATTGGAATGAGCGGCACGACCAAGACCGTACTCGCTCGGTTCAAAGTCAAAACTTTTAATCATAACTTAGCTTACCTCAAAAACCATATTTACGATGTGTAACAAGTATCATTTTTTTTGAAATATTAGGGGGGGGGAGTTTCCCCACCTTTTCATTTCAAAAGAACCCACAACCAGCAAAGCTAGCGCATGAGAGAGTTTTTACAAGAGTATAGGGATACAAGACCGTAAAAATAAGTACACCAGGAAGGCGATTGCGCCAAATTATAAGGTCGTCACAAATTTTGGATAGAATGCTGCGGCAGCAAAACTCCTCCTGTCGGAATACTTGACCATGTGGCGTCCCAGATCCTCCATAGGATAGCCAGGAAGACAAGTGTAACAAGTATCATTAGATTGACATTAGAACATAGTATTTCAAGATATAAGTATTGATGTTATTTTCGATATATTTAGTTAAAACTAAAAGAGTTTGATTCCTTCGGAAGCAAGATGTGTAAATGTTTATTCGAGTATACGAGACACATGCACGCACTTGCTGGCCATAGTTTCAGTGCACCGCCTGCAGGCGGCAGCTGGATCGGTCGATCACAATACTAGCTAGCTGACCATGAACAGTACTGACGACCGAGTCAAATCTAGCTGTGTTTAGATCCAAAGTGATTCTCCGTCGTATCGAATTTTTGGCCTTATGCATGGTACATCAGATAGTAGGACAACAATTATCACAAACAATAGAAAATTTCTACAGTGCCAGCTACAGTGTCAAATTTTAGGTGAGCTAAACACAACCTCTATTCGTTACCTTAGACCAGTCTCAATGGGGATTTCACCAGCGTTTCATGCACATTAAATAGGGTGTCACATCAGCAGATTTGTACTTTTTACATTAAACGATGAGGAGAGAGAAGGAATTAGTTTCACCGTGGTGAAACTCGTCGGGCGATTTTCCCATGCAGTGAAACCGGATGAAACGACCATTGAGGCGCGCCGAGTTTCATCGCGAGCGCAGTGCCGGGCGTCCGTCGTGAGTCCACCTGCCATGGGAGGGAGCGCCACCGCCGCGACGCGGCTCCCCGCCATGGGAGGGAGCGCCGCCGCGATGCGCCCCCGGCCACGGGAAGGAGCTTTGCCTAGCCGCGGGCGTGCTCCGGGCGGGCAGCCCCGCCGCGAGCTGCTCGGGCGTGTCATCGCTGGCGACGGCCGGTCCGCCGTGGGAGCTCCGCCCGGTGAGGACGAGCGGCCTCCGCCGTCGGGCGAGCACCAGTCTGCCACCGAGAGCGATCGAAGCGCCGAGGGGCGGCCGTGGGGCTTCGGCGAGCTCCGGGCGGACGCGATGTGGGCTCGTCGCGAAGCGCAGCGCACGAACGGGCACTGCTGGCTTGCTTGCCGCTGCGGCTATAGCTTCCTTGCCTGCGCTGCTGACTTGCTCGTTGCCTGCTGCTAGTGATTTTGTCTGATTAGCTAGCGATTTTGTCTGTAATGTTGATTATATATTCATCTGATTAGTTCCCTTTGGACGATGGACTATCAAATTTGTTTGATTGTTTTTTTTCTCCGCCACGCCGCGAGCGCTTCTCTGATGACACAGTGCGAGCAGCAGCTGCGACGGGAGGTTGGGGAAGAAACCGTGGGGCCCATGAATGGCTAAAATTTTTCTATAAAAACTGTGCAATGAAACCGGACCATTGGAGAACCAATTTCATCTCGTTTCATTATGAGTATCACGCCCGGGGAACCTGTGACGCGAAACCTCCCATTAAGACTGGCCTTAGACCAGTCACAAGTCAGAGTCTGCTGTTCTCTACTCCTATATATGCGTTGGAAACCCATGTCATCAAAGCATGCTTCGTCATCTCTAGCCATCGTCGACTAACCTCGTACCGTACGTCGTCGCCATGGCTGCTCTCATCCTGTTAATGGCTGCTGCGCTCGTTGCCATCGCGGCCTCCACGGTGGCAGCAACGGAGGCGGCGGCGAGCTGGGCACCACCGTCGTCGTCGCCGCGCCCCTGTTCCGGGAGTACATCGGCGCGATGGGCAACAACGTGACATTCGCGGACGTGCCGATGCACCCGGGCGTGGACTTCGACTTCATCCTCGCCTTCGCTATCGACTACGCCGTCGCCGACACCAGCAACGCCTCCGCGGCGCCGCCGGTGCCCACGGACGGCCTCTTCGCCGTCTTCTGGGATGAGGTGCACCTCACCCCGGCCGCCATCGCCGCCCCTCATGTGCTCCTCCCCCAACGTCCGTGTCGCACTCAGCCTCGGCGGCGACACCGTGTCCGACGGCTACTACGCGACGTTCCGGGTGTCCTCGGTCGACACCTGGGTAGACAACGCCGTCGCCTCCCTCACGGCCATCCTCACCCGGTACGGCATCGACGGCGTCGACATCGACTACGAGCACTTCGGGAAGCGCGAGACGCCGGAGGTGTTCGCGGAGTGCATCGGCCGCCTCGTCCGCGCGCTCAAGTCCGCCGGCGTCATCTCCGTCGCGTCCATCGCGCCCTTCGCCGACCCGGACGTGCAGGCGCACTACAGCGAGCTGTGGCGCCGCTACGGCCGCGACTTCGACTACGTCAACTTCCAGTTCTACGCGTACGCGTCCAACACCATAGTGACGGAGTTCCTGATCGAGCTACTACTACGAGCAGAGCGGACGGTACACGGTACGGCGGCGCCGGCGGCGGGGAAAGTGCTCGGCAGCTTCGGGACCGACCCGGCCAGCAACGGGCTGCGGCCCGGGAAGGGTTTTTCAGGGCGTGCGGGGAGCTGCGCCGCAGGGAGGCTGCACGGCAGCTTCGTCTGGGCCGCGGATAACCCGTCGACGACGGGTTCCGCTACGAGCGCCAAGCGCAGACGTTCCTCGCCAGCGCCGCCCCGGGTTTCCCGTGACGCATGCATGCGTTCAGCTGTTTCTGAGTGGGTGGGAGAGTCCCCCGTGTTTCTATTCCGTTCCACGTGTACGTTTCGACGTGTTTTGTCGCGTCCATATTGGTCAATTGATTGATTATTTGTGTGCATTCAAACAAACACAGAGATGCTCTCCGAGGACCCAAATTCTGATGCATTTCTTTTCCTTCCCCGCATGATATTTCCGTTTTAAAACACTAGTTCACCAACCCGTGCTCGCACGGGTTATAAACTTTTGAGACACTAAGTTATAAGAATTAAGAAAATATTTTTCAGTTCACTAATATTCTAAAACAATAGCTATAATCGGTAATCTATATTTTATACTCAATTGTGATCCATAGTTTTTTTTTTCTTTACATAGCACCTACCCCTTTGTCCTTTTTACCCTGTCGCTCGGGAAGCGGAATGAGAGAGGGGCACAATTTTCTAACGACAACTAATGTGGGACGGAGGGAGTATGTGACTATAATAGTTTAATTAAACCAAGCAGATCTATTTTGTTACAATAAACCTAAATTTTGATTCTTTTGAATAAACCTAAATTTGGATTCTTTTCCCCAAATTTTAATTTATTAGTTCTTTAGGTAAAACAACTATTACTTAAATTAGTGACTATAGTCTACCAAACTGCGAATTTAAATAGGTCTGCATTATTACAAAAATCAATAAAATAGGATGAGGTTTCCCTTGCTAACTTCGATAAAAAAAACAGTCTACCCAACTAATGAGAGAATGTTTGAGATTTTTTTAACAATTGTAGGGTCTACTTTTTTTCACATCTACCATTCACGTGAGTAATAAATTGTACAATTAATAATTTTTAGCATCATATGTATTTAGTTGAAACAAAAAGAACTTAAAGTTTATAAATTGTTGTTTCATCGCTTTTACGTGATATCATGAAAATATGTACTTTTTCCATGTGTTAATTTGAAAGTCTAATGCTTGTTGTATCATTAACTAAAAATATTCTTGTTTTATTTTATTATAAGAATATTCAAGGCTACCCTCTTAGTTTTGATAATGTCAAAAATAGTTATTTCAGCATGCACCAAGGCAATCAAGATGCTAAATTTAGTGTATTGTATTATTAGTGATTTCTTGTGCAAATATTTCTTAAAATTAAGATACTAATATTCATATGACATAATGTTTAGAACAAAAATGTTTGAACTTAATTTTTCAAAACAACGAACGAATTTGATCTTCATGAGTGTTATTATTACTTAAAGTGAGTTGTTGGTGTCGTTACTACCTAGTTTATCTCCAACCTTGATAAACCTATAAAAATAATTAGTTATAATAATGTAGTTTTAACTTATGGACGTTAAAGTAGTTTATATTAGGATTTATATGTAGCTTTGACAAAATTTTGTTAATGTTTTATAACAATTCAGGCCTGGTTAATTTCTGGTACAAATTATTAATATATATATATATATATATATATATATATATATTACTTTATATTACCTTCCGTGAAAGCCTTTTTTTTTTGGTAATTTGAACGCAAACTCGGGCTCAAAACATTATCTTTGATAATGATAGAGGTGGATAACTTTTTTTTTAAAAAGTATTGGATTAGTTTAATTGTGTTTTAAAATTCTAGTGGTTCGAATTTTTAGCAACAAATAGCATGTAATTTGAGGTAATTCAGGGACACCAATATTTAGTTATAACGGACTCCAACCAAGCAGCTTGGAGGAAGGCATTTTCTAGTTAATAAAAAATAATACCTAATACTCAATAAGGTTTGTATCAAAACTTATTTGTGTGAAGTAATCCAAGAAAAACAGTAATTAAAATGAGACAACCGGTGGTCAATAAGTATCATATCCTTTAGGTCACAAAGTGACAAATTAAATTGTGATTATGGGATATAGCAAGATGGTTGTACCTTTAGTCTATAGGAGCGATCAGTGTCAGCGTTGATGTAGATGTCGTGGACAGCGTGGAACCGGTGGCCTGCATGTTTCCACTATCCCTCTCTTGAAGTAGATGTCCTTCCATACATCGGCTTCCATCATGTGTATGCTCAAGTGCTGGTTGTAAATTGTCACATCATTTATTAGTTGGTAAAATTTCTCCATGTCAAGAATTTAGGGCATTTTTGTTAGTGGTCGAGGCATAGATGTTGTCCACCTCGTCATCATCAAGTGGTGCATGCTTAGAAGTAGTTGAGGTTGGTTTGGCGCAGCTGGAGCGTCAACCTGCTCGTATGTGTCGTCATCACATCGGCGTAGGCTATTGTAGTGTCGAAGTAGATGGAATCATTGCAGTGTAACATTGCCTTCCGCATTGGTTTCACCAGTTGGTAGTTCGTGTAGAATCGCCTCCTCATCAGTGTTTGCCAATAGGTAATCAGTGTAGCATCGCCTTCCTCGTTGTTCATCAATAGATGGTCGGTGTAGAGGCGCCTTTCTAATTCAGTGCAGCATCGCCGTCTCTGTGTGGCGGCATCGTTGGGGGAAGGAGCTATTGCAAATAGCATCCATACTCTTCTCGACATTGTCCGCTATGCATCCCAATAATAGAAGCCAGTGTACATAGAGCTATTCAGAATAGGGGAAAATCAAATGAGTTTCTCACCTTTGGAGGATGATGTGCACATTGTCACCCTCGCCGCTTTTTGGAACACGCCGTCTTCAATCTCCGCTTGATGGCGCGGAGACCATGTATTGATCCGTGGGAGCTTCAGACATTGATAGGCGAAGGAGGTGTTGATCATGAAGAAGTTGTTCAACGCGCCGTCCTCGTCCTTCCAGTTCACGCACAACCCGCCCGTGCTGCCGCAGCTTGGTACTACACCGATAATTGCATCCACTCCAATCTTCCACAGCCAAGGTCCGGTGCTCCCCCAACAGCCGCCTTCAGTGCATCCATGGCGATCAACTATTTGATCAGTCGGGAGCCCATTTGTCGGATGCGGCACTCATTGTCAGATGTCACACTCGTTTCCTCATGCACCTGGGGTTGAAATCCCTTGAAACAAAAAAGTGTAGGGGCTCCCCTACCGTCGGTTCAAAAAAAACATTATTAGTAAGTTAATAAAAAATTACACCTGGTCAAAAAAAGTTTATATCAAAACTTATTTGTGCGAAGTAATCCAAAGATATTAAAATTAAATTGAAAATTATACCTAATGGTCATTAAGTATCATGTCCTATTAAAAAAATCAAGATCATATCATGTACGTCCGCAGAAGACAAAAATGTATGACAGGACCTTCAAACTAATGCCGCAAACTATTTTGCACCCATGTACACACACCACACTAATCAGCTTCAAACATTGATTCATGGTGATCACTATGACCCTAGAGACCACAATAAGAACCCTCAAACGTTCATTATATTCACGTTGTACTACTACGAACCTATAAGTACTCCCCTCATTCGTATAGTTATGTAAGCAAGCAATATCGTGAAAGTGGAGTCGCCTTACATAGAAATATATATTGTTGGATCGCTAATTATATATGACATGACGTTGTTGGATCGCACATCACGGCTAGGTCGCTAGGAAGCAATCAACGGAAGCCGCACGATAAAGCCTGACACAAGCTAACACCACAAAGACCTCCCCGACGGAGAGCCGAAAGAAACTGGGACGTACATATGTCGAAGGAGATGGCCTGCCACAGGCGGACCTATTGTAGATGTACGTGCGTGCAGTGTTGACTTCCTCCTAGCTTCCTCGGCTCGGCTACCATATGTCAACTGCCCGGCGGCGTGGCGTTGCCGTGTCGAGCCATGCTGAAGCGGCGGCGCCCTCTCTCCGTTGAATATATCCTCACCTTACGTACGTGAATATGGATACTCGAGACCCCTTCTGGCTCGATCTTGGAAGGGATTAACTCTGCGAGATTTTAAAATAATAGATTTATTTTTCTATGTGGATATGGATATCCGAGACACCTTCTGGATCGTTCATGGCAGGATATTAAAGTAATAGATTTTTTTTTTTCTTTCTTTTTGGTTCTGGAAAAACACATGTAAAACACCTAGATTGAGTTTTGGAGTTATTTTAATAATATTTCTAGTAATGGTGACCAACCGTGAGTCATGCAAATGTATTTGTATTTTTTTTTCTTCTCAATTTTGATTAGATCTACTATTATTAGGTATACGTGGTGAGTTTTTTTTTATTAATTAATATCATTATGTTTTATAGTGGCAAAAGCGGTAATTAAAATATAAGTTTAGTGGGTTACTTTAGGCATTACGTAATGGCATGGTGGGTAATTTTTTAGAAGAACATAATATAGATCGGACGGTTATTAATATTAGTTGTGATCAGTGTCTATCAAATGGATGGCTAGATGTTTCGATTATTGTGGGATTTTTTTGGATTTATCTTTTTCTAGCGGCCCGGTGAGAATCAACGTGGTGCCTCCGTTGGAGCCTCCAATTAGTAATAGTAAGATTGACACAACGACTTCAATTCAAAGAAAGGAAGAAGGAAGGATGACGAGAACATCACCCGTCACATAAAAGCCAAGGAGAGGAGGAGGACTCGCATGGGCATCCAACTCGTCTTGTTCATGGAGTTCATGGTGGAGGCCTAGTCCAACTGAAGTTGGAGTCCATCTCGGGCTCTAGGGACAGTTCTGGATAAATCATCGCCCAAGACGTGTACAAACTCTGTTTTCGAACGATCCGGATATGCTTGGAAAGATAACTTGATAAGATATCCAATGGCTTTGGTTTCACGTCAAAATCTTCCTTCAGTCAACGGGAATCGTCAAAACAATTCAGCGTCCACAATCCGCTATGGCGCTGCTGCGACACCGTCTTTTGGTCAATTGGACCGTGTAACGTGTTTGGGCCCATTAGGGGGCACGTCCAGGGGGTGATGCCCAAGACTATATTATGCCGCTGTCACTCTCGTTTAGGGTTGGGTTTTGTTGCGTTCTTGTTTCCTCTTGAAACAGACATTGTTTGCTGCAAATGTACCGCCAAGGTTGCTTGCTGATAAACCAGGACCCCATGTTCTTGATCCTGTTCGCCTGTGGCAATTAGTCCTTTTGAATAAAGATTTGAACCCCTTTTCATTATCTTAAGCCTCATATTTATTTGCAATTTCAGATTGCATTCATCCTGTTCTTGCTTGTGTTCTCGATTCACTTGCAGGAAAGCCTTCTCGGTGAGGTCAATCGCGTTGTGCGTGGTTGATAACCAACGGAGCAGTGGTGTAATGGTTGTGGGGGTCCGAATCAATCTTGGTTCGTAGCCTAGATCATGAATGTCGAGTCTCCTGTCCACCAATCGACGCTGTCATACCTATTGAAAGATTGGGCCTTATCTACATCATTTAGGTGCTTGCGTGCACCGTTGTTGTACTCGGAGGGGTTTATAGTCTTGCGAGACCACACTAACCGCGTTTGTGGTGTGGCCGCCACCGTATACCGGAGGGAACAAGGCCCGTGGCGTTTAGGCCGGAAGCTTGATAGTGAAGATAGCAGGGAGCGGCCTGGAAGAGGATATCTCGAAGACCCACTTGCGCGTGAGGAAGGCACGGGGGGCTATCTATGGAATTACCCGATCGGGAGCTTGGCCCCTGCGAGGGGCTCCAAACGAGGACTATGGAGAATCAAGGAGATTCTCGATACCTTGGTAAAAATGTCGAGTTCTTGACGAGAGTTTACATCTCTACCACACTTAAGCTTCCGCATTTATATTATTTATCTTGGTTGTGTGCTTTACTTTTCTAGCTTAGTTTGATAGGCTAGTTGTTTGGATGGGAACCTAGGTTGCATAACTCTTTTTGTGGTAGAAATAGCAACACAGCTAACAAAACCTTAGTTGTATATCTAGATACATTACTTTTTCTTGCATAGGTCTTGACTAAGTGAAAATTAGAGGCCATAGTTGAAAGTAGTTTTTAAGTTACCTAATTCAACCTCCCCTCCTAGGCGTCACGGTCCCTTCATCCTCGCTATCCTTGCAAAATGTCACGTAGGTTGGAAAAAATTTAGAAACCCTTAGCGTGGGAGAAATGACTGAAAATTGGAAACCGCCTGTTGGCACTAGGACTAGCGTGGACACGTGACGTGGAATCAAGACGGACGAAGAAATCACTTTAGTTTTAATCTCTCTCTCTATATACTCTATCTCTTACCCTCATGCCCTTCGTATCTTGTATGTGATTGTAGTCATAGTCCATGCTCGTACGAGTTAAAACAACTCGTATTCAGCGATGAGACAGAGAGTCCAATTCCAACATAGACAAGACATGAAACTTTTTTCTTGTTACGCTGATTTTCTCATAGATCATCTGTATTCGTCAGATTTTTGGTTATTACACACGGCAGCACTAGCGCCCGGACGTCGGGCTTCACTCCCTCCTCGGCGCACGCGCGCTGACGAAGGTACCCGGCGGCACGCGCGCTACGAAGGGTGTCCGCGCACGCGCCGCAGGTACCGTAGCGGCAAGACGCGTGGTAAAGCCCCGTGGACAGCTTCTCTTGTCTGGGCTTTATTGGGCGTTTTTTTCTCATTTCTTCCAATGCAGGCTTCATTGGGCGTTTTTTCTCTTTTCTCCTGTCAACAATCATTGGGCGGGGAAAATATTTTTGTCTACAACCTAAAATTTTTTCTTTAGGGACATCGGATTTGTGGGTAAAATAAAAGGGCGGGGGGATGGTTTCACATCCATATGGATGTGAAAGAACAGAAAAACATTGTTTTTAAATACCATAAATCTTATGTTCATAAAAAAAAATACTTATACTATGTTAAAAAATGGAAAAGATATAGAATGAAAGAAGGAGAAAAATGAAATACAATTTATTTCTGACATTTTTGTATTTCTAAAAAGGATAAAACCAAGGGTAAAATGTTGCTCCTGTTTTCTTCAAGACTTCAAAATAATGAATATTCCTGAAAAAGGAAATTTCATTATTAAAATATAGACTTATATCGAACTTTACATTTCTATATTATACACTTTCTATGACTAGGGTTTTTAAAAAAAGTCTGTACTGCTACATTCAAAACTTTATACTTAGAATCAATAAAACATTAAATCACTAGAAAAAATAGGGGGCATTTCGAGACTAAAATACCACATTAGAAACTTTATATTGGTAGGTTCAAAACTTTATATTGGTATGTTGAAAACTTTAACTAATGGCACTAAAATCTTTATACCACTAGTCCAAATATAACTTTAGGTATTTTATAAAATATTTTTTAGGAAAAAAAACTTTCAACTATGACATTATAAAGTTAGTATTGTTAGGTTCAAAACTTTACACCCAAAATATTAGTATAAAAAATTTAAAGTTATGATATTACTAACTTAACTCTCAGAAAGTCAGAAACTTTGAATTATTAAAAAAATCTAAAGTTTATTAAAAAAGTTTGTACTCCTACATTTTAAACTTTATACTACTAGAAAAAAATAGGGGCATTGGGAGACTAAACTACCACATTGAAAACTTTATATTGTTTGGTTGAAAACTTTATATTGTTTGGTTGAAAACTTTAAGCAATGGCACTAAAATCTTTATACCACTAGTCCAAAACTTTATAGTACAAGGTTTAGAGCTGTTACATTACAAACTTTGGAATGTTTGGTTCGTACATTGAAGCAGCATATTATATTACAAAAAAACCATAAATCAAAAAAGATTATTGGATAAAAAACAAATAGACCTGGAGCACTAACTAGCAGGTGAAAAAATCTTTCAAGTTCAAAAAAGTGTGCAAGTTTACCTATTTGATCATCATTGAGCGTGATACTCTGATGAGGAGTCATCTGTGTGTTTACAGTGAATACCAGTTTTTGAAAAATTTGAGAAACAGGAACAACATTGAAAATCATTTTTCGTAATTATAAAATTCTGTAGAAACTTGCAAAGGGTATGTACTGTGCAGTCTGGGGATTAGGGATATCAAATAGGAAAGCATAAAAGTGACAACAATCTCTAAAGATGGTCAGTGGTACCCCAATATCAACAAATGGCTTTTTTTTTTTTCAACTTTGGGTGAGTCTTGTCCTGAACTTCACCAAAAAAGAAAATGGATCTATTTTAGTCCTTAGACCAGTCTTCTAAAAAAATGTTAGATATATATTCTTTGTTAGAAAAGGAAAAAATCATTCTATATATTTACATATGTGCTTCACCCAAAATAAAAGGCTATGTTCTCTCCTCATACAACTTGCAAGGCTCATAACCTAGCTGCTATACTTACTTAATTAAGAAATTGAACAACCCTTGCCCGAACAAAAACTCCCTTGAAGGGCCAAAAACAAAAGCAGATTAGCAGGTCAAAAAAAAAAAGAAGAGAGAGAATTAAAACCGAAGGTACTACGGTTGGGAGAACTCTTCTACAGTACTCCATTAACAGGATCAAAGTATAGACCAATCAGCCTTCCTTATTGTCCAAGATCATAAACTAAAAGTGTTGGCCAACAGACAAGTACCAGTGGTGTATAGGAGAGTAAGTCCCACACAGCAAAAGATAAACTCCTGGGGTAGTGTCATCACTAGACAAGAGGTGCAGTTAACAGAACCAATAAGGAAGGCCAATGGGGTGAAAAAAAGACATAAAGCAAACTTGTTGAGAATGAGGGGATACTCCTCAACTTTTTTATATTTTGATTTTTAGGCCTCTAAAAGCGGAATAATAGCATATTCCTAAACAAATTACTAGTAGCAAAAAAGAGAGGTGGGGACTCGCATGTGAGCATATGGAAATGGACACTAGAGCAGTAAGATAAATAAAATAAAAAAGATAGATGCAGTCATCTATCATAGTCATTCAATTCAGAAGAAAAATCCTACTGGATCCAACACTGAATTCAGTGCAGGTTGAAACTTATTACTATGTCATGTATTAATATTTTAAGAACTTGTTATTATGTCATCCAAAGCACAACAAAATTTGTACCTTTTGAATCAACTTCATCTCATCTGTCTTCGAGAACCAAGGTATAGCTATATTTTTTTAAAAAAAAGGAATATATTGAATCCAGCCTTCACATTCATCAAAGAATGCTTACCGAGGTATAACTATATGAGATATAGAAACAGTTTCTAGCTCAAGACGATGTAGATGATGGGAGAGACAAAACACTAACTAGTAAGACACAAGTCAGCAGATATACATATACATGAACCAGGAAGAAACAAAAGCAAGAACCAAAAGAAAACCTTAGCATGTATCAAAGGATATACCAAAAGCATGTGGCAGCTGATGAAGAAATGAGTCTCCAAGCATTGCTCCTGCCTGCAGATTAATGATGAATCATGCAGATTCAGACATACTACGCATTCAGAGACACACTACAGAGAGAATACAAAAAAAAGTATTCAAAACAGTGTTGTATTCTCAAAGGCAGGCTACCATAAATCTGATGTATAAAATTGAAGCAAGTTATCAAAACAACAGAATAAAAACTTTCAGAAGCATCTAGTTTGTTTCATTAGCTAGTTTCAATATCTATCCTGGATCATGCTTGCAGACTAATCATTAAAATTCATACTTGCAGACTAATGCTGCATCAAAATGACAACTCTCCTCTTTGCTCATATAAAAAATAAAGGGCAAGCAGATATGTGGCCATTCATCTCAACAGTCTTTATAGCACACATCCAGTTGCTGCAGCCAGAGTGAGAGATTACCAACAACATGTTTGCCAACATAAACAAGGCATGCAGGGGCATCCTGGCTCAAGCACAATATCAAACTTGCCAAAATGATCACTAATAGCCACAGTCGACTGGTCAACTTAAACACAGGTTGCCCATAGCTGCAGTCCACGGATCACTTCTGCTAGCACCTACATATTTCATAAAAAGACCAAATTGGTAGTTAGTACTGAGAATAGTGTGCATAAGTTAGATTAATAGCTGGCAATAGCAGCTACTCAGAGACATAGAGAAATTAAGACTATAAAGACATACAAATATAGAGAGATAGAAAGAGAAATTCTATCAATAAAGACATAGAGATTCTAGACTAGGCCTATAAAGACATATAAATATAGAGAGATAGATAGAGAATTTCTATCTGTAAAGACATAGAACTTCTAGACTAAGACTATAAAGACATACAAATATAGAGAGATAGAAAGAGAAATTCTATCTATAAAGACATAGAAATTCTAGACTAGGCCTATAAAGACAAATGGCCAAAAACACATTGACTAGTAGGGGCAGTTTTTTATTTTTGAAAAAGAGAAAAAAGGCCAGAAAACCAATGCCTAGTAGGGGGCATTAACTTTGACCCAAATCCCATTGCCTAATAGGGGGGGGGGGAGGGGGGTGGCAAACTTTGATTTTTAGACACGGGCACAGACATGTTAGGTAGGATCAGACACATTGAAATGAAGCTATCTTTGAAAATGGGCCAATTAACAGTAATACTGAATAAAAGCTATCTTTTGAGCTAATGACAAAAGATATAACAATGCTACAAATAATACCACATCGACTTATTACATGCAATACAAGTGTATATTCATAGAAAAGTGGAAACCGTTTGCACCACCACGTTTATTATTACGAGATCTATAAAACTAGATCCATGTTGGATATGCTTTGAGAAAATTTTCGGATCAATATATCTCCCTCTCCCTCTCTCTCTCTCTCCCTATCTCTCTCTCCCCATACCTCCCTGTCTCTCCCTCTCTCTCTCTCCCTCCCCCCCCCTCTCTCTCTCTCCAAGGATTAGAAACTTTACATCGGTAGGTTGAAAACTTTATATTGGTAGGTTTAAAACTTTAAGTAATGGCAATAAAATATTTATATCACTAGTACAAAATAACTTTATTCTAGGTATTTTATAAAACATTTTTGTAGCAAAAAAACTTTCAGCTATGACATTATATCACTAATCCAAAATAACTTTACAAAGTTTGCTATGTCATGGTTCAAAGTTTTGTAAAATCAAGTGTAAAGTTTTTCAACCTAGCGGAAAAAATTTTATAAATAATATAGTCTAAAGTTTTTAAACTAGCAGTATATAGTTTGTTAGAATAAGAGATTAATAAAACTTCAAACTATGATATTTCAAACTTTTTGCTGCTAGATTCAATACTTTAATTGATGACATTATAAACTTTGTAGTGGTAGGGTCAAAACTTTCAAAATTCATACACATATGGACTATGACAAGTTATAAAACTTTTGCGCCACTATTTAAAAAATTTGAATTATCACATTTTAAACTTTGTACTGCTAGCTTTAAAACTTTACACCATTTTTTTAAAAAAAGGTTTTACTCGAAGCTAGAAAACTTTGTACTACCGCATTAAAAAACTTTGACCTGTTATATGATAAACTTTGTTAAAAAAGTTAGGTTCAAAACTTTAGAATCAGATATTAATAAAACTTTTGAACCATGATATTTCAAAATTTGTGCTGCTAGATAATAACCTGAAAATTTTGACATGAAAAGAAATAATTCAAGCTTTTAGTTAATATGTTCACTATCGGAGAATCAACAATATACTTCAACTTCAGTAGCCTCACCTCTGGTGCCATCCAGTAAGGGCTCCCCTTGAAGGATTTGATAGATGTATATGCTGATATCTGCAAATTAACAAATTTATTTGAAAGTATAAAATAAGTAAGAAAGGCAGGCAGTCAATTATAGAATTATGAGATGCTTGACAGAGTTTAGCACTTACATGCTTGGCCATACCAAAATCAGCAAGCTTGATGTCACCATTAGGATTAACAAAGTATGTTTGCCCCTTTGATATCCCTGTCAGAAAAGTAAACTTTCATTAATAAGTAAAGACAATAAGACTAATATGCAGTTGTACAAAGAGTGAAAGACAACCATATCTTATAAATTGATGATGGTAGTGACTGCCAAATACCTATGTACTGTATTTCGCCCATGCAAGTATGCAAGACCAGAAAGGATTTGTGCTGAACGGCCTCCCCAAATGGACCATATTCTTGAAGCAACTTATGGATAGAGCCCCCAGAGACATACTCGAGATAGACCGAGAGTGTCTCATTGGACTGCATTGCAACATAAAACACATATTAATATGACCATTATATGAATGATTAATTTCAAGGCGGTAATTGTACCACTTGTCAATGTTATGATAGATATATGTAACCACAGAAGATCATTATTAGTTCAGTAATTACCAAATCACTGCCATAGTACTGGACAATGTTTGGATGTGACAGCTGACTCAGCAGCATGATTTCCTGTACATATCAATTAGTGTCAGTATGAGAAGGAAAATATTCTACAAGATTGATGCTGATATTTACAATATTTTCAAAGAATAATCACCTGATTTAGCTGCCTAAGGCACTCTTTTGAGATAGAATCATCTGAAATGACTTTAACCTCTTTAATTGCACACATTTGGCCTCCTTCACTGCATAACATATATGTATTTTGAATATGATTCAGTACAGTGTTAAAACAAAATGAATATTACTCATCTGAAGAAATGTGAGAAAAACACAATGCTTCAAAATCAAACTAAGCACCTGTTGAATCCCAAGTATACTTGCCCAAGCGTCCCACTACCTAGCAACTTCCCCTTCTTCCACTGTAGAGAACGAGAAGGTAATAAGTTCATCTATAGATCGATGGCATTGCCATTCATCTAGTAGAAAAATGTTGTCATTCATCTAGTAGAAAAATGTTGTCATTATTCCAGCCGTAATAAGTTGTCAGGTTCATCTAAAAATCCTAGTTCTGCAGCCCTACAGACATCTCGATTCGAATGCATGGTCATTTACTTTCAAACAAGTTCAAGTTGCAGAAACAACTTGACAGGTTGTCAAAAAACTTTTGGGATGTATATTATCTCACTTGGGTGCAAACAGTTTGCCACAATGTCATGCAGAACAGTTTGCATGTGAGCATCTGGAAAAATGTACACTAGAACAATAATGCTTGAAATACCTTCATTGTAATTTATAAACCTAGACATAAGATAAATAATGAAAAGATATATGAAGTTATCTACAGAGATATTCAGGAAAGAAGAAAAACCCTACTGGATGCAACATTGAATTCAGTGCAGTTTTGAATGAATCTGTTACTATGTCATGTATTAATATATTAAGAACTTGTTACTATGACATTCAAAGCTCAGCAAAATTTGTATCTTTTGAATCAACTTGTTCTCATCAGTAGGAGGCGTATCGTTGCACACCCTAAAAAAGGAACAAACAAAGAACAAAAAAGGTATGAGTATTTGACTCTAATGTGAGGATGTACTAGTCAAACTATGATATCAATGTGAAGCAAAACAAGAAATAGTCAAAGGATTAATGTATGAAATATGCAGAAAAACTGGGTTACACGATCTATCCATTACAAAGGATTAATGTATGAGAAAATGCATTCACCTTTCAAAGACTTTATAACAGATTTCTATAGTCAAAGACTTGAAGCAAAGAAAAATGGCGATGAAGCTTTGTCATTCATATTAAAAACAACTTTGAACAGTCTTTATGGCCAATTCAGTATATAGCCTGAAAGTACTAAGACAGAAATGGCAGTAAGTCTTGAAGAATTTTTGGTAGCCAGAAAGAAACCTGGGCATTTCGATTGTTGGGAGCTAGATATTAATTGTTTTGTCATGTTGTTTAAATAAAGAGACCAGATGAGCTGGTAGTATTCTAGATGATAGAAAATTTGACCTGTCAAATACAGCCATCCCACAACCCCATGAACTTCATAACAAATATGCCCAAGTCACTGCTGTCCAATAAGAAAATGAAAGAAATTAATACTTTGTACTATCACATTGCAAACATTAAAAGCTCTGAACTGCAAAAAGCATGAAACTGTGGCAGAAATCATAGTCCCCTCAACTGAACTTGGTGCTGGATCCTAGATAGGTATTACAGCATGATGATAAAGCAGTGTCATAGGCCCAAAACAAAATCGTGTATTGTGCCAAGTTGCCAACCCAACCTTGATGGATAAAGAAAGAAAACGAAATGCAGATGAAGTGACTATGCATCTTTTGTTTTGGTTTCAGGAAGCAGGATGGGGATTTAGGATTCTACGTGGTAGTATGGTAATGAAGCAAATGAAGAAAAGCAGCACTTTGAGGCGAAAAAAGCATATATTTACTCATTTTATTAGCTGCACATAGTACTAGTTCAAAAATTGCATCTCCTATAGTTTAGTAACAGCTAACAGCGCTGCATCCGTGTATCTGAAAAAATCTAAATGCATTAGAGAACCTGTCTGTATGTATAAAAGAATAAAGCTCCTTTTATTTCCAAGAAACAACTCAAATGCATTAAACAGACAGGTCTTTTACACTGATTTTGGGCCATTCAATCAGTAGAAGTTGCATACATGCCTAAGTTGGGCCCCAACTCTAGCTCTAGTCGGCGCTTTGACAAGACAAATTGTAGCAACATGCAAAGAGTTCCAGATGGACAAAAAGGGTTGAGATTGAAGTTCTGGAGGGGATTTGAAAAGTGGAGAAGATGATGTCTGGACAGCTCAGGAATTTAACAATAACATTGTTAAAGAAAGAGAAAAGGCAAAAGGGCCTTGATTTGTACGGATGTATTCATGCTAGATTTACAAACATTCAGTTATGTTGGCATTTTTTTTTTTTTCAGTCTATTTTTTTCTTGTCAAAGACCGATAAATGTCTGGGTACCTACTTGTTCTCCTGTTGTGGTGCTGGCTGCAGATAATGTTTAAAATCATCTAGCTTGGGTTTGTCGTACATGGACTCGTAGAGCAGCCTGAAGTTGTTACACTGAGCAGGAAAAAAAAAGATGGAAAAAGAAAAAGAGTTAGTGATTAATGCAAAATCTTTTTGTGATCAGACAAGAAAAGATTCCTTTTAAAAAGGAACCGAAAAAAAAGCAGAGCAAATAAAAAAGAGAGAATTATCTTACTATCTGATGTGAGGTCTTCAAAGATGGAGACATTTTGCAAGAGTTTAGGAAATCAAATCGATGGTCTCTGAGGTCAACAATTATTAACAACCAATGCTCGATTTCGAGGACAGGGATCATGACCTGAGTATTGTTGGAAAAAAAGAATATATAATTAAGTTAACTTGAAAACAACATTGATACTGAAAAACATGATCAACCTGTGTGAGGTGATATAAAAAAAGGAAATTGCAAACGGAGGTCATGATTTTAAAATATATCACACCAGGGGACAAATTCGTGATATTGCACATCGTAATGATATACCACATGATCTCAAGATGATGATCACATTTCCAAATTTGGGATGACTGAATGGAATTTTTTGCTCAGTCATGTTCTATTATCAACAGCAAGAAATCAAGCATACTATACAAAACAAGCTTCACCGGAATGCTGGCCCTCAGGATCTTTTTGCTACTGAAGCCATGCTTGCTAGGATTACTAAGACTCCTGGAGAGTACAGTGAAGCTTTTGTTGAACAATTCAAGACGTTTTATAGTGAATTGAAAATTTTCTTTAATGATGGCAGGTTGTCTAATTCCTAATTTGCCCACATTTTTTGGCATTCAGAAATTTTCATTTCACTGTTTGCTATAATAGACTGGTCCTATTAAAGCTACTATTCTTTCAATCATGCTAATCCTGATATCCTATATCCTGCCTAAATTAACCAGGCTGTCCTTGGTCTCTAGCCACGGTTTTGTGGCCCAGCCGTGCCTCCTAAATTAGCCACATAGTGACATCAGTTTTGATTTTCTATTCATAATGATTTGTCACTAGAAGTACCATACAGACATGCATTGGTGATGGTATGATGAAGGCAAAACTATGTTTTCTTAGAACAACTTCATAAAAGTCTAAAATTCTTGTACTAGAAATGTTTTATGTGCAAAACTAGGAAAGTTGAATCTAGAATAATTAAATACTAAGAGTAGTTAAGAGAATAAATCCACTGTATGCCACTAGAGAACTTCCTAACTGATTAACATCAGATAAGTCCATTCTCAGTCCATGGCTGCATGGTTTTCATTTTTTTTTCTTGAACACATAGGAATTGCATATCACTATATTAAGCAGGAAAAAAAGGTAAGATCCCCATACAACATTCCGGCACACCCAACACACAGGTGTTGACCCAAAGACCTAAGAGACTCCTTGAGCTGAGGCCAAGAAGTAAGAAATACCATGGGCACCGGTCAGACCACAAAATCTGAATTTCCTCCCTAGCAAGCAGGAGTGCTTCAGCAATGTTGGGAAGATTGTTTTCAATTTGATTTGATTCTTTTCTCAGTCCATGATATCTGGCAAATTACTGAATTCTCCCTTAAACCTTCAGACTAGAACAAAAATAATTTGTGAATCATTTTTTATTCTCAACCATGCAGGTGAATAATATAAAAGAAGCTTTTTTATGCTGCATCATCTTTTCTTTGTACTATGTGGTCAAATACTTTTTGAAATAATTATGTGATATGTGATACTGTAATGTGGCCTTTGCAGCCTACTGGAGCAACTGCAATCTATCGAGCAATCTATTAATGAGTCTTGCTTAGAAGCTTTCTCATCCTTTTTTAAAACCAAGAAGGTTAGTTGTTTTGTGAATTTGCTCTTCACTCCCTAATATAGACAAGTACAATAAGTTTGGAGCTGTTAATTTGTACTACCATCACATATAAGCTATTTCTATGTTTTGGCAACTCCATAGAAAAGAGTAGCCTCATTTTTGAATGAAAAAGAGTAGCCTCATCTTTGCTGATGTACTTAAGTTCTGTTAGTTCACGGTCTGCCATTGCCGGGAAGGCCATGCCTGGCACTAGCAGGGCCTAGCTAACTGCTAGTTTTGCCCTCTTTTTGCAAATAACAGACGAAGGTGGAGGCACTGACACTCTAGCCAGTGTGCAGTCGCACACGATGGGATGACGATATAGTAGGCGGCATCGAGGACAGGCTGAAAACCACAAGGAGGTGCCTGGGGCGCGCCGGGAAGGATACAGGTTCACACCTCTGCGCTGAAGTGCACCCATCCAGATATGTGTGCGAGCTGGAGGGGCAGGGAGCACCGGTGTCGCATACCTGGATGAGCTGCAGGTGTCGAAGGCGGCCGGTGCCTGACGACGTCGATGGCCTCGCTGCAGCAGCTGCTGGATCTCAGGAGCGGCTACCGGGCGGCTACCTTCTACACGGAGGCACTGGATTTGTCCAGGATTTGTTGGACTCCCCTCCCCTCCTCCAGCTCGAATCGGACTACACCTCCCTCAAATCCGCGCCCAAATGGAGATGTACACGGCGTCGACTCTGGCAAACAGAACAAATCCAACCGAAATCGAGATGAAAATGGCAAAAAATCTTACAATCGAGACCCCACTGGAAATCTACACGGCGACGGGAAAAAAGACAGTGAACCCTAACCAGTCAACGTCGACGGAGGGAAGGGGAACGCCGGAGATGGAGCAGCAGCGCACGACGACGACTCAGACCGGGAAACAACAAAAAAAAAAGAGAAAATAAGGAAAGGGAGAGAGAAGGCCCGCCTAGCAGACCATAAAGAGAGCGTGTGCGCCGATAACTCAAGTAGCGCGCGTGCGCCAAATAAGGATTGGGCCGGACGTCCAGACACAAGCATCCGTTCGAACACCGCCTGCCCAGCCCACTGGGCCCGCCCCGTTTGCCCGCCCATACTCGCCCGAGTCCGGACGCCCCTCGCCTAAAATCATTTCTTCTCCCCAATCGACCATGACCCCACGTCCGAACATCCAAGTTTGCTACACGCCAGTGCCGCCATACGCAGCAGGGGACCGCTCGCGTTGCTGCCTCCGTGCTTCCTACGTCCCTCTCCTTCCCACCGCTCCAAGCACGCTTCCCTGCTACGCCACTCCCATCCATGGCTGTTGCGCCCTTGCAACTCTCCTGCTTCCCGCACACATGCATGGACGCATGTGCCCCTTGCTGCCATTTCCATCCGCTTTCCCTCGCCAACTACCAAAGCACTCCATCCCTTGTTGGTATGGGGTGGCCTGCCGGCTCTGGGAGACAAGATGCAGCAGTAGCTTAGAGGGGAGAGATGCAACACTTGATCTAATTTTGAAACATAGAAAAACAACGGTTGCAACATACGTTTGAGGGCGGTTGAAGCACACGAAAACATGCTTCAAAAACACTTAAAAACACACTTGAAACACAATGTAAGCCATTGCAACCATATGCAACATCCACTCGAAAACACTAGAAATGAGATGAGGAGAGATGCAACACCCGATCTAATTTTGAAACATCAAAAAAAAACAACGGTAGCAACATACGTTTGAGGGCGGTTGAAACACACGAAAACATGCTTCTAAAACACTTAAAAACACACTTGAAACACGATGAAAACCATTGCAACCATATGCAACATCCACTCTGAAAACACTAGAAATGAGATGAGGAGAGATGCAACACCCGATCTAATTTTGAAACATCGAAAAACAACGGTTGCAACATACGTTTGAGGGCGGTTGAAACACCGAAAACACGCATCCAAAAACACTTGAAAACACACACTTGAAACACATTGAAAACCATTGCAACCATACACAACATCCACTTTGAAACACTAGAAACATACTCTTGCAACATGACCCTAAAACAATTGCAACATGTGCAACATCCATCGATCTACTTTTGCAACATCCACGATGCGAAACAACCAAAAAGGTACAATTGCAACATTAGGGGGGGGGAGACGAGGAGCACCATGGCGCCGTGATCCGAGGGCGTTTGGGAGCTCCCCTCGTGGGGGAGGATGCCGTTGTCGGGGAGGGGCTTGGCCGGATTTTTTGGGGGCGGGGAAGAGTCACCGAGGTGGGAGAGAAGAACGCCGATGTCGCAGGGGAAGGAGCGGCTCGGGAAGGGCTAGGGCGGCGGCGGCTTATGATGGGTGCCCCCGCCGGCTCATTGCTACAAGGGCGGGGACGACGGCTAGGGCGGGGCGGCGACGCCGATGAGCGACTCAAGCGGGGGACGGCGTCGGTGAGTAGCTCGAGAAGGGGAGAGCCTCGCCACGATGTCTTCGTCCTCGGTGCATAGTCGGGCGGCGCACAGCGAAACGGGATCGCAACCGCTCTCCTCGCCGCCATGGGACTCCGTCGCCCGGCTTGCTCCGCCCGGTGCATCGCGGATGTCGCCGTGGCTCGGGAGAAGCATTGTCATGCGGGCGTTGCCCCATGCGAGGAGATGCCGCTGTGCAAAAAAAGCGGCGGATGAGAACGAATAGGAGGGGAAGTCATGGGTGAAAGGATAAGGCGCGTCGGAGGATCGCGTGGGGCACTGGATGGGCCGGAGGCGGTGCGTCTGCGGTCACGGACGGCGCGTCGAGAACCAAACGCCCGTCGCCTACAATTACCGTATTTCATATCGTACAATACATCGCCGCACACAATCGGATTCGGATTGCGGTGTCGGTATGAATATTAAAATTACTTCATAAAATTTGTCAAATCTTTACCAAACGAAAGTTGGGCGCGTTTCTCGGTGGCGCGCCACGCCGCTTTAAAAAACACCGCCGTTGGATCTCGATCGGACGGCTCCAACCCTTTCAGCCAGTCGATTTCAAAGACACTGTTCCTGAACTGTTCATCGACGCTTTCCTTTGTTTCGCTTTGGAAATTGCTACTGGCGTATTACGAGAAACGTACCAAAAAGATAAAATAAGCTCTTTCCCTTCCCAAAAAAATTCTTAAATAAACTTGAACCACTCTAGAACCTACCCAAATATTTTTTACCCCTTCTTCATCATCCAAAAAGAAATTCAAAACAATTTTTAAATTTCTCTCATTCGCTGTTTTTTGTCGATAAACTTATGAAGTTTGTAACTCATCCATCCTAACTCGAATCAACGTAGTTGTTCCACCAAAAATCTTCTAAAATAAAATCTCACATATTCTGTCGGGTACCTATATTAGGGGTACCCAAAACACGACAATCCGACAAAGGCACAACAACGGCCTAGCCCAATCGGGCCGATCAATCAAGACGACGAGCTCGAGCCCGGCCCACGAGCCAACTCCGCCTCGTACGAGTCGCAGCCGGACGCCAAAACTCCGCCTCGAGCGAGCTCCAAGATCGCGAGCTCATTCCCCGCCGGGTGAGCTCGAAGGCTCGGTGCACAACCGGCTCCGCCTCGAACGAACTCAAGACCATGTCTAGGGCTCTAAATCATCGTGGCCCACCCGAGCTCGCGTCCCCACCAAGCGAAAGATGACCGAGCTCATACGAAGCTCACCGGGCCCACCAAGCTGAAGCCTCACCCGTGACACCAAGTGGCCAATTTAAGACTCGCACGAGCTCGAGCTCGGAGAACTTAGGAGCTTCGGGCGAGCCGCGCATGGTGTCGTAACCGCCAAGACACCAATCTCAACGAAGGATCAAGGAGAGTCCATCACGCCCCCTGGCCGGGGATACTGAGCACCATAGCTACGTGGCGCCGCCCATAGCCGCGGCCGCCACCGGCCGACTACGCGAGACGTGACATCTCAATCGGATGCTCAGCTCGCCACGCCAAATCGCAAGACGCATGAAAGTGTACGACGCGGCTCCCGCGCAAGGCATCCATCCGCGTGGACGGCAAAATGGTCAGCGCGCGCTCGACCGGTGACGGACTCGACCCTACCCTAGACACCGACACGCGTGTGTCATGGCACGCTCGATCCGCTCAACACAAAAGAACAACTCGCAGCTCATCAAAGCACGCGTGAGATCGCGGGCCGACGGATTCCCTGAGCTCGGCTCAAGGCAGCTATAGTCGTCACGTCCAAGCTCCCAAGACGAGCTCGAGGTCGACATGTACCAGCTCGAGAAAGTCACCCATTCTCCCACCGGCGACCGAGTCATTTCAATACGAGCTCGAGCTCGCGTGACCCGATCCCACTCGCTCATCCGACCGCTCAAGACCGATCTACGCTGCCAAGAGATCTAGGTGCAATCGAGAGCTACGCCTACATGTCGTGAGCCATGGTCCGGCGGCCAGACGCCGACAAACGGTATCCAATCTCCAGCACACGCGCGCGGCCGACTTTCGTCAAGTCGGGCTCGAGCCACGCCAAGCGCTATGGACAAAAAGGAATCATTGCCTCCGTCAAGCCTCCCCGTCCACATGTTTAAGGCCGCCACACGGGCCCCCGCCTCGCCCGGCCGCGCGGCACAGCGGTGCGGCCCGACGAGCGTGAGGCACACCGACGACGATGGGACGCCCTCCCCGCCGTAATACTCGAGTGGAGGTGTAATCGAGCACGCCGGCCATCACACACGGAGTCGCGAGCTCGGGAGCTCGCCCCCCGGCTCCGAGCGATGGGAGCCCCGTGCCGCCTCCTCCATGCCGTGCAAGAGTAGGAGGACAGGCCACGGCCGGAAAGGGCGACGACGACCATGCCCCGCCGGCGCATCTCGCAGCCCCCGCCACTACCACGCTTTATATTTTACCTCTCCTTCCAAAGTCCTCCCCGTGGCATCTCTCTATCGCCCCTTTGACTATAAAAGGCACACGATGGCCACTTAGGAGGGCAGTCACCAAAAGCCATTCGAAGCAACACAAAGCACTTAGCTCACGGCCACCGATATTGGCATCCGCCTCAATCGAGGGAGACCTGGAGCTCGCTCCCCCCTCGACCGCCTTATAGCCACCCCTCTACGAGCTCCCGAGCTCGGACATAGTGACCGACGGGACTAGGGTGCCGATTGCCCCGAACCGGTATACTTCTTGTGTCTTGTGTCCCTTGAGCTTGGCCATTGAGCACACACTTGCCGGGCCGGATACTCGTAACCGTGGTATTAGACCACCGATTTGGCGCACTGGGGAAGCGGCGGCCAAGCGCTTGGGAGAAGTCGATACCGCCCACCGCCCAACGCGAGAAGCCGGAGGGAGACCTCGCCGAGCCCTCGGCAGGCATTGACAGCAGGGGAGCTCGAAGCCGGGACCGGCCGAGCAGCGAGCCACCCCGCCCAGCGGGAAAAAGAGACCACCGAGAAGATGCTCCAGAGCGTGACGGGAGCTAGCCCGTAAGCATCTTTCCGAGCTCCTTGCTTGATTTTTTTTCCCTTGAGTTGGGGGTTGACTAGTCATGTTGGCTGAGTCTAGTCTTCTCGACCGCGAAGCCACCGAATTAGATGTTGTATTTGGCCTCGAGGCGAGCGGAGGAGGCTTGAAGTGAGAATTACCACGGGGCTGGAGACCAGTGAGGAATTATACCCACCCTTGCGTGTAAGCGGATGGTCCTCGCCCTTTCCTTTGGTCCAAGACTCACACCGATTTTCGCCTTTGGTTGCACCCGAGAAGGAGAAGACGCTTGGGCTGAACCGGCAGCCGCGGACAAGCAAGCGTGATTCGAGACCCGGACACCTTCCTACAGCAAAGCAGCTCGAGCCGTGGGACCAAGACCGGTGGGCGGGCAGCCAGGCGCCGAGCAGCGGAAGGAGAAGGAACCGGCAAAACCAAGGGCGTGAGCTCGACTCCACCTCGCAAGCATCCGGGGGAGGTCGAGGCCAACGCGGGCGGCCCGTAAGCCCGAGCGGAGAGCGCCATCCTTGACATCCAAGCGGTGTGCGACGAGCTCGAAGGCCGGGGGGAGGTGGCGGGCCAGCGCCTTCGGGTATGCCTCATCCCATAGAGGGTGAGGGAGATGGCCGAGCCGTTGTGCAAAAGTGATGGGCGTAGTGCTCGCGCACTACCCTACCCTTGACACGCCCGTTGTTGGAAAGGGCTGGCTCGGCAAAGTCCCCGAGACCCGGTGGGCGGTCACGAGGCCAATCCGAGGAGGTGGTGGGGAAACTCTTCGACATCGCGACGGAGGAGCTTGAGTCTCGAGAGGCGCCGACGAGGAGGCGGGGGATGCCCCAAATGAGGAGGATGAGCCTCGCGACGTAGTAGGAGTAGTAGTAGTAGTAGATCATGGCGTGATCTCTTTTGTTGTTTTGAAGCGATAAAGTCCCCTGAGTCGGGCAAATTATAAATATAACTTATGCATTCAAGTTATAAAGAGTTCGTGCTTTTTCTTGCCCTTGCTTGGGTTGTCAAAAATCCTAAATCGAGCTCGTGTTTCGATAGAACGAATGGCGGGCCGTTCCTCGGCCGGCCAAGGGGGGCACGGGAGGTCGATAGGCAATCTCGCCATGCCATTCGGAGGTGATCTCGAACTTAGGTTGGTGACAATTCTCGCAAGTTTGGGAAGGAGAATGAATCGAGGTGCGACCTTAGCGAGCTCGTGGTTGCGACCAGAGCTCAAGGTCGAGGTTGTTTGCGAAAAAAGGGTTCGTGAAAAACGTGGGGTGTGCGCCCCCGTCCCTCAGCCCCCAAGCAAGGGCGGACCCCTCGGGATGGAGCAGAGGTCGGCCGTTGCTCCACCGACCGATACTGAAAAGTTCAAATGCTTGCACAAATTTTGCATCGAATCGAGAAGTGCTTTTGTTCAAACTCATAGTTGGTAATTTACAAAGTACAATCAAGGGTAGAAGTGACGTAGTTGTTCGATGTTCTAGGCATTGGTGAGGACTCGGCCCCCGGCATCCTTGATCTTATACGAGCCCGTCGCAGACTTGGTCGATGGTGAATGGGCCATCCCATGAAGCCGGAGAGCTTGTGGCGGTCCTTAGTGCTCGAACTCAATGAGCACTCTGGTCGCCGACGCTGAACACTCAACCTCTCACCCGCGCCGCGGGTAGTGGCGAAGAGACCGCCGATACTTGGTCGAAGGGAGGAGTGCGACGCCGCTGGCCTCATCGAAGCCGGGTCCACCGTGTCCTCGAGCGATGCTTGGTTGCCGCCATCGCTGTACGCTGCGGAACTCGGGCACCATACTGAGGCAGCACGCCGGATCCGATGACGAGGAAGAAAGGTGTGTGCGCCAAAGGGGCCCCGCTCTGCAGTTCCTAGATCCATACGCGACGGTGGGGGGAGCTCGGCAAGCCACCGACCGCCGTACTTATCGAGCCGCTTGAAGATGCCCGGCCAGCCCCCGCAGATCATGTCGCTAGCTTGCTCGACCCGCCCGCTGGTCTTGGGGGTGGCCGACCGCCGCCCAATCCACCGATCTTCGTTGTCATCGCAGGTCGAGGAACTTCTCCCCCGTGAAGCTGGTGCCGTTGTCGGTGATGATGGAGTTCAGACCCCAAACCGATGGATGATGCCGGTGAAGAACTTGACCGTCTCCTCGGACGGGTTCGCGTGATGGGCATGACCTCGATCCACTTGGTGAACTTGTCAATGGTGACGAGCAGGTGAGTGTAGCCCCGGGCGACCCCACGAAGGGTCCCACCATGTCGAGACCTCGACCGCGGCGTGGCGAGGTGATCGGGATGGTCCGAGGGGCTTGCTCGGGGAGGTGCGCGCTGACGAGCTTTAAGAATTGGCATCCCTCACAATGGCGCCAAGACTTGTTGGCGTCAAGAACGGCTGTTGGCCAAGAGAAGCCCCCGCCGAAAGCCTTTCCAACCAGCCATGGGGCCGCATGGTGCCCGCAATCCTCGGCCGTGGATCTCCTTTACGAGCTCCTCACCCTCCTCGAACATGATGCGGCCGAGGAGGATCCCGGAGGCGCCACATCCGTAGAGCTCACCTTCGATGAGGGCAAATGACTTGGCGCGACGAGCGAGACGTCGGGCTTCCTCTTTGTCCGGAGGCAGCCTGCCTTCCTTGAGCCAACCCAAGATGGGGATCCGTCAATCAGGCTTGGGGACCTTTGGTTCCAGGACGGCATGGACTCCTACTTCGACTATGTCGACCTCCATTCTGCAGCCCAAGCTCGCGGGGAGGGACGAGCCTCGCCGTCACGAGCCGGGACGAAAGGAGTCTTGGTCGGGTCATTTGGCGAGCTCGCGCTCTCCCACGACGCCTCGCCCTCGAGTCGAATCGGGGAGGCCGGTCGTGGGGCGAACACCCCGGGAGGCACTTGCTTTCGATCTGACGTGAGCTTGGTGAGGACATCGGCGTCTCCGTTGTACTGACGGGAGATGTGGTTGAGCTCGAGGCCATGGAACGCTCTTCGAGCTCGCGCACCTTTCGTAGTACACGATCATTCGGGTTGATGCGACCTCCTTCATGACCGATTAGCGACCCAGCTCGTGAGTCGCCCCCACTTTGAGCCAGCGGATGCCGAGCCCGCAAGCCAGATGCGTAGTCCGCTCACCAGTGGTTGCACTACTGCGTGACGTTGTTGGAGGCAGGGAAATGAAGGCGATCGAAGATTCTCATGCGCGACGCTGCGCGATGAGACGAAGACGAGTCCAGCCCCCGCGCCCCACTTTTCATCGAGCCGCCGGCACATGACCCAAAAGACTGTCCCGCCGGGGCGCTGTCTCTGGTCCACCGACAACGGTCGGGAGGACTTGGGACTTGATGGCTCCTCCCCGAGCGCACGAGATGTCCGGGCCTCCCATCGCCCGATGCCCCACTTGGCGATGCGCCCCGTGGCCTCGGTGCGAATGACCCGCTAACGGGTGGTACTTGAGATGACGGTGACCGGGTGTGCGTCGGCGTAGTGGCGAGCTTGCGCCTCGTGATCAACAAAAGCATATGCGAAGCTTCTAGATCATGCGTGTACCGGGTCTTGGTGTCGCAGAGGACCTCGCTAATGAAGTAAATGGGACGCTGCACGTGGAGTGCGTGCCCTCCTCTTCGCCGACCACGAGTACCGAGCTCACGACCTATGAGGTCGCCGTGATGTAAAGCAACATGGGCTCGTCCAAGATCGGCGCGGTCAGACGGCGGGTTGGCCAGAGCTCCTTTAGAGAATCGAGCGCTCTAGGCCTCGTCGCTCCGCACAAAGCATCCTCGATTTCTTCAGAGCTTGTACGCTGGAAGACTTCACTCTCCGAGCCGCACGATGAAACGGCTAAGAGCGGCAAGGCATCCCGTGAGCCGCTATACGCCTTTGACATTCTTGATGGGCTCCATGTTTGTGATGGCAGCAATTTTTTCGGGGTTGGCTCGATGCCGCCGGACATGACGAAAACCGAGCAGCTTCCCCTTGGGACCCCCGAAAACGCATTTTCGTGGTTGAGATTGACTCGAACTCGCGGAGTTTGCCGAAGACCTGCCGAGGTCGTGAACGAGCTCGCCTCGCGGCGTTTTGTCTTGACTACGATGTCATCGACATACGCCGACGAGCTTCCCGAGGAGCTCTTTGAAGACCTTCGCATGCACCTCCGGAAGGTGGCACCGGGCGTTTTTAGCCCGAAGGGCATGGTTACGTAATAGAACACACCAAAGGGAGTGATGATGGAGGTGGCGAGCTGATCGAGCTCGTTCATCGTGATCTGGTGATAGCTGGAGTAAGCGTCAAGAAAATAGAGCGTTTCGCACCCGGAGGTGGAATCAACGATTTGGTCGATGCGCGGCAAAGGAAACGGATCCTTTGGGCATGCCTTGTTGAGACTCGTGTAATCAACACACATTCTCCATTTCCCATTTTTCTTCTTCACTAGTACGTGGTTGGCTATCCACTCGGGATGATACACCTCCTTGAAAAAGCCCGCCGCTAAGAGCTTATCTATCTCCTCGGCGATTGCCTGCCGCCTACCGTCGTCGAAGCGCCGGAGCCGCTGCTTCACCGGCCGAGAACCGGGCTTGATGTTCAAGGAGTGCTCGGCGACTTCCCTTGGTATGCCGGGCATGTCAGGAGTTCCACGCGAACACGCCGAGGTTCGCTGTGGAGGGAAGTCGACGAGCTCGCTCTCCTATTTAGGAGTGAGCTCAGACCGATGCGAATGGTGCGCCCTCCTCATCCACCGCCACCGCCTTGGCATCCTTCTCCGGCTTGAAGGCGCCCGTGACCTTCTCGGCCTCCTTGGACGTGCCCGCTGCCATCCCCGAGCTCGCCGGTCGAGCTCGAGGCCTTCTTGGCGCCCTTGAGTCCCCGGCGTGAACCCAAGCGAGCATCTCGGGACGAGCTTCTCGGACTCGATGATGGCGTCCCGTCGCGCACGGACTCGTTGTCGCAGGTTGAACGTGCGCTCGAAGGTGGAGTTGGCGGTGATGATCCCCGCCGGCCCCGGGTCTTGAGCTTGAGGTATGTGTAGTTGGGGACGGCGATGAACTTCTCATAGCACAGCCGGCCCAGAACGCATGGTACGTGCTCCAAAGGGCGGCACCTCGAATGTGAGCATCTCCTTGTGGAAGTTGCTCGGGGTGCCGAAGGTGACAGGGAGGTCGATGCGCCCGAGTGGGATCGCCCGCTTTCCCGGGACCACGCCGTGGATCGGGTCCGAAGATGGTCGGAGGAGAGCTCGCGGGATGCCGAGGGCATCGAGGGTGTCGACGTAGAGGAGGTTGAGGCCGCCGCCGCTGTCCATGAGCACCTTGCCGAGGCGCTTGGTGCCGACGATCGGGTCGACGACGAGGAACCTCCCCGGGCCGCGGAATGTGGTCGGGGGTGGTCGAACTTGTCGGGGATCGCCGTGTTCGACCACTTGAGGTAGGAAGGCGTGGTCGGCTCGGTGAAGAGGACCCACGGCGTGTGAGCTTCTATCGGTGCCTGGACTCGCACGCGGGCGGCCCTCCGAAGACGACGTTGATGGCACCCTCCTCGTAGTAGAGGGTTGTCGCCGCCACCGCTTCCCCCGCCTTGTCGCCGTCAGGGCCGCCGCCGTGCCTCCGACCTGCTGGGTACCGCACACAAACTTCTTCATAAGCTTGCGGTCCGCCCGCCTTGTGCTTGGCGGGCCCCTCGTGGTTGGTGCACGGCCGAGGAGTCGCCGAAGTAGTCCTTCGGCGGGTTGGCCCTAGGTCGCTTGCCGCCTCCTTGCTTCTTGTCGGCCACCGCCACGATGTCGTCGCCGCGATGGCGCTTGTTCTTGCCCTTCTTCTTGAGGCGCGATGCAGAACCCTTTGCGCCCTCGTCTGCGATCTTCTCCTTGCCCTTCCCGGTGGAGCCGTGAAGGACCACAGAAACGGCCTCCTCTCCCCCGGCGTGATTGGTGGTGAGGTCGAGGAGCTCCTTGATGGTCTTGGGCTTGTGGACCACGTAAACGGCCTCCACTCCCCCGCCAAGTCGACGAAGATGTCGCGGAGGTCGCGCCGCCCGCTGATCCGCCCACGGGCAAGTGCTCGACCATGAGCGGGCTGAATCCACGAGGTACGTGGGAGGTTGCAGATGATGAAGAGGTCGCTCTCCACCCCGCCAACTCGGCAAGCGAGGCGGTAGTCCCGAGCCAAACGCCGGGGTCCGTTTCCCCATTGTACTTCTAGGCGGAGGTCGAGCTCTAAGGGGCGGGAACGGGGGCGTTGTGGACTCGTGTCCCGAACACCCCGGGCCTTCTCCCATCCGGAGTCGGGCCCCGCCGTCCTCCCCCGGGCGGCCATAGCGACCTCCCCCACCTCCCGGCTGAGGAGCGAGCAGGCGGTCGCCGTGGCGTCGGCCATCGTGACAATCCGCCGCCGTCGCCGGGTCGCCCACAGCCTCGCCCGCCCGTTGGGGAAAGGCGCGCCCCCGCTGCCGCGGTTCTCACCCACCGGGCGCCGTGGACGTGAGGAGCATCATTGCGTGGTGGTGCTCGCCTCGAGGATGCCTCGTGGTCCTCTTGGTGCCTTCGGCGCGATGCCGAAGCTCTCGGCTCGCCGCCGGCGGCTTGCTCGAGAAGCGACCTGAGCTGCCGATGCACCCTCTTAGCCTCGGGCGTCTCGGGCTCGGATTGTGGCGCAGGAGCATGGAAGCGGCGGTGAGGTTCTAGGATGCCCGTCCGAAGACCGGGCGGAGATCGCCTCCGCCCCGTCATCGTTGATGATGTCGGTGGGCGTCCCTAGCTCGAGCTCAGGGCTGCGCCTTCGCGGTGATGAGGAGCGCCCTCCCCTCTCCCGCCGATGTCGCGTTGGTACTGGGCCGAGCCCCCGGAGGCGGCGTTGACCCCTTGGGGGTGCTCGTCCCTCGGGTACGCACGCCGTCCCGCTCCGGGTGCTCGGGAGTGTGGACCGGAGTCTCCTCGTCCTCGCCACGGCGCTCGTACCGCACCCTCGTGGGGTTTGGCACATGAAGCACTCCCGGGTGGGATCAACGCCCGCGCGGCTCAGGGGGCCGGCCGCCTCGAGCCCCCGATGTCGACCGTCCCGAGCTCGCAGACTCCGGGGGCACGGCAGTCCCGGGCTGCCCGTTGGGGCACATCTCGGCGTAGGTGGCCATGAACTCCTAGCAAGACAAAGGGCCCCGTCCCCCGCGAGCCGCAAGATGACATTGGCGATGGAGAACGTGACATCACCGGAAGAGGTCCCTGGGTTGGCTCGGGGCAGGATGTGCGCGAGTAGAGCCGATGGCGGTGAAGAAGCGGTCCGCCGCGGCGTGGACGGGCTTAGCGGCGCGGAAGTTGAATCCCGGCCCGAGCTTGCCAACACGGAGTCGGTGGCATCCCGCACCAGCTGGGGGACGGCCGTGTCCCGCACCAACCGTGGGAAGGTGGCCCCAACGAGGGACCCCTGAGTCGGAGCCGGCCAAGGGCCGACCGAAATGCATCGGCGCCTCACACACCGGTGGAACCGGTGGAGGGAGTCATCGAGTGAGTGTCGCCACACAAGCGCTGCCCCTACCTGGCACGCCAACTGTCGTGGTTTCATTTCGGGGGTGCCCCAAGTCGCCGACTAGTAAATTTGTGCTGTGTGCTCCCAACTCCGGATGGTTCGTGCAAGAAGAACACAAAAGGATTTATACCGGTTCAGGCCAAAGAGGCCCTACGTCCCAAAGGTGGTGGTGCTAGTTGTAACCCTACATGAGCATTCTCGCAAGCGGTGGAGGCTAGCGTGGTGCCGAGCCGCCGACCGCCGCCCACGAGCGTCACCACGATGCCCGTGACCGACGCCCCGTGCGGCCGAGGAGCTTTCTGAGGCCGCGCTGCCGGGCGACAACGCTTTCACGGCGGGTGGCGTGGCACGGGGCGTGATTCTCCCCGGCGTCCCTGTAAGATGCCCCGACGGAGGCGGTATGAGGAAGAGGCTGCCGTGGAGCCGTCGTGCCAGCATCCCCGCCCGCAGTCCGAGACTCGGGCGCCTCGCCACCGCGGCTTGAGGACGGGCGGTCCGCATGCCTCGACGCAATGATCCGGATCTGGGGGGCTTCACTCACCATGCCGGCCCCGGGCTCGATCCGCCCGGCGCTCCTCCCCGCTCCCTTCGCTCCCCAGACACCGAGAGAGGCATCTTGAGGAAGGAGACGAGTAAGGAGATTAGAGGTTCCGAGGCCGACGCCCGGTCCATGGCTTCTTTAGCGGATGTGGCACGAGGGGAGCGGCCTCCCCGCCATCATGAAAACGGCATGCATCCATATCAATAAGAACTGAATGGAGCTCGAGAAAAGCAAAAAAGAGGGGTCACGAGGTTGGATCGATATTTACGGGTCGCAACGCGCTTTTTCTTCGGCGGCTCCCCTCCTTCTAGCTCCCGCCCCTCCCGCGGGGACCCATCGCAGCTCCAGCGTGAGGGTCCGTCGTAGTTCGTCGGGGCCACGGCGGGAGCTCGAGCTCGCCCGAGGGGCGTGTGCTAGCCCGCTCGGGGCCGGTGCCGAGGACGCGTGAGCCCCTCGGCCGCGGCCGCCGCGGCGCGCCCAAACCTCGCCGACGTCCCAGTGGAGGCCGACATGACGACGGGGGTTCTCGACCTCCCGCACTTTGCCGTCGGTCGATGAGCTGCTCCCCGCATCCGCCGCCGCCGCCGAGGGATGACCAAAGGCCGCCCGCGGCCGCGGGCCCCCCCGAGGCGGCGGACGAGATAACGGGAGCTCGATCTTCCCGATCTAAAAGCGGCGATGCCACGCTCAAGTTAGCACCAAGTCAAGGCAATCAAATCGAGAGAAGGAAAAGAGGACTCACAGGTCCCTTGTCGCCCGCACGGTCGCTGCATCGGGATCGCGCCGCCGAGCTTGGGAGCTCAAATCGGATCCGGCCACGCATCGAACCCACTCCACCACTTCGCCGACGTTGCGGGTCGCTACTTGTCACCGTCCCATCAAAGGCTAGTTCTCCTTCACCATTGCCCAAAGCCGAGCATGCGCCTCCTCGTGGTACGACTCCCGGGCCAACCATAGAGCGTGTCGGTGGCTTTCGGGCCCGGCCTCACCAAGGATCTTCACCTTCTCGGCCGCTTGAAGAATTCGGGGGGCTCTAGGTGCGCCGTGGCCTTCTCCCGCCCGGCCACGCCGCGATTTGAAGAAGACGCGCCCGTAAGTGCGGTGGGTGGACGACGCCGTTTTGAGGTAGAACCAGCCGATGTACCACCGCTCTTTGCGAAGGACGAGATCTTCTGAAACCACGCGCCCATCCCCGCTCAACGGGACCATCGCGCCCGATGGGGGCGGGGTCTTCGCCGCCCGAGCACGCCCTCGGATCTTGATGAAGAAGAAGTGCTTGAAGAGGTCCCGATGCGCCGATCCCGAGCCACCAGAGAGAGGACGACGGCGGCGATGTGCAAAGAACCCGTTCGGCGTCGGAGTGCTGCAGCTTGAGCCCCCAAAGAGTGGAGCACGCCGCGAAGAAGTCATCGGCCGGGACGCCAAGTCCCCCTTCGTGGAACGCCGTGAACGAGACGACATAGCCCTCCAGCGGTTTGGGTTCGTTCTCGTCCACACCGGGCAACTTCCACTCCTCGGCGGCGGTCGGCGCCGGAGAACGCCCTTCTCGGCGCAGCATCCCGCCCCGCCTTGGTCACCGACGAAGGCCCCCACAGACTCATCGCCTTCTCCTCCGATACTGTTCTTGCATTCCACGCTGGTGCGTCGCCGCGATTTCCTCGCTCCGATGGCGGTTTCTCTCCTCTCTCTCGGCGGTGATGAGAAGTGAGGGGGGGAAAGATTGGATCCGGGAGAGAGGCGAGACGGCAAGAGCAAGTGAAAAGGTAAAAAATCCCCCTCCGCTCTCTTGTCGATTTATAACCGTGAGCAGGGTGACGCGACCGATGTGCGACCGGAACGGCCTCCCATGCGCGCCTTAACTCCCTCCGAACTGCCCGAAAGACGCGCCCCACGCCCCCGCGACGTGGAGGCCCGAGTTCGACCGGCGGGCGCCCCCGACGGTCATTCTCCAACGGGCAACGCAGAAACGGGCTTTTCATGGCCCCGGGCCTGGGGTTTGAAGGCCGGCCCACCAAGGGTCCGACGGCCACCCCGACCCACCTTGAGCAAGGGACGCCGCCGAGGAACATCCCAAGAAGCCCACACCGCGGCGCCCGAAGCGCCGGCGGGGCCTCGATTCGCGGTTCGAAGTCACCGGGGGCGTCGACCACCTCAATTCCCTCACCGAGGAGGAGGCGCCGAGCCCTCGAGATCCAATCTCAGAATATGAGAGGTCGAGCCCCGGAAATGAGGTCGATCCACCCCGCTGATCCGGTGAGAGAGCTCGCCGCGAAGGCGAGCTCGGGCCTCACTCGGATTACCCGCCAGCAGCCGTTGAGCACCCGATCTGGCCATCGAGGCAAGGTCGGGCACGAGCCCTCCCCACCCCTCGCCATAGGGAAGAATGGACGTAAATGAAAAATAAACAAATCATTTAGCCTCCACGAGAACATATCGTTCTCGCGGAGCCTTGGGGGCTACACCCGGTGGGTGCGCCACGCCGCACCTCCCCGCACCAAGCACCACGACCGACCTCGGCCCTCGTTTAGGCGCTTGAGGGGAAAATCCACCTCCCCAAATGCTCGGGCTACCTTGTCGGGTACCTATATCGTGGGTACCCAAAACAGATGACAATCCGCCGCAAAGGCCCAACAACGGCCTAGCCCTACCAGCAATCAATCTCCACGAGCTCGAGCCCGGCCCACGAGCCAACTCCGCCCTCGTGTCGAGCTCGCAGGGGGACGCCAAAACTCCGCCTCGAGCGAGCTCCAAGCCTGCGAGCTCATTCCGCCCGGGTGAGCTCCGAGCTTCAGACGCAACCGGCTCGCCTCGAACGAACTCAAGACCATGTCCCGGGCTCTAAATCGATCAAGGCCCACCCGAGCTCGCGTCCCCACCAAGCGAAGATGACCGAGCTCATACGAGCTCACCGGGCCCACCAAGCTGAGCTCCTCAACCTCAGGACACCAAGTGGCCAATCTCCGACTCGCACAAGCTCGAGCTCGGAGAACTTAGGAGCTCGGCGAGCGGCATGGTGTCAGAACCGCCAGCACACCTATCTCAACGAAGGATCAAGGAGAGTCCAATCTACAGTCCCCCGGCTAGGGATACTCGAAAGCACCATAGGCGCGTGGCGCCGCCCATAGCCGCGGGCCACCACCGTCGACTACGCACGCAACATCTCAACCGGGATGCCCGGCGCGCGCCTTGCCAACCGCAAGACGACGAAAGTAATGATGGCCCCTGTGGCGTGCAAGGCATCCGGGATGGCGTGGACGGCAAACGGTCATGTGCTCGACCGGCGACGGACTCGACCCCGCCCTAGACACTTTCGATTATGGTGTCATCGTGGCACGTCGATCCGCCAACACAGAAAGAACACCGCAGAGCTGGTCCGCTGCACGCGTGAGCTCGCCTAAATACGGGATTCCCCGGAGCTTGGCCTCGCGCGGGCTCGGAGGTCGCACGTCCAAGCTCCGCCTCACACGAGCTCTGAGGTCGATGTACCCGAGCTCGGAGACCGCTCACCGATCTCCTCCGACTCGCGGCGACTCGAGCTCGACCAATACGAGCTCGAGCTCGCAGGGATTTCCGGTCCCATTCGCTCATCCGACCGCTCAAGACAAGAAAAGTCCGATCTACGTTGTCGGCATCTAGGGCGCAATCGAGCGCAACAACTACACGCCGCAGTTACGGTCTGTGGCTAGACGCCGACAACGGGGATCCAATCACCAGCGCACGCGCGTGGCCGACCCCGCCAAGTCGGGCTCGAGCCACGCCAAGCGCTATGGACAAAAGGAATCATTGCTCTCCGTCGAGCCTCCTATCCACACGTTTGCCGCGCCGCGCCGGGCCCCGCTGGGCGCCCGGGCGGCGCAAAGAGCTGCTAACCGACGAGAGCGCAGAGGCGTACGACGACCGATGGGACGCCTCCCTGCCGTAATACTCGAGTGAGGCATAATCGAGCACGCTGGCCATCATTACGGAGCCTGAGAGCTCAGGAGCTCGCCCAGTCTGGCTCCGAACGACGGGATTCCCGCGCCGCCTCCTCCACGCCGCGCAGGAGCAGGACAGCTACGGCGAAGGGCGTCGGCGACCATGCCCGCCCGGGCGCACCCGCGTGCCCCCGCCACTACCACGCTTTTTTATATTTTACCCCTCCTTCCAAGTCCTCCCCGTGGCATCTCTATGTACGCCCCTTGGACTATAAAAGGGGCACGATGGCCACCGGGAGAGGCAGGTCATCAAAAGCCATTCGAAGCAACACAAAGCACTTAGCTCACCCGGCCACGATATTGGCATCCGCCTCAATCATAGAGACACGAGCTCGCTCCCCCTCTCTCGACCGACTTGTAGCCACCCCCACGAGCTCCCCGAGCTCGGACATAGTGACTCGACCGGACTAGGGTGCCGATTGCCCCGAACCAAGATACTTCTTGTGTCTTGTGTCCCTTGAGCTTGGCCATCGGAGCATACACTTACTAGTCGATTAATGTGACCGTGGTATTAGACCACGACATATTCAAATACTTTCCCTAATTTTTCACCCCTTCTTCATCATCCAATGATTTTTAATTTTCTCCCATTCGTGTTTTGTCGATAAATTTAGGAATTTTATATCTCATCTATCCTAACTCCGAATCAGGTAGTTCTTCCAAAAAAAAAAACTTCTAAAATAAAACCCTATATATTCAAACAATTTTTCTAATTTTTGGTGATACCCCTTCTTTATCAAAAAAAAAAAAACAAATCCAAAAATCTAAAATAATTTCCAAATTCCTCCCATTCGTGTTTTGTCAATAAACTTCTTCTTTCCATAAATAAATTAAGTTCTAATCTAACTCTGCTTTCCCACCTTAACAAATAGTTACAACCATTCTTTAGAACAACAAACATAACCAAAAAACATAATACATATATCTCAATGCTAAAAAAAAGGACAACTCATCCTTCTAAAATATAGAGATCACCAAATGATAAATCCACGGTTGACATATATAACCATGGGTAAATGATAATTTCCAATTAATACGAGCAATATCATCCATGTAACATATAAAGAATAATTTAGTTACCATTATTCATACTCATCTACCTAACTAAAAAAGACCACGGATGGCCCTGCGCGGCAAGGCCGCGCAGTTTTTCTAGTCGGACTAAAAACCAGCGCGCCTGTTGGGCGCCGAGCAACCGGCGCCGGCTGAAACGCGTCGGTTGAGGCTGCAAAGGCCAACAACGGCTAGAAGGCAAAAGCACCCAGGCCGCGTGGAACAAAATCCTTCGACGGGCCTTGGGAAATGTCGACTTCTAGTAATTGGGTTGGGCCTCCGCCACTCGGGCCAGAAAACGCAGGCCAGTCCACGACCCTGCCGCCGTGCCGCGCCCGCGCTTCGCCGGTTCGCCCACCAAAACCGTCGTCGACAAGTGCCGCGTGCACTCGGGCGACCGAGCCGTCGCCACCGTCGCCAGACATGGCTGCTCCGTGCAGTCTCAGCTCGCGGCGCAATTCTGGACGAGGATCGATGCTGCATCACCGTACCGCGCGGGCTCGCTGCTAGCTGCGACGTCCACAGGACCAGCATGCAGTCTCCGATCCTCTGCCGATGAGCGCTAGCTGTCGTCGTCGACCGTAGTCGCTCCCGCATGCAGACAGACAGTGCTCCGTCCGTGCCCTCTCAGTCCATCTGTCGTTACTACCTGCACCGTTCAGTGAATGCAGGTAGGAGTACGCATCACCCACCCACTGTCTCCATCATCGGCATGCTAGCTGCCGACGCCGGGTCCAGATGCAGGCACAGTCCAGATGGCCCACCACCATGCAGTTGCACAAGTCGCACCCAAACACATTCGGAACCACCACTAGAACCATCGGGAACAACTAGTAATAGCGACGGCCACTGACCAGCTTGCACATAGTACGTACTATTGTTTACTAATTATTAATCTAGCATATATCATCCACATCAGCTAGCTAGATCTATGTGCCTTGGACAGATATATTTATTCAATTCAATTCATTCTACCTGTAATCTCAGGGCAAAGCTTCATTTCTTCGGCTCATGGTACGATCGAGCAGCTTTGATTTTTCGGCTTGATTTCAATTTTCCAGCTTAAATACTCCATGAGCTAGGTCGATCAATCAATCTCTTGCAAACTCTGAATTCAAACCTGAAACAAGCACAAAGCTCGTCACCTAGCTAGCTGCACTGATCTTACTGCTAATCAACATTCAACAACTGCCTTGCCACACAATAGGTTAAACTTTAACGACCAGGCTCAGCTCAATCTGCTTGTTAAGCCTACATAGAGGTGCCGAGGTGGTAAGCCTACATAGAGGTGTGCCGAGGTGGTATTCACCAAGTCAACATATACTAGCTAGTCGCCAGCAAATATCACCGTCGTCGCCATCACCATCACTGAGCAGACTAATGTAAGGAAATTCATCGACAGCGAGCCGAGACCTAATCCCAGAGACCTCCCGTTCACGGCGATCAGTCGGGCGGGCCAGGCCAAACTAACCCTGATATAGCTCAGCTGCATCGCCTTGCACTGAAAGTTGATACCAAAGTTATATGAATATATGATATGATATTCCAGAAAATGGATCGAATATTGTGTCGTCCGTTGGTTTTCTTCTTGTTCTTCAGCTCGAACCACTACTAGCTCTAGGCCGGTATAACTCGAACAGTTTGATGATGGCTACGTATACTTGGTAAAATAGTTGAGCGTGTTAGCATGCGTCATGTGTGATCTTTCACAGATTGCATTCCCGTGGTCACTAGCTGTGAGCGAGAGTTGACCAGTGGTCTACATATATACTATGAAGTGTTATGTTAGTGAAGCATGCACTGGAGAAGCCATTATTATTTGCACGAGCACTGTTTGTTATTAATTGCGATGCATTAATGTTTCCACCCATGGACGGAGCTAGCACTAGGGTGGGTGGGGCTCTACCCCCTAAAATCCGATAATCAAGATTAATTACTGTAGCAAAACAAAAAATCACCATTAAATCTTCATGCAAATCAACATCTCCTTTGTTTCAGCCCGCCCTAAAATTTTTTTTCAGCCTTCGTCACTGTTTCCACCTCATTAGTCACTATATCAAAGACCTTGAGATTGTTTGGAATTTTGGAGGAATGATGTGTACCATTTCACCATTTGTCCTACTTAACAAATTCTTTGGACAATTTGGACCTCATCATTTTAAACAAAATTAATTTGGACCTCATTTGGACCACAACAGGATTTCTTTTCAATAGCATTCCTGTTCTTCAGGCTCTTGCATAATGCCTCCAAGCTGGGCCATGAGTTCATTCCAGTGGAGGGCCATAGCTTCAGATTATAAATCTGCAAACCACCAAAACTTATGCCAAACTAACAGATCACCACAGTGATCAAGCAAACGGATGATGAACTGGATATCCACCACCACCTTCTTCGATTACTTGCCCTAATATACTATACACACACTGCTCCATCCACTTTGCACGTTAACAATGAGATCCTGACCTTTTTGCCCGTGTCCTCTTCTTCTGAATCTCACAAGCAGTGAAGCAGCTACAAAGTGCGGGGGGGGTGGGTGGTACCGAGCTATGGCCTGCTTACCAGGTGTAGGATCGACCGCTCACGGGTTCGATCCTTGGTTGGGACGAACCTCACGGGTCTCACCGGGTTTTTCTCCAATATTTTCTAGTAGTGCAGTGCATCATACATGGATATACTACAATAGTTAGGGTGACGTATACCTCTTAGCCATGTGTTCCTGTTGGTATAGGTTGTAGTTCTAGCTTCATACTAGGGGTGTAAGTGGGTGCTTGTGTGTGTACGTATGGTGTGAGTTGTACTTGAGTTTAGATGCTACAGCTTGTAAGGTAATAAAAAAAATGGGGCAGTTGTCTAGAACAAGCTAGCTAGTGATGCACTTGCGTCACCGCACTGTTCCCCACTCCGGCGGCTGGCGTCCTGGTTGACAGCTCTCGCGTGGGCATCCTGCTGAGCATGATAGTAGTTTTCCACTTCCATGCAGCAAGCGAATTATTGCTAACCAAGAAAAGAAGAGAAGTTAGTTCGGTGAGCATGATAGTAGTTTTCCACTGCCATGCAGCAAAGCGAATTTATAGCTAACCAAGAAAAGAAGAGAAGTTAGTTCAGGTGTGGAGACGAATGTTCTACGAGGGTAAAGATGACATTCTACCTTTCTACAATTAGAAAAGGAAAATTTAAAAAAATTAAGCAGCACGATTCAATGGTATTAATTAATTGTACTTGCCTCTCCATGCATTTACAAAAAAAGTGTTCTTATTGAGTCTGTTTTGTGGTATACTTCTTATTTCTAAATTTTGAACCTTTATTTTGGCATGACGGACCAAATCTCTAAATATTTTTTTTGAGTAAAATATGTTGTAAAACACACGGACTCTTTCCTAGAAGGAAAGGAGAAGGATGAATCCTAATCCCAGTCCGTTTGTATGTGGGCTCTTACCAAAACTCTCCGGCCTTGGCTGGAATATAGAAAGAGGAGAAGGAGGAATCCTAATCCTAGTCCGTTTATTGTGTGGGCGATTTCCATACTCTAGAACTTATTCGGACTATATATACGTGGGGAGATCCTCCATTGTAAGCAACGAATATTCAGATGAATAAAGAATAGTCTCCCTACACCTTGTGTCTATGTGTTCTACTTTCATCGACTATGTGATCGTGAGAGACGGAGAGGGGAAGGTCGTAACCGCTGATGACAAGTTTCACAACACGTTATCAGCACGAAAAGCTCTTCGTCGACATCACCGTTGAAGCTGCCGCCGATCTTCGGCACCGACGCCGTCTTGCCGACGCCGCGCGACTTCGCCGACGACGTCGACATCCCCGGCGTTGTTAGCGGAACGGATCTGCTACCTCTGCCGCTACAAATTCTGCTTTGCATCGACTCATCGTCACGCCGGCAGGTCCCCACGGCGTAGCGAACTGTCCTGCGGCAGCCTTCGCTTCTTCTAGAATTCAAGAAACAAAGGTATGAATTGCAAAGCCAATGTGTCAACCATTGAGCCGATCGAAAAAAAATTTCACTTAGAAACTGTACACGAAGTACATGGGCTTTTATTCTTTTTCTGTACAACAAGGAGTACAGAAACAAATGAATAGGCATGGCAGCCTACGCCATCATACACCATAACATGCATACAGTTTGCATAGTAGCGATGTCACAAGGCCATCGATGTTAACCACCGTCCACGTCAGTTGACGTTCTGCAGAGAACCCCCGCGCGTCAAACTTGCAGTTGGCGTTTTGCAGAGAACAACCGATCTACCGGCTAGAAGCTAATAGATCAAATTTTATGTCAAACCGATCTACAAGCTAGAAGCTAATAATAGATCAAATTCTATTGTCAATGTATATGGTATATATATACTACGCCTGCAGTTAGCAAACCTCCACCGCCAATCTGAATTATTGGCCGAGTCCTGAAGCATCTAACGTGGAACATACATGTGAAAAAAAAAAGAATTACGCATAGATATAGATTAACGAGAAGATTAATCTTATCATTATAGTCATATGTACATCGACTAGCTAGAAAGTAATTGGGTAGTGTTCCACAGTTGTTGTGACGTACGTACTAGCCAGATGATATCATCCTCGCAGAAGCTAAGGGCTTGCAGCTCGTCACCCGTGGCGTCACCCGTGGTATTGCAACAGACAGAGCAACCATCAGGACTAGGTCACGGACTCACGCTGCCCGAACGCACGTCTACTGTTGCTGCACTCTTGGCGCTAATTTGAACTCATTGAACGTAGTTCTTCCGCTGTACGGGTGTTTGAGCGCCGACTGTTCCGGGGGCGGAGGCAAAGCAGCCTACCACTATGTCGTGCATCATGGTGCGTTGGGTTCTTCATTCGGCTCAAACGAACCGAGAAAAGGAAATTCTGGATATTGGTTATGGCGTTGTATTGAAAAGAAAAGAAAAACTCATGTTTTCTAGCAGAAAAAATTATGGGTAGGCATTTAATTATAAAAGTCTTCTGTTTATATACATTTAAAGCATTTATCTATTCATGTATATATGCCTTGTTTTGTTTTCTATGCTCTTTTGAAAGCATTTATTTATCACACATCATTTTTTTTATACCATGCATTTATAAGAATAAAATCTTGAATGATTACACTAGAAACATGGTATAAGGTGTATGAGCTCTCTAAATCCTGCAGACCTTAGACTTCACTTTTGAGAGTCTCATATTTATTTTTCCTAGCATAAGTTTTTTTTTTCTTGGATGAATGAATGCTTGGTATAAATTCTGAAAATTTGCATATACCATAATCCTGAAAAATGCTAGGATGCTTCTAAGAATATTTAGAGTAACCATCCACTATCTTTTTACACCTTGCTACTCATTTACATGTAGTAAACTTATATGCACATGCTCCAAGTTATGGTAGTTTGCATGACTTAAAAGAAGAAGCAATATCCTAAAATTACTCCGAAAGTAAAAGTATTTGTTACAGTCATTATTAAATCCATGTAGGATATTTTGCTACCATTGAAGTGTAGTAAACTCAGTATATATATTTCTGAATTACTCTCTAGAATGAGTATATGACGGATAGAAGTAACAAATGCATTGTGGGACTCATTGCATGAGTAAAATCCCAAATTATGATTATAGACTATCATATTGCATTGAAAGTCGAATTTTGAAGCTTGTATGCTTAACGCTGCTCTATAAACAATAGCTCAAAGCTTTGCATATGTCTAGAAGACAAGATGGTAAATAAGATTATATCAATCTACATTCTTGAAGAAGTATCTCTTGCGTATAGAATATCAAAGAGCAATGTAATACTTGAAGTATTTGAATTTACCATAAGAAGCTACTCATGAAAATTGAGTTAGAATTTTTAGACAGCTTTATGAACCAGGATATTATTGATTGCAATAATTTTGAATATATGGCTTGCATAAGTTACACTCCTTGAAGGCTTATTATTCTATATCATAACTAAGCATGAAAGCTACTGCATGTCAACTCTAGAAGTTATGACATGCAAAATGGATATTTTTGGAACATATAAAGTTTCTCTTGAAGAAGAACTAAATCATGTGCTTATAGACTTGTCTTTTAAATTTCATATCCGAAATATTGATAGAAGTGGTGGTGGTGCATTAAATTTTTAGTTCCTGTTGAATTACGTGGTCAATGGTTAATTTGTTAGCCTGAAGACTAATACGAAATATTTATTATTCTTAGTTGCAATTTTTACTTGAAGTAATATGTGTGAACTTCTCATGGAATAAATTAGATTTATATGTTTTCACATATAAACAAATTGCCTATTGCCTATCAAAATAAATTTTATATTATTTTTATCCCAAAGAAGCCTTAATTAGCCACGAAGGTTATAGTTCTTTGTGCATCACTACCATGTAGGTAGATGGCAAACTGAATTTTCTAAAAGCACATGAATAGTTGGACTATACTTGGCACATTAACCGGTCTTAGAAAGATCGATTTAGCCAAGAAATTGTATAATCCTAAGTATTTAATTTTTTATCTTGAGAACTAGAAGTTATATTCTACCCCGAGTCCTATGGTGTACACCGAATAGTACATTGGATATGTGAATTTCATGTCATAATCAATGAATGCTAGAAGTATGATTTGGATTCTATGGATGCATTAGAATTGATATTCATAGATAATGCTTGAAGCAATTACTACTTGAGGTAGTTATGGCATGAAAAGGGGGAGTAATTTTTGGATAAAGGCATAAGAATATGTGGATAATATATATTTAATAGGCATAGCCATCCTAAATCAATTTTAAAGTGCATGTATCGGGACTTGAAGTTCGCCTCGTCCCTTCCGGCCGAGTTAACTTTCTCTACTGCACTAATTTCAAGTAAGCTTGTAGCTTTGCATTTTGTTGTTATCTATTATGTTAGACTGAATTCTAACGTTTCACATTACAACTGCATATGTATCTCATTGAGCCACAAGTATCTCCACTCTTGCATGAATATTAGCATAGCAGCCTATAATTGTGGCTAGTAGCTATCTTTGTGCTTCCCTCATAATCAAATTGGCTAGCTAGCATGCTATGTCTATATGGTTTCCGTTGAACAAATGAATGCTTTGCTTTCAATGCATTGCATGCATAAGCAATAGATTGATCTAGGGTAGAGTAGCCTAATCGGGGGGGGAGTGAGTTTATGAAATTTTCTCAATGGAGACTAACCCATTTTATGGGATGATGAATTATCGTGGAACTAAGATAGTGGATAACACAATTATGATGATTTGGGATTTATGAAGAAAAGGCATTAAGGGATTTTTGCATTAATGGTAATTAGAAAATTCTAGAAGAAATTACATGTGAACTTGTATGTTACGTATCTATATTTTTTGTAGTATATGGTCCATATTTTTAATTGTATGAGTACTTGGATCAATTTATTAGGCTAAATAATAAAGAAGCTAGAGAATGAAATAGTTTTTCTAAACTATGTTTTGTGCATACCAGGGGGAGAACATCCACGAGTTCATAGGAATGATGAACATTCTTAAGTGCACTTTAAGTACTAGCTCACTTTGCATAATGAATAATAACCCCCATGTTTAAATATGTGCGTGAATATTTCCCATAAAACCTAATCATAGCATACATAAATGGGCCTCCACTTGTAGTTGGAGATATATGAATTTGAATTGTTTTAAGCCCATGATAGGGGATATCTATTGAAGTATGTTATTAAAGATCTAATATTGGCATTAGGGGGAGAAAGCCTATTTTGAATGCCAAATATTATTTCCAGAGAAGAAAAAAAATGATCTAGAAAATTTCCTTGAAGCTTGAAGCAGGAATACTATCATGCACTAAGTCAACAAATAGTTTGACTAATGCTCTTGTGAAAGCATGAAGCGGAGCATATGCCGAGATATTTTTATAAATGAGAGGAGTAACTTGAAGTTATAACCCGAAGTTTTGTTTATGAATAGTAAACTAAATATTGCATATTATCAAGCTAAAATCTAAGGGGGCGCTTTGTGGGTTCTAGTTTTGTGTATACTTGTTGAATAGAAATAAAATGAAACTCCTCCATTCTCATGAAGAGAACACCTCATGAAGAAGGTTGAGCACCTCATGAAGAGGATCATCATGAAGATGAAATCCAACATACTAAGCGCGCATCATTAGTGTTGGATATGTAGAACAATATACCATCTCTTGTTTTGGGAAATGACAGAGATAAAATATTCTCACATTGTGAGAGTATTGGGAGAAGAGAAAATAGTTATCGACAACACTACCTCTTTAATTGCGAATGTTTCTCTTGTGAGAACCCGGATCCAGGAAAATAAAGTCCATGGCAAAATCGCTTGTAGCGATTATATCGGGTCAATGAAGAAAGCAATTGAGGTTGAATCTCCTATTAAGAAGAAATGAATGTTACGCTATATCTACGGCAAATGAAACAAATGAATATCGAATATCGGTTAATAAGTGAATTATGAAAATCCATATAATTCCCGAAGAATATAAATCGCAACTTGTAGAAATCTCATACTAAGTATTAAAGTCTAAGGTATATATATTCATGAATGAATATTGAAGTCTCAAGAAGAGCATGTCCTAGAAGGATTACAATCATTGAATGATTTTATAGTGAATAACTCAACGTTATTGTGTATATCACTCATCCCTTATGCGAGTAGAGTATGTATCTCATAGAAGAGAATTATTAATTCACTAAGAATTAAAGTATATTCCTGAAGAAATTAATCCATGAAGGATTTACAGTCAATTCTTGAATAAACACCATGCATCCCTGAAGTGAATATAGACCCGAGAGAGAAAATGAGGAATCTTAAACACCATGAAGGTGTCATATAAACACTTTCGAGAAAGTGTAATGCTAGCAATGAATCTATCATCCTCTAAATGCAATAGAAAGAATAATGGTGACTTTGGTATTTAAATTATCCCCTAAATGCCAAAATGTAAGACTGGATTTATTATTGAGTGATACTATAAAAATCTTGAAGATTTGTAGAATATACCATTTCAAAATCCACTAAGGAAGAACTATAAAGTATTCAAGCTTGTATAAGTTTGATACACTATCTAGAAGATGTTGAATATGAACTTATTTTTCCCCCGTAATCCTCCGAAAGGATTTATTATCTTGAAGGATAAAATTTATTTGGTTTGCACAACAAGTGGTTCTTTTTGCATGAAGCATATTGCTCTTTGTTATACCCATATAATTCATGGAAGAATTAGAAGCCATACTTTTGAGTCAAATTCAAATGATGGCTTTGTGAGGGGGAGCAATTTTACTGAATTTACCTTGAAGGTAATTGAAACCATTAGAATTATAAAGATTATATTTGCTAAAACATTAAAGTTTATGCATAGATTATGAAGATCAATTTCTATTCACGAAGAATAGAGTATCCTGAGAAGAATATATGACCAAGAAGGTTAAATGTTGTACTCTTTTTCCCTATGTGAGTTTTTACTAGAAGGTTTCTCACACAAGGTTTTTAATGAGACAACATGTGCAATGCAATTAACGAATGTGATGTACTCTTTTCTCCAAGAACCGTTTTTTTTCCCACTTTGGGTTTTTCGGATGGAGTTTTTGACGAGGCATATGCAAATCGTGGTAATCGCCCAAGGGGAGTGTTGTAAAACACACGGACTCTTTCCTAGAAGGAAAGGAGAAGGATGAATCCTAAATCCGTTTGTATGTGGGCTCTTACCAAAACTCTCCGGCCTTGGCTGGAATATAGAAAGAGGAGAAGGAGGAATCCTAATCCTAGTCCGTTTATTGTGTGGGCGATTTCCATACTCTAGAACTTATTCGGACTATATATACGTGGGAGATCCTCCATTGTAAGCAACGAATATTCAGATGAATAAAGAATAGTCTCCCTACACCTTGTGTCTATGTGTTCTACTTTCATCGACTATGTGATCGTGAGAGACGGAGAGGGGAAGGTCCTAACCGCCGATGACAAGTTTCACAACAAAATATACTTACGGCCCCCTAAACATCCATTTTTTTGTATACCACGAGAGATGATATCAGCCACATTCCAAACTTTTTTTTTTTTATTTATTTTAAGGTCCCTAAACTTGTCTCGGGTTTCAATAATAATCCAAATGGGTGTCACACCGCTGCATAAGCTTATGTGGTATCTCGACTCTGCACAATGACATGGACGTGACATATTCAAACCTAGTACCTAAACTTGCTTGGCGGTGCCATCTAAGGTCCCTAACTTAAAAATTGCATATCCGGGTTCCCAAACTTGCTAATCCGACCAAAATTATAGATCCAGGTCCCCAACATGTTAATCAGGCCACATGAGGTCCAAATTACCAAGTTTTACAATAAACTCCATGCATAGATGCCGATTTGTGCACCCGCCATGTGGCCCCACAAGTCATCTATCCCTCTCTCTCTCATCTCCTTCTCTACTCTCACGTGTCGTCGCCGCCACTCTATCTTGTGCTGTCATAGCTAGAGCTGCACATGGCCGGCTTGCCCATGGCTGGCCACCATCAGGCCTTGGTGTAGGGAACCGCCGTGTTAATTTATCTAAATCGAGTGTCATCCCCTTGACCAACCCGATTTAAGCAAATCAACCTCGGTGATCCCCGAGAGATGCCATCCATATCTCCATACATCATGACACAGGATCCCGGTTGCGTATTACACCTATATAGCCTCCACAAATCCATCTCTACAAAAGATTACATAAATCAGGGAAACATAAATTACAGATCTTGTCAAATTAGCAAATTAATTGTACAACATTAATGAAGGCACATACTAACCTATGTGTTGTGAGAACCGGAGTGTAACACCCTGGTTTTTTGGCCATGTTTAAAAATCACTAAAAAATTGAACTTTTTAAAATAAAGCTACATAGGTTTACTTTTCACAACGAATAGATTTTCTATAATTCAAAAAAAAAAAAACCCAACAAGTTGTTGTGATGGATCCTTGCTTGCTAAATGCTTGATGAGCTTATGGTGGTACCCTTGCATTTCATCTTTTTCAAATTAGTTTGCACGTCATCCATATATGCATTTGAATCAAATTGGGAAAAAGAAAAGGAATTGGAAATGGCTTGGGCTCATTCGCGTAACACCCCTGGTGTTACTATATTAATTAAAACCTGATTAAGTAATGATCATGCATTATCATTATGGATTAAGGCATAAGACGCATTTCATGTCTAAATATATGTGTGTATATATATATCATGTTGTGTGTGCATATGCCATGTTTTACTTATTCTTTGGATGAATTGTTTGAGCAATGTTTGCTCTCTAATTAATTGCCCAGGTTTGAAAAGAAATGTGAATTTGAAAACCAAATTTGAAAATGATTTATTTATTAACCCTAACTTCAATATCCCCTTTTGGCGCCTTTTTTGTGTAATTCAAACTTTGTGCAAAATTTGAGGTTGGTTCCAAAAGCAAAAGTGTAGATCTTTTCTAGATGTACAATTTTGGTTTTTGGAGTTTTCAAAGTTTCCATATAAAATTTGAAGTAATTTTGAATTGATTCAAAACCCTAATTTGACCCCGATTTCAAAATTCAATTTGGAGGCTGAATTTCTAAATGGTTTAATAAGAAAAATTATAGATCTTAAAAAATTAAACAACTTTTATTTTTGGAGATTTTCATGTTTGCATATGAATTTGGAAGTAATTTTGAAAGTTTGAAAAGGAAGGGGGATTACTACGATGTCGAGGCGTGCTTTGCTTTTCTTCCTCTCTCTCGCTCACTTCGCGCCGGCGTCGAGGTGGAGTTCAGCGCCTTGTCGTGCCTGGGCGCTTTTCTTTGTCCACACGGAAGTGCTCGAGAAGCTGCTAGAAGGGCCATGGCGTCGTCCTCGTCTCTAAATACCCTTGCCGGCCGTCTCCACCTCTTTTTCTTCTCTCGGGTTCGTCGCCGGTCACCTTCGTGTGACGGGAGTCGTCGCCACCGCACCATCCCCGTCCGCTCCAACTTGCCCATAGCATCGCATTCTCCTTGTGCATCCTTTGAGCCTACTTGCATCGCCTTTCATCGCCGGTCGCACAGCCGCTTTCTTCCTCGCGGCCGGCAACCGAGCCGCCGGACGTCAGCCACCGTGGTCAGGTCTGCTCGGTGTGCCGGCGCCACATTGCCTTGCGTTTAGCCTTGTCTTGATGCCGTGATTGTGGTCGGCTTCCTATTTTCACGAGACAAGCACCCGACGTCAGGAGCGGAACGCATCGCGCCCGCCGAGCATGCGCAGCGGCCCGCCATCACCGCCGGCCACCCCTCTCCACTTCATCCCCACCAAAACTAGTGTGCGCAACATACTCGTGGTGAGCTCCTGGTCACGCCTATGACGCCCGTTTCTTCTCGCCGCGATCAGAGCCACCGGAACGCGGTCGCCGGCGAAGTTTTGCCCCGCCACGCGCCATTGCCGCCGGTGAGGTCGATGCCGAGCTCGGGGAAGAGGATTTAGGGTACCAACGGGTGCGCGGAGAGAGAGAGAGAGAGAGAGAGAGGGGTTGGTGAAGATCGCGGCCGGAGACCTCGCCGTCGGCGAGATCCCCGCCGGGTCGGCCGGCCGGGGTCGAGGTCGTCGAGGAGCCGACACCGGGCCGGACGGCTTCCTCCTCGGGCCGGGCCCACCCCTCCCCTGCGCCGGGCGCCCAGCGCCTAGGCCGCGGTCTAGTTGGGCAATTAGGCCCGAAGGCCTTTTTTTCTTTTAATTAAATGTTTTATCAATTTCTTTTATATGAATAGTGCTGAACTTTGTGAATTTCATATAAATTCAAATATTGCTCCCAAAATTCTGAAACTTTTTGTGTAGCTCTTTTATAATGATGTTTACTTATGAAAATATGAGATGTTGAAAATCAATAGTTCTTGCATGATTTAAAATTACATTCTTAATTGAAAAATGCAACTTCTATGATGTTTAGTAATACAAATAATGACCCAAAAATTATGAAATTTGATTTGACACTGTTTTTATTGCATGATCTACCCGTATAAAAAGTTTGGAGTCATTTAGAGATAGTTGATCTATTTATTATTTTATGCTTTAATAATTAATTGATAAAAATCAAGTAATTAGTCTTAATAACTTAGGTTTTGTGTGATTTTTGGGTTGATTGTGAGACTTCGATCATACCACATCAAATGGTCCTTGAGAACTCCTTTTAATCATGTAAATAGTTCAACAAGTTGGTTTTGTTGGATTGCAACTTTATCGTGAAGGAAAGTTGTACTCAGTGGTTTATCATTTCATGCATCATCACGCATCATGTTTCATATGGCATCATGTTGAGCATATATTATTAATTTACGTGTAGTAAACGAGAGTGAAGTGGTTCGCGATGATCAAGCTTTGGAGAAGGTCGTCACCAGAGGTGTTGGTGACAAGTGTGATTTTAGTGATCCAACTCGAATCGACTTTCCCCGCAACACGGGCAAGCCCGGGACGCATTAAACATTTCCTTGTGTTTTACAAAGTTTATATCACTTATGTTTATGATATGTTGCATTAAGTAATTAGGAGTTGAGTGATAACCTAATTCTTTGCATTATCATCCTTGATTATCTCACTATTATCCGTGATAACCTATTTTATATGAAAAATGCCTAGTTATGCTTAGCCATGCTTAAATAGTTAAACTTTTCTTCAAAAAGTTTCACATGATGATATTGGTACAACTGGTTGAATATTGAGAAATAGTGTTTAATTTGAGACCGGGCGGGACATGGGAAATGTCTCTGGTGGAAAAGCCGACGGGATTGCCTAGTCGTGCTTGTCCCGTCTTGGTCGGTTAAGGACCTGTCAGGCCCCCACTTTAATGGGTCCTTAATCGCACGTATTTGCGTCAGGATCACGCTACAAATACGTCTAACAATTCACAGAAATTGGTACACAGGTTTAAAGAAAATACCGAGCTTTATTAATATAGGGTAAAAGGTCTTACGGCAGTGACTAAGGCGGTTACCGATCTGGGTTACAATTATCAGAGTTAGCCAACCAAGAAGCGGTGGTATATTTATGCACCGGGTCTATCGGAGTGCTAGACCGTATGGGCACTACTTCCTACTCCACAGGCAAACTTGAGCGCGGACGAAACCCTAGGTTCACAGTCTTTCTCCTACACGAACGCCTTGCGAGCTCCTATGAATGCTGGTCCTTTACCTGGTTGGTGCTAAACCTGCTTGGGTGCCGATGTCTGTAGAAAAACAACGGGGGTGAGTATTTAACGCACTCAGCAAGTCCCTAACCGAGGGTGGATAGTGATTATTATGGGTTGGGCCCTAGCGAGTCTCTAAAACTGCTCTCACTAGTTTCCGGTTAGTCCTTTTAATCATCAACATTAACTAAGTCACAAAACTGCAAAATATTTGTGAGCGATGTCAAGTCGGTCATGTCTCAAGGTCAATATCATATAGCTCTAGTTTATCATCCTAGTCTATTGTTCAGAGTTTGGACACTCATTATTGATGAGCTACAAAATACTTGCCGTCTTCTCATTGGCAGCATACATTTTGGCTAGCTGTAGGCACTCATCACTTTCTCTTCCATGAAGGGGACAGTGTCATGTGTCAACAATACTGTAGGCAAAAAGCATATGGAGAAGAGGCATCGTATAAATCCATTAAACTAAATAACAAAAAAGCTAGAGATTGACATGACTTCATTCTGCACCATACCTTTGATTAAATTAACACAACAAAAGTTCGTATAAATAAACTAGGACTAAATTAAAGCACTATATATATCTCCTCTCTTTAAAATTTACACATACCCAAATTTTATCAGCTAATATACCCACTCTAGATTGAAATAATGTATGGACATAAATTTTAATGCGGAACTAGCTTGATAAGGTCGCCACTGGCACTCTCGTATCTTCTCCAACTAATGGCGGATGTTTTGTCCTTATTAATCACTACCATTACACTCTTAGCTAGCTAGACAATGGCATGCTCCAGATCTTAAGGATAAGAGCAGAGTACAAGATGAGACTATATTAATACTGTTATTATTTTTAGTATGGGAGAGAAAGTTGTTGGTGACAAAGTAGGTGAGATATTTTCAGGGGTGGCATCTACCAAAGCTTGTAAAGTTTTTTTCTACCAATTGATGCTTAGTGCCTCGTTCAACATTAATAATTTATGGGTATATTCTCCAGCTTGATTGGCATGGCAAATAATGTATTGGAGTTTGATTTGATCGTATCAATGTTTGGGAAAAACTATGATTGGATTAACAGCAACATTTTTTAGAAAATAGAAAAGTTCCGGCCTCTGCCGTCGAACACAGCCAAGTCTTACAAGTTTTTAGCTCAATTGCTAATCAAGAATAAAAGAGAAATGAAAAAAATAAACGGAAGGAAAAAAATAATAAGCAAATTCTATTATTGCTTCTTCATCCGTTCTTGTCGAATATGTCCAGAACGATAACCTCCAATGCTCAGCTCGTCAAGCAGATAATCTCCCTTCTATCCTCATGCATGCTGCAACAGCCTGCATAAAAGAAGTATATTATTTTTTTCTCAAAAACAAGATCCTTACGCGTACACCAGATTGCCCAACAAAGAGCTACAACTCCCATAAAAAATATTTTACATTCTTCCATGACAATGCCTGTTAGCCATCTTCAAAAAATGTGAGACGTGGATCTAGGTGGGGTTAACCCACTAGCTATATAACAATGTTCCAAATAGTTTTAGCGTGCTGGAAATTAGAAAAGAGGTGTTTAATTGTTTCTTGGCAATCATAGAAACAACAATTTTGGCTACCTGTCCAATTCCTTTTGTCTAAATTATCCTTTGTTAAAATTACACCCCGCTGAAGGTACCAAAGGAAGATTTTAATCCTAAGAGGAATTTTTAGCTTCCAGATAAATTTATTACTAAAAGGAGTACTATGATTTATCAGATATTGGTACATCAATCGTACTGTGAATTGGCCATTATTGTGTAGATCCCAATGAAAAAAACTCTCTTATTGGAAAGTTGAATGTTGGATATATTAGCTACAAGATTATGCCAGGCAATCATTTTATCCCCAACTAACGCTATGTGAAAAGGGATATTGAGAGGGGTTTGATTCATGACAATTTCCACAGTGACATGTGAGTAGTGGACTATATTATAAAGGCTTGGAAATTGATCTTTAAAAGCAATATGTTTTGGGAAATATATCCCAATCAATATATTAAGGCATGAAGTTGTCAATCGGTGGATTGGTGGATTGTCGATGACCTTACATTGACATCAAAAATAGTGAAACTAGAACCAAGTTAATTATGAACTTTCCAACGAACATGGAGAAATATGAATAAAATACACGAGGGATCTCTAAACTTGAGAGGTGGTGCCTCTCGATCCGAAACTTCTATTTTTATTTTGGGTCCCTAAACTTGTCCTAGGTCTTAGCACTGGCCTAAACAGGATTCAACCCGCTCCGTAAGCGTTGACGTGGATCTAACATATTCGCTATATTACCTAAACTTGCACGACGGTGCCATTCAGATCCCTAACTTCAAAAATTAAATATCTAGATGCCCAAGGTTAGTGATTACGCCACACGAGATACCTAAACTCACATGTTGATGCCATCTAGATTTCTACCTTCCAAAATTGCACATCCAGGTCTCCAAACTTACTAATTTGGCCACATAAGGTCTAAATTATCGTTGTTTGAGATAAACTGCCTGCTGGCTTTGGATTGTGCACTTGTCATGTGGGCCCCACATATCATCCCTCTCTCTCATCTCTTCCTTGCTCTCCGATGTGCCACCGCCACCAATCTCTCTTGAGCCACTGCTGCAACCAAAGCGTCTTCGAGTAGTAGTAGAAGTAGCAACAACATCACCACCACCAAGTGACAATGGCCGGCCTCCTCATGCCTACCGGGTTTGCCCATGGTCCAGTGTCATGACTCGGTCGTGTCAACCCATTTATCTTAAGCATCCGAGCATAGTTTGTACTTAAAAATTCCTATTTTCAAAAACCTTGCATATCAATTTCTGCATCTTCTAGGCTCTGCAATGTTCACCCGGACTGTCCGGTAGAACATAGCATGCGCCAGAGTTGAGCTACCAACTCTGCTCTCCCTTTGCCCCACCCGTGAGCACAGCTATCCATGGATCATGAACCCAAGCAACCGGATACCCCTCTCTCACCCTCTCACTCTATCATTCACTCTCTTTTGCTCTCTCTCTCTCTCTAGTTCTTGCTCACCCTCTCTCTCTAACCACTACCAAAGCAAGAAGGGGAAAGGGAAAGGAGAGAAGCAGCAAAGCATGGCCAAGATGACCAAGAATCTGCGAGGGGAAGAGCTAGCACTTATTCTTGCTTGGGATTGAAGAGGGAGGAGCCCTCTCTCCCTAGCAAGAGGAGGATTCCAAGGAGGAGAACCAAGGGAGAACTCAAGAATGAGTTGGAGCAACCTAGAACAATCTCAAGAGCTTGAGATCTACTTCTTCTTCACAATAGGTAGCGCCCGGATCGAGCGCATCCACTAGAGACCTTAGAGATCAAGATCTTGGTAGTTCCTCACCTAGAACTCTCCCCTTTTGGTGTTTTTAAGAACCAATGCAATGTAGCCAAATCCACCTTGCATATTCTCTAGAGAACCTTAGGAACACATCCACAAGCTCGCACAAACATGCAAACTCCCTAGGTGGAGATTCCAATCTCAAAGTCCTAAGAACACATGAACTGTGTTTCCCACGGACTGTCAGGAGGATCACCAAATAGTTCACGAGAACACCCACTCAACACTTAGACTTAGCTCACACAGCACATGTTCCCACGAGCGATGCGGAGGATCACTTTGGACAGTCCAAGTAAAAATTCAATTTCCAAACCCGAAGCTACCTAGTTTGCACCTTGCACACACGGACATACAGTTCGGAGGAACACTGGACAATCCACAAGAAGACACACTTGGAGGTTCCCTCGGGCAGTTACAACCACACGTCTGTGCTCCCACAAATAGTCCGGAGGACCACGGATAGATGGGGAGAACACTAATAGAGTCTCGTATGTTTACACTTTGACACATATGTTGTATGCATCTAGTACCACATCTTATACTTAATCATACACATGTCCAAGCATATCATATCAAGCATGAGCCTCACATCTACATTATTGCACCTTGCACACACATAAGAGTTGAGCCACACACACCAAACCAATCTCATATTGTACTCTCTTCTATCTTCCATCTTTCACATAATGTCTTGCACACATAAATTTCTCATACAACATGTGCATTCTTTCAAGTACGCAGTGACAAAGCGACGCCGAGTAATGGTCCAAGCCATTGGAAAATTGCTCATACACCAGGCAGGCACCTAAGCATCTCGACTCTCTTTCTAATTGCATAATTGACTGTGTTATGTATATGCATCTCTATGTGTACAATATGACTAGATGCCATGAGCTCCTAGTTGAGCCTCCACCCTTGTTATTCATTCCATTTACCTTAAAGCATTGATTATTTCATAATTTTAGAACGTAACACATGCTTAGCTTGCTTAGATATTCATTCCATTTACCTTAAAGCATTGATTGTTAAGGACCGTATCTCTATCGTAGTGAGTTAGAATAACCCCCCGTACACACAACATGTTGTGTATGGGAGTGGTAAGCCAAGTAGCTCGTGGTGACCGGATAACCAGGTGGATTCTGCTCGAGGTAAGGTGCAGGGTAGCTTGAATAAGCTAGTACCTCGTCCCATCATTGTACCGTTCATTGACAATTTGGCCACACTTGTGAAAGGTTGGGGACTTGAGGCAACCCTTACTCAGGCACGGGTATGGAAGTTTATCCTATTTTTTTCATGTGGGTATAGTTGTACACCTCTATAGAGTTTTCTTTGAATGCCTTAAGTCTTTGGACGGATTCGGTTGTTCTTACTCCTAGATTCAGAGCAGTTGTGATGATGAAGGACTCATGGAAGATTGAGCTCCATTTTATGCTTAATGCTCATATATGGTATACCTTGCTATGCTTATATGTAGTTGGTAGATAATATTTACTTTATACCTTGCTATGCTATACCTTGCTATGCTTATATATGCTATACCTTGCTATGCTCATATATGCTATACCTTGCTATGCTTATACCTACAAGGATGATAAACTAGACCGAGAAAGCACTAATCAAAGGTAAATGAACAAGCACCAAAACGCCACGCCTTACCCATCAATACCTCAACCACTCTGATTGCATATATAGCCGTATATGTTCCGCAACCTTTGATCAAGTTTTGTGTGTATATATAAGAGCAGTATGAATATATGATCTTGTAGGTAGTGGGTTTGTTGTACCATGATAATAGGCAATATAATCATCTACACTATTGTTACATTTTTTTCACAATTTCAAATATGTAGGTTTTTTATTGCAAAACAATAGAAATGTAGACATATTCACACTCAATCCCTATGAACACATGCACGCATACTTTACCCATATGAACGCCCCTCTAAGAGACTAGGTCGACGGGTCTTGAATTGACAAAGCCACCATAGACATCATTGCCAACAAGGACATTGTCTACCACTGAAAAAATAATTCACTGAAAATACAAGCTTATGTGCTGAGTTAGAGACTTGAACCCATTCACCAGAAGGAGCCTAATCTCACATAAGTAGTTTGGTTCTATGTTTTCCATATGTGCTCTTTGATGCAAGGAATTCTAGAGGCTCTAGGCTAAAAATAATTAAGATAGTCTGGTTGATCCCTTATCTCTTGAATTCAAATCTCGGCTATACTACCTAAGCATTTTCATTTGAAGCAGGTGTTCTATGAAATCACGTACTGCTTTTCCGAATAAGGGCTGTTAGTTGTAATACTGTAAAATTTCTCTTAAGATGGAGTAGGAGTTTCTAAAGAGACAGAAGGCGATGTAATCTGATGATTATTATTTGTTTTGTTCAGGCAAAGGTGATGATATCGGGGCATAGATTCCTCTCAACATAGCAGCGTTGGAATATGTTTGCCTTTTGAGTGGCCAGCACCAAGTACCATAGCCCCAGCTAACTAGCTCGAGTGGCCCTCGAGAATATCAGAGGTAGTTGCTATATACCGACATCTCCTCACCAAAATATTTAAAGGTGTTTACAGGTGTCCCTTTCCCTAAGTGCTTTCATGGTGTAATCTTCAAGCTCTAGCAGGCAGGCGAACAATCGAAGAAATTAAGAAGACGACTAGAAAGGCCTTGGTTGTATTTTTATTTTTGGATGTTATTTTGTGTCAAGTTTCTCTCTTTTGTACTGGCTATTTAGATATGAGACACTCTTTGAGTGTCTTTTTGAGACGATAAAATATGAAATCTAGAAGCTTCTAATTGCGCCATGTATTATAAAGAAAAGTAAATTACATTACTTGAACATCATATCTAAATACATGTCATATATGAACCCTTTTCCAAAGAGTGGGTGTGGAACCTTCATTCACGGGTTCAAGTTCTAGACTTGGTACATGGGTGCTCATATTTTTCTAGATTTATTTTAGTAAGAAACTATGTTATTCATTTTGTAGTAGCGACGTGCCTGGTGACAATAAGGTGCTAATAGTGACTTCATCAATCTCAAGATTGGTCAGCTTAATCTCTCTCGAAGGTAGGGGGCCAAAGCAGATTGAACGATTATGGTCAGATAGTAGTATTTTCCATATTTTAATTCAATTACTAACTTAAATACTCTCAGATGCAAATATAAATCAAGTAGTTTGAATTCAATTATGCATGTAGATATGTACTCGATTTGGGTGATAGCAAGTATGAATTCGCTTTTATTGATGGTTTTGAAGAACGGAATAATCATATATCTATCTATCTATATCTATACTATAAAAGAGCAAAGGAATTCATGAACACATGTTTCCATCTGATCCGTCCGATTTGTCTTTGATTCGCATCCAACGGTTATCCGGTTGTGACGAACCTTAGGTTACGGGTGTTTCGCCGACCTTCGCTTCTCCGAACCACAACGCTACGCGACTCAACAACAATCGCGGCTCGAAACAGCGCGAAACATCCCGATACGGCGTGAAGCGATCATCGCGTGACTCCCAGCCCAACCCCCACCTCCCGCGCGACTCGCATACGAGCATTGCAGGGCGGTTCCGTCCCTCCACCGGTTCCCAATACCGAGATCCAAGGCCCTGCCCGGCCTTGTCGCTGATCTCCCGGGGCAGCGAGATGAATGAGAAGGCTACCGCCGACACGGCTGCTGGGCGGCCAAGGGCCGACGCCGACCTTGACTCCTACTCCGCCTCCGCGATACTGAACTGCATCGCCCACGATGGCCCTCTTCCCGAATCACCGTGACACAAATGCCGCCTTGCCCTCTTGCGGTTTCCCATCGGCAAACTCTAATGGGCGCCCATCCCGATGGAGGCGCGCTCCCACCTCCCGATCTGCCTTTAACCGCCCTGCAAGTAAGAACAGGTGGAGGAGTAGGCGGTTTCCAGTGCATCGTCCTCAGCGTCCACAGCAGCGGCGTCGAGGAAGGAGAGAACGGGCAGACGTTGGTGCGGTGGGACACCAGATCCTCCCCTGCAGGTCCTCCTCACTCATCCAGTATGAATCTATGATTACTCCAGACTCGGACGCGCTTTCTCCAGGACTCCGCCTCGGTCGACGTCCAGTGCCCCAGCAGTCGCCGGCTGGCCTCCTGTGCGATCGAGAAGGGCACCGATGTGATCTTTGATGTTCATCGTCGTACGTTTACAGTTGCATCAAACCGGTGCGTACTCGATGCTAGATTTCCATTCTTTCTGTGTGTTTGCCAAAAGATGAACAGTAGAAGCTAATAGTACTTAATATATTAATTTGTACTAATCCATGGCGCTGGGTGAATCAGCCTCAGCAGTCCTATCGTCATGGCCTGCAGCAACCGAGAGCATCCGCCAGCAAATCAGCGATCAAACCAATTCTGCAGGCTCTCCTAGGTGCCTTATCTTTTTCAAACGAATCTAAGGTATTGGAACCTTGTATGATTTCAATTTTCATTTAGATATATTTGGGTAGTATAGACACAGATTATTGTATTATGATTACGGTTCTAATGTTTCATTCCACATGTATTTACTTACGTATTTTTAGATTTTACCAAAATGTTTCCTAAAGAAGCATTTATCCGTTGAAAGAGATGTTTTGGGAAACATTAATTCTTATATTGTCTTTAATGATTTAGTATGAATGAATGCCAGAAATAGTTTTCCAAGAAACGTTGTCGAAGCATTATTTAATTGAGCTAATAGTAATATTAATATGTTGTTCTTTATTACTTTCTAATTTATAACATTATAATTATAATTACAATATTGATATTATGTTTCATAAGATTTGGAACGAGGGAGTACTATGTTACTAATAATTATTCATTCAGATTGGATAATCATGTCATGCCTGATTAGAATATCTTATCTTCAATTTCTTGGCCTTGCTTTGGCTAATCGTTTTTGTGTTTCCTTTGATACATGCTCAAAAACATACGTACCACATAACCTAGGCCCTGAGCATGCTCAAATTGAACCTGATCCGAAGAACAACAACGGCTTTTAAGTCAGGATATGTGTATATTCCTGGGTTAGTTTGTGCCCTTCATGATGGTGCATGTGTGGGAATTTCGGCCAACAAACGGTCGAGGCGACATACCCGAAGGCAGCGGTAACTGCCGCAGTGTCTTGGCACCACGGTGGCTAGCCTGCAGTGTTCTCGCTTATCGTTATTAGTAGGAAGGCAATTTCTTTTGTTCGATTTTCCCTCCCTCCGCTCTGGTCGATGTCAGGCACGAGCTCAGGTTACAGCGCTACAGGCGCCGGTGTCATTGCACCATGCGTGATCAAGAAGTGCAGCGCTTGCCCCTAGACAGCCGGCCGATCGTCCCTGTTTCGTGAGTTAATTTCTATTGATCAGAAGCTTGCATCTTGCCTCTGTAAAGTTCCAAAAGCAATCATTGCTTAATGTTTTTAAATTACTTCTTTTTAACCTGGAAGAGGTGAGGGTCATCCGAATTCTTCATTACCACTCTGCTGTCAGTTCCTTGTTTGATGATCAGTGTCCCAGCGTATTTGCTACAGGACTGTGCCACTACTTTCTGCTAATAGCAATTGAAAATTTAGGGAACAATAACATACAAAGATTGCATGTTGCAGAGGATATTGATGTATGCGAGGAAGAGTTATCTTCCTCGAAGGGATTGATGACAATAATTAGTTCTGAAAGAGATTCTAAAAATCGGCATCGATCTGTGTACTTCAAAAATTGGCAGTTGGCACATATTTCCCTATTTCAGTGAAAAGTGAAACGGATTGACCAAAAGAGGATTATGCTCTTCTGTTAGTGTTAGCAACTTAGAATACTTGATTGTATTACCTGGAGACTAACCCTGGTGCTTTGTGATGTCATAAGTACATAGAGAAGAACCAAGTAAGCTGCATATTGCTTGCCTCTGAATATGTGTCTAAACATTTGACCTGTGTGTTTTTTTTTAATCTTGCAAGCATTATTTATCTATGTGGCTTTAGTTAAACAAACATTGTTTAACATTTATTCCAGGTGGGTTACCCTAAAAAAAAAGAAATCTTAGTGAAAAGGTGGAAGCCCTCAATAAAAGAAGCATGGCCAGCCATGCTGATGCTGAAGCAGGTATCTATTTGTGCCAATATTTATGTTTCTGGTTGATTTTGGTTAGTTTAAAACAAATGGAAATTTCCTTCATATTCGTCATCTGAATAAGTACTAGGTAATGAAAGATGGTGCCCGATTTACCATACCTGTATTTAATTTGTCTATTTTAGAATTGACAATAGTAACTCATCAATAAGATAAATCTTTTACAAAATTTTCTTGCCAATTTTGTCCTGGATTGCTCTATCATGAGAAGCTTTTTTTTAACAGTAAAAAACTCCTTTTGCTGTCTCTGAACCTGTCTGAACTACTTGTCCATTATTGCAATTGAAATGGGGAAACTACTTGTCCATTATTGCAGTTGAAATGGGAAGATCCTCGGTTCAAGAAAAAAAGAGGAAAATATCATCACATTTTTCTTATTTTTTTGTTGCAGTGACAAAGGTTGAAAATTGTTCTGCAACGTATATGGTTTGATTGATCACATTTAAGTGGTTGAAAATGTTTTTCAAGGGGAGCAACAAAGATCTAACCAACTGTGAGTTTGTCCTTGTGTGTTGTTTCTTGTTAAGCTCTCCCTTTCTAGAAAATTGCTTTTTTTATTTTGAGCAATGGATACTTGATCCTATCATGTTGCGCTATGTGTCATGACAGAATCATATACTTTTTAACATTGTATGTATCATAAATGGTAACAATAATGTAATATCCTCAAACGTGATCATTGAGACAAAATTTACGACCACCTTGTAATTGCCATTTATAAGTGGGTGTGTGTATATATATATGGAAAATATTTTCTACTTGTCACTTGTTCATTATATTTGATTAATTAGTTTGCAAAGCTAACATTGTATATAAATTGGTGTATACGACAAAATAGTGTTTATAGGCACGTGCGTGTCGCACGTGCATTTCGACTAGTATAGCATAAAAGTAAGGAATAAATATGACAGTATAACACATGTAGACAAAGATCATTCATAGAAAATGACATATTTACAAATAAATAGTATAGCAATAAATGAGTCTATAAGTAATTAAATATTTGAATAAATACTTAAATATCTATCAATCAATAAATAAAAGTACATAAAAGTTAAAAATGAACTAAGGTATTTGAAAAAGTTTTACATCAATAAATATATCTAGTTTACGCTAAGTCAAAATAATATATTTACATCATGGTTTCATTAGGTGCGTTATTCTATACAAATACGAATAATATTGAATATCCATCCCATATTGATTTCGTATATAGATCCAAATTTAGTTAATAAAAAATGAATTCGGATATATTCATTTTATTTTCATAGCAGAAATGAATGTGATACATATATCAATAATATAACCACGTTTTAACTTATATGGATTTCAGATTATTCAGACAGCTTCCGATCCATTTCCACCGTTACTTGAAGATGCTAATAGGGGTGTTTATATGGGTGAGTATGTGTGAGAGCTTTATAGGGGTGAGTATGTGTGAGAGCGTGTGTCTGTACTTTGTTAGTTACCCTTAGAAAGTTGTTAATAAATCAGCCAAGATGGAATTTGTTGACTCGTGCTACAACCATGGGCCACTTGAATTCATGGACACTATACTGTTGAAACAAGAACATGTGTTTAATTTGCTTGAGCACATGACCTAGCTAGAGAGCTTCCCCAGTACTTTCCAGATGAAATGTAATATACTCCACACATAATTGTTGAAGTACATATATTAATCTATCACCCGCATTTCCTTAATAACTTATACTTTTGTCACACCGAAATTTTGCATAATTTTTTAAATAGTTAAATTGATTTTCTTTGGCAATTTTTGTGTGGCATAGAATTTTAGTAAATAAATAAATTTTATTAAATTAAAATTTGTCATGAGATAGAAACATGATTTTGCATTCATGCTGTAGCATAAATTATTTTGAGATGCTTGGTTTTTATTTGATTCAAATCCGAATTGAAATCTTTTAGAAATTGTATTTGAAATAAAAGAAAAGTTATTCATTTTATCTTCTTCTTCTTCCTGGAATCCAGCCCAGCACCAGCCATCTCTTTGATCCAGCCCGAGAGGGTCTTCTTCTTCATTTTGGCCCACACCCGAAAGCCTATATGGGCCGGCCCAAAGCAACGGCAGCTGCTCTCCTCCTTAGTCGGATGACGGATGGACCCCACCCCTTTCCTTCTTCCCCGAACCGAACCCGGTCCGAGTCCGGCCGAGTGTGCCGTGTTCGAGTCGAACACCGACCCGGCCGACATGCTTCGTGCCCAAGCCAAATCTCACGTGGCCGAGATCTTATATAAGCCTAGCATCGAGTCCATGACTTCCTATTCCCATCTATTCGCAGAAGACCCTAGCTTGTGCTCTCGGCGGAGATCGCCGCCACCGTCAAGTTTCCGCCACGGCGAATCAAATCCGCGGACGCCGTCGTGTCTACGCAGCCCTAGCTAGTCGCCGGCCGCCATCTTCATCCATCGCCGACCACCGTGCCAAATCGCCCGTGTAACGGTTCGGGTGAGTCCGCGTCGTCCCTAAGTTTTCGTTTGGTTCAAGTCCCGTCGTGTTTGGTGCCCTAGATCGGTAGGAGCGCGTCTCCGGCGAAGTTCGGCCATGGCGCCGCCGTCGTCGTCGATTCCGGCGAGACTCGCCGCCGTCTACCCCCTAGATGTAATCTGGGCCGTTGATTTTATATCGTACGGCCGAGATTAGAAGATAACCCTTCGTTTTGGTAATTTTACGGTTTAGACCCCGCGGCTATGGTTAATTAGGTATGAAACCTAGCGTCTTTCCAACTTTACGTTTTCCTTTCGGAAAGCGTATTTCCATCTTTACCAGCACCAGTTTACGCTTTCATCACTGGAAAGCGTACTTTCGAAGTAAACCGCGGATTACGTTTTCATCTATTTACAAGTTTGCCATCCGATTCAAACCTTCATATCTTTTCCGTTTTAACTCCGATTTGAGTCGTTAAATACTCGTTAGAATCGTAATTTCGTAATCTACATGTTAGTATCACTTTTAGTCAGTTTTGTGAACTTTTAATTTTCGAATTAATATTAGTTAATTATTTTATTACTAGAAAGCTTGTAAAATTCATAACTACGCCGTTCTAGCTCCGATTTTTGTGATCTTTATATCGATATGATCGTAGCGACGAGTAGAATAGTTTTATGAGCTTTTCAAACTGTTTTTGTACTGTTTGGTGTACTGTTATCATATTATGCTCTTGTTTGCCTTGTGTTTGATCCGCATCGATGTTTGCGTGTTCTTTGCGTGGTGGATTAATATAGTCGGGATCGGGTTCGAGAGTGATCAAGAGGACTTCTATGAGCAAAGACCAGCAGCATCAAGAGCCCAATAATCAAAGGCAAGTATAGCTTGGGATCATCCTTGATGTCCTATTCACCTTAATCATTAATTCATGATGCATGTGTCCTCCTTGGTTACCAATTAAGGATTATCCTAGTCTTGAATACTTGTTCCTTGTCACCCATGGGCTTATGCATTGGGTAGTAATTGCTAGCGCTCAACCAACTAAAATTTACTTTGTTGTATGATTTTAATCTGGAGCAGTTGATGATGCCATGGTACATAGGGCGAAAGAGCTTGGGGGTTGTTTATTTATGAAGCTCTTAGCTCTCCATAAGGACTTAATCCATTCGTGGATATCCAGGGATATCTGAAGACAGCTATGGGGGTCACGTGGCTCGACTTTGGTTGTTCAAGGGGTCTACCTAGCTTTGTTGGTGGTTTGCCGTAATTGGGAGAAACGGGGTGTGAAGCTCTGTTGGCCACTTTAATATTGTTAGGAGGGTTTTGAACGGCCTTATATGGTCTTCACTTGGTTAGGGAAGTCGAGACCCTTCTCTCCGGTGGAAACCATGACTGTAGGTAAAGTGTACACCTCTGCAAGCAGAGTTAACTAACCGACATGTCGGCCGTGTTCGTGGTTATGAACGGCCTTGGAACACTAATGGATAGAATTGTGTGCTTACTTTATTGTTGGTATTAATTTGATGATGATATCTGGCCCACAAGTGTGAATAATGGTTTGGGATTCCTTCCTTTGCTTAAGCTTAAAACTTGACCAACTCTAAAAGCAACCGCAGTTGAAACAGTGTCGGCTTCTTAGCCTCATAACCCCCTGGCTATGCTTGCGGAGTTCGACATGGACTCACCCTTGCTATTTCACCCCACCTCGGGAAGATGTTAGGCTTGTGATCAACCAGGTCGGTTGTCCTCGTGGAGCCTACACGAGTAAGATTGAAGAGTCTTTCCATTTGTCTACTAGCTGAGGTTATTTATTCTTATATTATATTCGTTATATTTTAAGCATTGTGAATTGATACTTCTTATAATTTGTAAAGTATATGTGAGATTGACTTCGGGGCTCACATATGGCTTTATCGGTTTTGTTCTTAAAACCAGGTGTTACAAATTGGTATCGACTCGTCTTGTTGTAGGGACGCAAGCCTTAGATAGAATGGTCGTTTATTAGTTCTCTTTCTCTACTCATGCCTCCTTGATTATTTGCCAAACTTTTGGGGTTTAGTTACTAACTTATTGTGAAATTTCCTACTAATCCCCCGTAGATGCCGATGACAAGGTCGGTACTTGGCGCTCTTCAAGTCGGCAAGCGGTCACTGAGAGGTTCCCCCTCGGGGAGATCCCCGTACCGCGCCCGGCACGGAACCCGAGGCGAGCCCGAAGAGGAAGTTGTGGAGGAGGTGGTGTCTGACGATTCAATGGATATCGTGGACGTGTCAAGCAGTGATGATGAAGATGAAATACCACAAGGGGGTGGTTCATCACCGCAGCCACCATCACCACCTGCACCATCACCGCCACCTGTGCAAGACCCTCCAGCACAGCCCCTGGGATGGACGATGCGGAGGTATTTTCCTCCACATGGACAGACTCCGTCGCATGAACTCCTGATGCACATGTTGATGGACTACTACGCAGATTGGTTCGCCCAAGTCAAGTATATTTGCCATGAGTACACCCATCCCCTGGAGGAGACATTCTGGATAACAGAAGTGTCCGTCTGCTTCTGGGATGAGGCAAGGAATGCCAATTTGGCGGATGCTACCTTTGGGCACACTGGTCCTCGTCCTACCATGTTCTCTAGCATGGATGATGCGGCCTTCGAAGCTTACAAGGAGTACCACGCTCGCCGCTTCGATCAGATGCAAGATGCTAACCGCTACCTTCCGAGGAGTCACCCCACTGCTCCTTGGACTATAATGGAACCAGTTGGTCTAGACCCAATTGCTCACACGATGGTCCTCTTCACACGTGAGTTGATGGGCAAGATCACCGAGCTGGAAGAATTGGTGGAAAGGCAGAAAGCTCGCATTGACAGGTTCGAGGAAGAGGTGGACCAGCGCCGTGTGGCTAATGGAGAGCCACCTATCTATGATGATATTGAACCCCGTCACGTCCATAAGTGTTAGGATTCCCATATCTTAAATGTCGTTAGCGTTGAGTCTAGCTAGTGAGTTGAATTTGATGTGTTGGTGACTTTTTGAGTGTCTATTGATTTGTTATTGTGTTTTTGGTGGTTTGGATCTTTGTAATGAGTGCTGGAGCTTTGTGGGCTTGTCCACAAGTTCTTTAAGTTAAGAATATTAAGATTTGGTTAGGTCATATGCATTTGGTTTGGTTATCTCGTTGCTGTCCCTGCTGTTATTCTGGAGCAGCCTGCAATGTTTCGATTATAACTTTTGTTGGTTGGTTCGTGAGATCTGGCTGAAAATTTAAGGGATGAAACTAGACTTCTGTAGCATTCCAATGCCGTATCATGCACCTTACTGCCTATTATGAGCTAAGAGATATGATTGTTCGAAGTTGGGGTATCTGTTCTGCCAGACAGTTTTGCAACCTTACTGTTTTTCTCAGATTCGACCTGGTTAATAAAATAATCTGAAAAAGTTGACAACATGAAAGTTGTAGAGAATTTCGTAAGCTTTCCAACGATATAAAGTATAACTTCATCGGATTTACAGAAGAGAAGTTAGAGATGTTTTACTGAGCTGCTGTCTTCTGCTCGCAAGAAATTTCAGAATCCTCGTTCTAGTTTATGCATCTGAACTTCTTTTGGAAGTCATTAGGCTGTTAAGATGGATGACTCACTGAGGAGAATGTTCAAGTTATCTTTGCTGGTCCCCTAGTAAGCTTTTCTTTAAGGGGGGTAGCCAAGCAGAAGAAATTGCAAGTTGAAGGTTGATATGTTCTGGTTCTTCACCCGGAAGCATATGCTATTTTCTGGTTGAGATGTCAATATTGAGCACATGCAATTTTCACTCAAGGGTGATGACGGATGGATCGTCTACAAGGAGCTTGTGTTCTTCATGATTGGATTGTGTTTCTACTTATCACTTTGAGGTTCACTTAGAACTCAGGACAAGTTAGTTGTGATGGCATAGGAACAGAATGATGGATTTCTCTACAATTTGGTCGGTGAAAATTGTTTGGATAAAGCTCTCGTGGTTATGATATCTCTAATGGTGGATTTGCATGGAGAACTTGAGAGTGGCGTGTTGAGTTAACGTCGTCTAAGTTTGCAAGAGTTCTTCCTTGGAATGATATGATTCTAGTGGAGGTTGAAAGAAGGTTTGTCCAAGTCTCTCAAGATGCTACTCGAGAGGAGATAATAAGTGATGCTTGGATGTCAAGTCGACTGTGAAGCATATAGAATTGGAGGTATTATTGTATTGGCCACAGATGCATGGCATGAAAGTATGTTTTCATGTTGGTGAAGAAAATGTCATTTTTGATGACTTAGTAAAGGATAGTTATGCTAAGAAAGATTGAATGATACCAAGACCAAGTTGTGTTTGGAATTCGAGTAACACTAGTGCTATAAAATGGATAAATAGTAAGTTTATTTTGGAATATGAGAAATCACAAGGATTAAATGGAGATAACAACAACAAGGATTAAGGGATTGTGTTCAAGTTGAGTATCTTGTAAATATTGGGAGGATGATGGTTGGACCTGGTTTGGATTATGAGAGTCATGATGATCATTTGGAAGGTCTATAAGATGGTTGAGGTGTTTGAAAGGTTACGAAAACCAGTTCCTGGTTATCCTTGGTCTACCTCTTCTTAAGGGGAGTAGTGGCTTAAAACTCATGTGTTTACTTCTCTCAATCTATCCTCAAGTTATGAGTTTACTTGAAGCTGTGAGTTTGTCCTTTGGATTACCCTCTATAAATGATCGATCCTTGCTAAAGCTACCGATGCTGACCGCCAGATGATAGGAAACAGAGGTAAATATATGGAGTAGAAAGGATATAGAATAACATGTTGAGATCTATGGTTTTGGAATTATAAGAGGAGAAGAAATGGTCATACCATTGATCCTAAAATGGTCATTAAGAGAATCATAAAAGAGACTCAGTGTGAAGACGAAGCAAGCCCAGAATAAGTGGGCTGAGGGTTGCATAATAATTGGGAGTTGGTTTGGAGCACCCATTCTGAAATAAGTTCGGCAAGTCACTTGGAATAACGTTAAGAGGAAAAGAAGACTAAGGTGAAGTCATTACCAAGACAATAGAAATATTCGAGAAGCAACAGAGAGTCGAAGACGAAGTATCTCTATCTCCTTGATCAACAGTTTCCAAATCTCGGGACGAGATTTTCTTTAAGGGGGGTAGATTTGTCACACCCGAAATTTTGCATAATTTTTAAATAGTTAAATTGATTTTCTTTGGCAATTTTTGTGTGGCATAGAATTTTAGTAAATAAATAAATTTTATTAAATTAAAATTTGTCATGAGATAGAAACATGATTTTGCATTCATCTTTGTAGCATAAATTATTTTTGAGATGCTTGGTTTTTATTTGATTCAAATCCGAATTCGAAATCTTTTAGAAATTGTATTTGAAATAAAAGAAAAGTTATTCATTTTATCTTCTTCTTCTTCACGGAATCCAGCCCAGCACCAGCCATCTCTTTGATCCAAATGAGAGAGGGTCTTCTTCTTCATTTTGGCCCACACCGAAAGCCTATATGGGCCGGCCCAAAGCAACAAGACGGGCTGCTCTCCTCCTTAGTCAGGATGACGGATGGACCCCACCCCTTTCCTTCTTCCACGAACCGAACCCGGTCGTAGTCCGGGCCGAGGTGTGCGTGTTCGAGTCGAACACCGACCCGGCCGACATGCCGTGCCCAAGCCAAATCTCACGTGGCGAGATCTTATATAAGCCTAGCATCGAGTCCGGCACTTCCTATTCCCATCTATTCTTGGCCGGCCTAGCTTGTGCTCTCGACGGAGATCGCCGCCACCGTCAAGTTTCGCCACCGAATCAAATCCGCGACGCGTCGTGTCTCTCGCAGCCCTAGCTAGTCGCCGGCCGCCATCTTCATCCATCACGTCGACCACCGTGCCAAATCGCGCGGGTGTAACCGATTCGAGGTGAGTCCGCGTCGCCCTGGATTTTTCGTTTGGTTCAAGTCCGTCGTGTTTGGTGCCCTAGATCGGCCGGAGCCGCGTCCTCGCGAAGTTCGCCATGGCGCCGCCGTCGTCGTCGATTCCAGGCGAGACTTCGCGCCGTCTACCCTAGATGTAATCGGGCCGTTGATTTTATATAAATGCGGCCGAGATTGGAAGATAACCCTTCGTTTTGGTAATTTTACGGTTTAGACCCATAGGCTATGGTTAATTAGGTATGAAACCCTAGCGTCTTTCCAACTTTTACGTTTTCCTTTCGGGAAAGCGTATTTCCATCTTTACCGGCACCAGTTTACGCTTTCATCTTTGGAAAGCGTACTTTTCCGAGTAAACCGCCGGATTACGTTTTCATCTATTTACAAGTTTGCCATCGATTCAAACCTTCATATCTTTTTCCGTTTTAACTCCGATTTGAGTCGTTAAATACTCGTTAGAATCGTAATTTCGTAATCTACATGTTAGTATCACTTTTAGTCAGTTTTGTGAACTTTTAATTTTCGAATTAATATTAGTTAATTATTTTATTACTAGAAAGCTTGTAAAATTCATAACTACGCCTGGTTCTAGCTCCGATTTTTGTGATCTTTATATCGATATGATCGTGGCGGCAGTAGAATAGTTTTATGAGCTTTTCAAACTGTTTTTGTACTGTTTGGTGTACTGTTATCATATTATGCTCTTGTTTGCCTTGTGTTTGATCGCATCGATGTTTGCGTGTTGTTGCGTGGTGGATTAATATAGTCGGGATCGGTTCGAGAGTGATCAAGAGGACTTCTATGAGCAAAGACCAGCAGCATCAAGAGCCCAATAATCAAAGGCAAGTATAGCTTGGGATCATCCTTGATGTCCTATTCACCTTAATCATTAATTCATGATGCATGTGTCCTCCTTGGTTACCGTTAAGGATTATCCTAGTCTTGAATACTTGTTCCTTGTCACCCATGGGCTTATGCATTGGGTAGTAATTGCTAGCGCTCAACCAACTAAAATTTACTTTGTTGTATGATTTTAACGGAGCAGTTGATGATGCCATGGTACATAGGGCTTAAAGAGCTTGGGGGTTGTTTATTTATGAAGCTCTTAGCTCTCCATAAGGACTTAATCCATTCGTGGATATCCGGGATATCTGATACAGCTATGGGGGTCACGTGGCTCGACTTTGGTTGTTCAAGGGGTCTACCTAGCTTTGTTGGTGGTTTGCGTAATTGGGAGAAACGGGGTGTGAAGCTCTGTTGGCCACTTTAATATTGTTAGGAGGGTTTTTGAGCGGCCTTATATGGTCTTCACTTGGTTGGGGAAGTCGAGACCCTTCTCCGGTGGAAACCATGACCTGTAGGTAAAAAGTGTACACCTCTGGCTTGCGAGTTAACTAAACCGACATGTCGGCCGTGTTCGCGGTTATGAGCGGCCTTGGAACACTAATGGATAGAATTGTGTGCTTACTTTATTGTTGGTATTAATTTGATGATGATATCGTCCACAAGTGTGAATAATGGTTTGGGATTCCTTCACTGCTTAAGCTTAAAACTTGACCAACTCTAAAAGCAACCGCAGTTGAAAGCAATGTCGACTTCTTAGCCTCATAACCCCCGGGCTATGCTTGCGGAGTTCGACATGGACTCACCCTTGCTATTTCACCCCACCCGGGGAAGATGTTAGGCTTGTGATCAACCGGTCCGGTTGTCCCCGTGGAGCCTACACCAGTAAGATTGAAGAGTCTTTCCGCTCGTCTACTAGCTGAGGTTATTTTTGAGCTAATTGTTTGGCACATACAAGATACAACTCACAAGGGTATCAAAGCTCAGTTGGCTCGACCTTGATTATTGGCTAGGGCAATTCAATAAAAAGATGGCACAATATTATTCTTACTCGTATTACAAGGGCTAGGCAAACTAAAATATGAGGTATATGTCAAAATGTGCGTTTTTGGGTGAATTATTGCTCAACACATTCAGCTCAACTCAATTGCCTAGGATATTTAACCCTCTCTTATAAGTACATTATTTATGTGCCAACCCAATTGGTAGTGCTAATCATGAATTTACAAACAAAAATGGCAAATTGCATACCCAACTCACCATATAAAAAGGCACCAACCCAACATTATTTTTCACCTAATGTCGTCGCCGAACTCATTGCCATAACACTAAGACGGGCGCCAACCCCTGTGGTGCTGTTGCCCATGGGCGCCATGGACAGCAAGAGTAATGGGAGCAAGAGCCTGCTCGGCAAGTACGAGCTAGGTAGCTTGCTGGGACGAGGCACGTTCGCCAAGGTCTACCTCGCGCGCCCGGTTGCCGGCGGCGAGGCCGTGGCTGTGAAGGTGCTCGACAAGGCCGAGGTCATGGGCACGGCGGGCATGGCGCCGCGCGTGCTCCGCGAGGTGACGGCCATGCGCCGGCTGCGCCAGCCCAACGTGCTCCGCCTCCACGAGGTGCTCGCCACGCGCGCCAAGATCTACCTCATTATGGAGCTCGCGCCGGGCGGGACCTGCTGTCCAGGCTCGCCGCGCTCCCGCGGCGCCGCCTCCCGGAGCACGCCGCGCGCCGCGTCTTCGTGCAGCTCGTCGCCGCGCTCTCCTACTGCCCACAGCGCGCGGCGTCGCGCACCGCGACGTCAAGCCTCAGAACGTCCTCCTCGACGGCGAAGGGCAACCTCAAGGTCTCCGACTTCGGCCTCTCCGCGCTCCCGGACTCGCTCGCGACGACGGCAGGCTCACACGGCCTGCGGCACCCGGCCTACGCGGCGCCCGAGGTGCTCCGCCGCAAGGCGTACGACGGGGCCAAGGCCGATGCGTGGTCCTGCGGCGTCATCCTCTTCGTCCTCCTCGCCGGACACCTCCTTCGACGACTCCAACATCGCTGACATGTGCCGGAAGGCGCATCGCCGGGAGTTCGAGTTCCCGGAGTGGGTGTCGCAGCCGGCGCGCCGGCTGGTGAGCCGCCTGCTCGATCCAAACCCGGCCACCCGCGTCGCCGTCGAGACGCGGACGACGCACCCGTGGTTCAAGCGCTCTCTCAGCGTCGACTCGCAGCTCGGTGGGCTGCTCAACGGCCAGCAGGAGCGTGCGCTAGCGTTCCAGGCGCCGGCCATGAACGCCTTCGACATCATCTCCATGTCCCCGGCCTCGATCTGTCCGGCTTGTTCCACCAGCGGAACAGAGAGGGAGGTTCATGACGGCGGCATCGCCGGAGCATACCACTGGAGGAGCTCGGCCGCGCCGGCGGGAAGCTCGGGTATGTAATGGTAGGTAAGAAAAGGAGTGGAGTGCCTGCCGCTGGGGGTCCTGCCAGGGCTGGCGGCGATGACGTTGAGATTTGCGATGTCGAGCTGCGGAGGTGGCGACCGCGACGGGGAGGACAACTGATGCTCGTCGAGCTAGGCGGTAGTTGAGGTGGCCGATTTCGGAGACGGCGACAACTTTTGCGATTTGGAGGAACAAGGGTTCGGTTGGGACGAGCTGAGACATGAGCTAGGAGATGTAGTCAAGGCTTGGCATAGCTGCCAAGATTTCTGACATTATCAGGGCGCTGTTTGTAAATCATATAGAGTTAATTTTTTGGAAAATAGGGTATAGATAAAAAAAAAGATTCAAACTTTTTTTTTTTTCTTTTGCGCGCGGTTTGGAGGTGTATATTAGTATATATATACAAAGTACAATATATAAGTGTGTTTAGTTAATTTTTCTATACACTACTAATAGACAATTTGAAAGTATCAATATTGATGAAATTTTAAAACCATTAGACTAAAGGGTTGACAATCACATGAGATTCAATTCAACTTGGATGGGTCAATAGACAATTTGAAAGTATCATGACTGATTTGGGGATGGGTCCAATCCCATCTGATTTGCCCCCCATATCTTACCCTCACCATTTTTGTATTTTGGAAAATCCAAAAACGAAAGAGAGGATGCAGGTTGGGGGGTGGGTCTCACGAGAATGGGATGGAAATAGAAAGCCTTCATCCAATTTGCATTTATGGGATGTCATATTTAGGTGAGGTGGACCTATATGTCCGCGATTTTTTTGTTTTATCTCCATAACACCAAATAAATGGCCCTTATACAAGGCACAAAAGGAAATCCCATCTCGAGGAAACCCAGGGAGCCCGAAAAACTCTACTCTCACTTCATCCTAGCCACCTGGTTGCCCCATACTTGTGTAATTGTACGTAATTAACCATCTCGACCATCGCGCCCTTCCATGTCTGCCACCCTTCCTATTCCTCTTAAGTCATTGCCCGTTGTCCCTTGTCCCCTCCCTCCACATTCCTCAAACCATTGAATGTCAGTTTTTTCCCACCAACAACAAATTTAGGTAGTGGTGGACCCAAGCAAATACATATAGGGTTGACTTCCATGTGTTCTTCCCTCCACCTTCTCTCCCTCTATTTTCTTCTTGATTACTTCCACTTTGCACCCTCATATATTGTCCACATGTATGTAGGCTAGGTAAAGACATTGAGCCCCCTCCGCCATATTAGGATCTATTCTTGTGGCTATGACTACATAATGGACATGGCTATGAACCAATGCACTGTGATGCTCCTACACTCCTTTCATACACTTTCTCAAATTTTCTTTTCCTAGGAGGCGGTTATTTTTTTCGCTTAGTTGCTTTTTAAAAGGAAGTAAAACACAATGGCACATATTATTAGGTAATCCCCAATGGGACTAGCCTCAAAGCGATTGATGATAGGATTCTTATCTACATGGAGGAGAGAGTGAAGTGGTCATTGTTAGCATCTAATGTAGTGTTGTCAGTGTTGTTTTGGTCGTAGCTACCTAGCCAATGTTTGTGTGAGAGAGAAAGTGAAGCTCTATGGGGCATGGTGTGCAGCCAATGCTTGCTGTTGTGGTTGGTGTGTTGTTATTTTGGTGAAGGCTGCCATTGTGTAGTAGTGCCTTGGTTGTTATGGTGATATCCTTTGGTTGTTGGTGTTGAGTTTAAAAGGGTGGAGACCAAGTCATGAGATCAAGGGTGGACCAATTGGTGTCCTTGATCGATGGTGGAAGGTGGCTAGGTCAAGAGTGTTTGGAGGAGTAGTGTTTCGTCACAACTTTAGTTTGATGTTGGAGGCGATAGTTTTTAGTGGGGTTATGCACAAGTGGTAACTAATAATTTGACAAAAGAAGCATGTGAGGAGGTTGTGGAGAGATGAAATGCATGATGAAGTAACTTTTTATGGGTATTTCCACTAGGGACTTGAGGACTGAGAGACACTTTTTACTATCTTCAGCGAGTTAGCTAGGTTCTTGAGTGAGATAATGTGTATTGGGATAGAGCTAGGTTGCCGGGGCTCACATTTTTGGATTGGAAGGTGGCAACTTATTACTATGGCGGCTAGCCATACATGGCAGGTGAGATAGTTTGGAGATGAACAACACCAAGAGGTGGCACAAGCAGATCTAATGGTATATGATGACTGCATGGCTTGCAATGGACAATAATAGTTAGCCTGCCTAGTAGTTGTTGGCTTTGTGTGGAACATCATTGTAGCAATGACGATGGCGTTTCCACTTGGCTATGTTATCGCGATGGTGGTGTAGTGTGGGTACTGACTAGCAATGGTGTGGAGGTTGTAGATTTCCATATATTTTTTTATATAGTATGTGCATTGCATATACTATGTGGTGTGTTGTTGTTATTGAACCCTTTGGTTTGTTGTTGATCCATTGTAGTGGTCAATTTGAGATTTTTATGGCAAAGGTGGGCCTAGATTTTGGATGCCATACGTGGACAAACTGAGCTCCAAAGTTTATTAAAATTTTCTTTTAACATGATATTATCATAAAACTCTAGTTATATAAGTTATGTATAGGCCAATATGACTGAGCACTATCTTGTTTATTTAGGAAAACATTAAGGTCAGGTTCATCATCTATAATCTACTAATAATGTGGTTTTTGTAGCGCTTTTTTGTATAACAGTTAACACAACGACAAAGTTCCACTACTACAATCACTGTCACAAAACTATGAATAAGTCAATTGGTTGGCTCGACATACTATAGTTGTTACATAATTTGGCTTTCCTACTTTAATCACCGTCAGGTTTATCGGAATTACTTTTGACATATTTTCCTTTGTAGTAGGAACATAAAAAGGTGCCAGAAATAAATTACGAAGATAGGATAGAGAGTGAAAATTTCTAAAAGCGCAAGGTGTCTTGTGGGGAAGGTAAACAGAAGCATGTGGTGCCCAACATCATGATCTCATCATCTTTATCTAAATTGACCTCAATAATGGTAATTTATGGACATTTGAGATGAATTGAAAAAAATGGCTCACATGTATGCATTAGTAATCAAAGGCTTTCAAACATGGAATTAATGAGGTCTGTTTCTCATGGAATAGAGCTAAATGTGAGTTTTCTCTCCTATGTAAAGCAAATACTAATTTAGGTCGACCACTTGCAGGTTTTTGCTCTTAAGGCCCTCACAATGTTTATAGAGGAGGAAATGAAACATAATGCAGTCAATCATGGAAGTGAACAGAATGCTTGGGCTGCATGTGCTTTTGTGTACTCCTGAAGTCTTTGTGCAAACATGATCCTTTCATTGTTCTAATTGTGTTATCTTTTGTAGTTAAAGAACCTTCCGGATAAACAATTTCCGAGTTTGAGCATGGCTACAATATGAGCAGTCAACCGATTATTATTGTAAGTAGTATGCCTATCAGACTTATCCAGCTCAACAATTGAATAGTAATCCAGCCCCTCCTCGGTCCCTGATTGGCTCCTTCGGTGCTTGGCTCCTATGCTGCGAGAGATTGCTCCGGCCAGTTCGACGCGACTGGAATCCTAACCCTTAGCCTCCAGTTCTTCATCTCGTCCTGGTCGAACTCGAACGGAAGCGTTTGGCGCGCCAGTAACTCGCCGCCGATGCTCACGTAGATTGTGCAGGTTTGTGGCGTCGGACCGGCGAAGCCATTCATCCTCGGCCACGTGAGGCTGACCTCCAGAAAGCCTGCTGTTTCAGAGACCTTAGCCCTAACTGTAACCAACAAATTGCGAGAGTTTGGAAGAGAGGAGCAGTGGGCTTTTTATACAATTCAGTACTGAGCTCAAACGATTCCTCCAGCACTTGGAGTACATTTATAAGCTGGTTGTCTAATCATCCTCACATTTCGCAACCGCATCTAGTTTGTTTTTCTTCCAGTTTCTCAGGGTCTAGTCCAAGTACTGCAGTGGATATCACAGCTTCCGGCCATCGCAAGCTTATAGTTTAGTTCTACCAAATTATTCTCATTATATATAGGATGGAGACCATGCTTAGGAAGATGATCATATCATTCTTGATTTCTTTCGCCTCATGCATTTCGTATATCTATCTTTCATGACCTTCATACAATCTGTATTTTTTTATGCTGGGTGCAATTTCCATGATTGACTGCATGCAAATTACATTCTCAACAGAAACTGAACCCATGACCAGCAATTAAAGATAAATCGAATGCAGTCTTGAACTGGACCTCGGGACCAAATGTCCTCTGTTTAAGCTTGGATTTGGAGTTAAAATTGGTCATTACATGAGCACCACCGCAAGATCAATTTGCAAAAAGGTGTAGCTACTAGCTACTCTTTCCTTTTTAGAAAAGCTGGGTGTTGCATGTTGGATGCCACCATCAGTGGAAGGACACTCTAAGATCTGAATATTATTTTAACAAGAGACTATCCTTAACAACTCCTATTAAACAAATCTTAGGTCTGATCAAGCTGGCTTCCATACACCTGAAAAGGCTGTAAAGATGAAGCCTGTTTGAGGTTCGACGACTGCACAACTTTCTCTCCAACAAGTAGAAAAATTGCAGTCACAGCACAATAACATCAGTATGAGCATCTGCTCGTACCATACAGTACAACTTCCATCCTCATCGACGAAGGAAGAGTCCCATCCACATCATGAACACAGTGACTTCTTTCTTAATCAAAACAAGTGACCTGTTTGGCCTGCTCGTATACAGGAGAAGGCAGTTCATGCTTCAAGATCAGAATCCCAGATCCAGCTATTCAGGACCCTTGTCTAGTTAAGAATTAAGATACTTAGCAGGGCACAGAAACTACCTATGAATAAGGTAACATTTGTGCCTCTGTTTTTGGTACTGTTCTTTAATGAGATGACTATTAAAAGAAAAAAGTCTAGAGGAGCAGTGTTATCTGTTCCCATAGCCCATAGCTGAACGCATCTTGTTCTACCAATTAGGCTTTCAGTTGAGTTTTTTTATTTTATTTTATATGCTTTTCAGTTGAATGGTAGGGTGCAGGCGTGCAGCCTGAAGGATATGATGGTGAATGAAGTGCGACAGGGATATTCTTCAAAAAAAGTGACAGGGAGGCTTGTGTTCATGGCAACCGTTCATTTCATTTCAGGGTTGTAGGCTGTGTAACTGGCAAAGTATATTGATGTTATAGCACTCCATGAAAGCAACCATAGATGTCGACAACATCAATTCGTAACTGAGCAAATGCACTCACTAAATATGCTTTGAATATCTGCTATGTAATAACCATAAAATAAATTTGTGCATGTCTCAATGCAGTAAGGAACCAATTTTCAGTCTATAATTAGTAACAAGTTAACATTTAAAAACAGTTGCTTAATTTCCAACGGTGCATGTGGCTTTCTTTTGGACAGGCATTGAAAATTACAGGTGCATTTCATCAAGAGGACCGTGGGCACACAAACCTTTCAAGAGGGTGACAATCTCATAGCCAAGGTTAGTTGCTCTCAGTAATCAGTAATGGGTAATGAAGGGAGATGGTCATGTTGTAATGCAGGGAATGCTTCCCCTGGACTCAACTGATTGAACTTTTTCGCTCACTGAATTTCTACGATTTGCAGGAGACGTTACTCTCAGTTGCAAACCCATGTGTCTTGACATGGCAATCGTAAAGGAATATCCCGGTACAGACAAGGCAGGATGCTTACAAATTCAGCTCACCTCTCAATTGATCCAAGGCACCAACCCGTGTTCACACTTCTCAGAGATAATAAGACAGTTATTCTCTAACAAAGGAATAACCCATGTTCAAGGCTAGCAAGCTCCCTGTTCCCCGACAGAGAACATATGAACATGACCTTGATCCACAGAAAAACTCTGTGACAATAGGAGCGTATTTCAGTCAGCTGGTGGGAAAAGAACTCTCCTAGACATATCAACTAAGAATTCTTCCTTGATAACGCATAAAGAAGAAAGAAAAACAGTCCCAGGATGATCAAAGAATATCAAAAAAAAAAATGTCTACTAATAAGATTTGTGCTTATCAAACATCACATTATATTGTATGGAAGGAAAATGTATTATAATCAGTCCTAGAACAATCCAAAACACGGTGTCCTCTCCTTTATCACTTCACCTAAACTAACCTATCTTCTTGACCATGCTCCTCACTTTTCATTGGAACCATATAAGAATAAGTTATCCCCTGATGCCCTGAAAAGTGCAAGAACAACTTGTCATGTTCTCATAACAGTTGCTCACATCACGATATCTTATCAGTGATTCTGTGCTTGCCGACTAGCAGCATGTAGGAACCTGGAGATTACTCTTCATGACAGGAAGAACAAAACCTCGTCACCAAATAAACTAATCATTCAATGATGCAGAGCAGTGCTCCCCTAAATTCAACAGCTTTTGATCTCTGAATCTCCAGCATGTCCCCCTAAAAGTTGCAAGTAGCAATTTCCTGAAACACAGATAGATTTTGACCATATGCTTTCTTAAGCAATCACATGTTAGTTGAAGCACAAAAATATTATTGAATGCTTCGTAATCCCTAAACTGTGACAAACTACTTTAACAAATCGATTTCTTCAGAGATTCCAATCTGAAAGATATGATATCTGAACATAGTGAGAGGGAGACCTGTATCCTTAGCAGCCGTTGGTTTCAGGGGTGTAAACGAAGTAACTGAATTGTCCATTGAGAGATGATTGCACACCCTGAAGGTGACTCGCCAAATTTCTGTATGTTTCAGTTTGCAAGAGCTGTCACTCTTTTTTTAGAAAGGACGGCAAAAGCTTTGCCGCGATTTCTATTAGGCGAAAAAAAGGAAAAAAGGCAAGAGTGCCAGCCCAGTTTTTTGACTGGAAACCGGGGAAGAAAAACCATACAATTGTAGAGGGGGTACCCTACTCCACTTGAACACTCGGGTACCAAATCAACTCGACTTGCGCCACAACTAAGCGCCCACTCAACTCAACTTAGGGAGTGTTCCACTCCACCTACCACTTATTACAACCACTAAAGCAACTCGGACCCAACTAACACCAACTCGGATGGGAGAAAATAAACATGACGCTTCACTCGGTTGGATTGGGTCATCAACACGAAACCTCCATCCACAGCGGGTAGTCGGATTGGGACATCGACACCAAACACACAACACAACTCCACACCACCATCACCACACAGGAGAGGAGCCGAAGTAGTATCGAAACCTGCGCCGTCGCCGCCAGCGGCGTGTGCCCGCGCTGAAGGCCCGCGCCGCCCGCAAGCCAAAGCGACTACGAACTCCTCCACCACGGGACTAGCACCCCCATGCCGAACACCCACGATCGTCGATCCCCGGCTCAGCGTAGCATCGGTCGAACAATCCCGTCCACGGCACCTTTGAAAACCAGCGATCTGGCTACTCTGGGTGGGGGCCTCGTCTCACCCACCGCCTCACACTCCACTCAACAAGCGCCGGGACTGTCACGAAAGCCGCGACCGAGCACCACTTCCGCCCGGCCAGCACCAAGATCACCACCACCATGCGGCGCCAGCGCGAGGCCACTAGCACCCATGGGCCCTCTGCACCTTGCCGCCAACACAAGGGACGCTGCACACCTTCAATGTCGCTGCAGCGGACCAACGGACCAACCACCGCGCCACCCGGGTGGGGGCGAGTCTCGATGGCGGCGCCTCCAAGAAGGGCCGCGACACCGATGGCGCCGTCGTCGCTCGATCAAAAGCGGGCGGGTTTTCACCCCAAGACTCCATGCATAAGGCCTCGGTGTTCCATAGTGGTGTCCCCCAACAGGAAGAAACGATGCCCCAAGAGCCGCCACCACTATAACCAACACGAATGTCGGTGAAGGCTTCGCCGGAACCACACCGCACCTAACACATGCTCCCGGACAAGCCGCTGACCACACCCGCCGCCTCGCAACTCCTCGCGATGAAATGGCTCGGTACCTCCCCACCATACCGCCACGGCACCGCGAGAACACACCAGCCACAGGAGCACCCAGCGCAAACCACCCGACCCGCCACCAAGGCGACGCCGGGAACAACCACGAGAGGACAAGGAGGAGGGGAGCACCACCATCTCACCTCAGCCCCGCCGACGCCTGCGAAGTCCGCCCGGCAACGAATCCCGACCACCATGGCCAAGAGTTGCCCTTAAGGCGCCACCTGCCCGGGGCCTCCGCGGCGAGAATACGCCGTGTCTGCCCCATCGAACCATCGCCCGGCGCCGCCCGCCGCCGCCGTCCCTGCGCGACAGCGTCCGTGTGCGGGAGCCCGCGTATGTCAGCGGCCAGCTCCCTCCGGCACGGCGCCGGGCACCAACGAGACACCACAGCCGGCCGAAGCCGCCGCAGCCGTCGTCTTCAAGCTCCTCCAAGCTCCCCGGCTGAACACCCAAGGCCGCACCCGCCACGGGGATGCACTCGCCCACCAACTGCAGCACCTCGTTGCCACCACCTGCTGTGCGGCACCTCCGCTGCCACCACGCCTCCAACACCCACCCTTTGTCGCACCCCACCACCACCGGCAAGGCGTGCACCACCAGCGGCAAGGCGTCCACCATGGGGGCAAGCAAAACCGCACCTGCGCCGGCGGAGCGCGGTGCGTCGCGGATGGCGCCCCGCCACGCCGGCCGCCGACCACCGGCCGCTGCTCCCACGCGCGAGCCGCGTCCGCTGTTGGCTACCCGAATCGCCCGCAGGCGGCGCGGATCGGCGGCCAACGAGCCCATCGCCCGCCCAGCGGGAGCGGCCCTCGCCGGCGAGCTCCCTCGAGACCCGGACGGCGCGCCCACCCAAAATCACGGAGAGGGAGGGAGAAGGCGCCGCCCCGCCGCCCGTCCTCACGGGCGCGCAAGCTCCCGGCCCGTTCGGGGCGCGCGGCGGCCGGGGCTGGAGGAGGGGTGGCGGCGGACTAGAAGTTTGGGTTCGCCTCCGCCGGCTGGCGAGGCGGCAGCGGCGGCGTTTTTCCGTATATCTTTCTTTGATGTAACCTAAGAGCTGTCACTCTCAGCAGCAAGAAAACTACGTGCTCTGAGTCTCTGGCCTGGGCATCAGGAATTGAACATCGAACAAGCAAGTACCGACAAAGCAGGTATTCCAGAAATGCAGCTCATCTCCCAATTGGTTCAAGACACAAGTGCTTGCTCTTTCTCTGAATTAAGTTGGCCGTTCAAAGTTCCAACCCCAATGATCTGTAAAGTGGTGAAAGGGAAAGCAGCATCTGACGTAGCTTGAATTTGTAATGAAAGGTTGGCACTACGTACAACACAACTATGAAATTTTGAACCCCAGAATCTACAGCAAAGTTTTAGTGTCTTGTGCAATATGCAGAGCAGCATTGAACAGCTTGAATGTTAATTCCTTGTCTGAAAAATCTCTGTTTCTGCAGTGAAGTTAACTGAACAAATGCTGCACTGGTGAAAAATACAGCCAGCTGCTAGCGAATCAGCAGTTCATGTAGTCCTAGTTGCCTTTTTTGTCGAACATGTAGTCCTAGTTGTCCTCTTTGCAGGGGCCCACTGTTCAGCAGCAACCGAGCTCGTGTCCCCACTGCGGTCACCACAATTTCCTCCCTTCCTCTTCTTTGTTGTGGCAGTTCAGGTCGGGTATGGCGGATGGAACTGATCTTTTCTTGGAGATTGTGTATGTGCATCAGTTCGTCCACTCTGGCAATGGCGCCTGCTGAGGTTGTGAGGCTGGAGACGCGGGAACGTCAGGACAGCTACAGATAAGTTTCACCACAATTGGGGCAACTAGCCCACTACATACCAGGCCACTTCCTTTCATACGCTCATACGGAATCCAAACAAGGCTCATTTTTCATAATTGTACCCATGGGCCTAACTCATACAAATAGATGAAGCCAAGTATCAAGAGACTTGGGCCATAAGGCGTCCAGCAGTGTTTGGATTCGAGACGATGAGACTCCCTGCGTTGGACTCCCAATTCCAAGGATCTCGTGGTGGGGCCAGCAGGCCAGCCCAGAAGTGATCACATGAGGCCATGGGCCTAGAAAAGTAGAAAGGCTGCAGCCTGCAAAGCAACCGCACACAGCTAAGCCTACAAGGCCGCTCGCGCAACATTCGTTCTCCATTTGGTTTTCAGGTATTTTTTTCGTTCCCTTCCAAAAAGTTTTTTTTTTCTGTTTTTTTACAAAACTAGTATAATGCCTGTGCTAAGAGCAACTCCAACAGTGCCCTATAATAGCTCCCAATCGGTTTTTGGAAAAAAAGTGAAAAATACTTCTCAACAGTTCCCAAAAGCGAGCTCCCAAACTTTTGGCACTTGGAATACCTCCCCCTCCTGGCGTAAATTTGCGCTGTCGCGGCACTCCTATCCTCAGCGGAAAAGAAGACCGTAGCGCGAGGAGGAGTTTGGCGCCATCACCGTCGGTGGCAATTCTAGGCGGCGGCACCTCCTCCCCTCCCGCCCCAGGCTCTCCGGGGGCCGCGCCTACTTCCTCACCGGCGTCGAGTGTCGACCAGAACCCACCGGCGCCACCGCCCGGACGTGGCCGACCGCGCCGCCCACCGCCCCGCCACCGCCGCCGCGCGCCGCGAATCCCTCGCCCCCGCCGCCCGAAGGAAGGCGTGATCGGCAACCCGGCGCTGCTCTCGGCGGCGGCAGCGACATCGCCCGGGCGGCCGACGCGGACGCCCGGCGTCGGCACTTTGCGGGCTGGCGCTTCGTCCGAAGCAGTTCGGCGCCCCCGGTGCCCAAGCTCACGGACGGCGCTTCGTCAGAATGCCCGCGTCAGCGTAGCCGCAGCGTCGCTCGTCCGCGGCGTTCACCGTCCGGCGGCCTGCAGGTTCAGTTGCAGCGGCGACCTGGTGAAGTAGCAGCGGCGACGTATTTGGGAAGAGAAAAATAGGGAACTGTTGGAGATGTATAGTTTTTTTTGCTTTCCAATACTATTTTAGGAGTTGCCAAACTCCATGATATAAACAAATTATTGGAAGGCATTTGTTGGGTTGCTCCTACGGCGACATCTAGGTAACACACATTAAACAATTATCCGAGCACATACAAGTGATATCAATAGAAAGCTCATTCGTAAAGGAGGAATTACAATTGGCACTATGTTTTTTGTTCAATGTTCTATTGGAATTACATTTGGTATTAAAAATAGGAACAATAAGCTCGGATCAGATGCATCCTCAATGACCGCTCTTCCCGGGCAAGAAATCAGCCACTCTATGAAGTGTCTAGGGCCGAATGAAGCAGGGAGAGCACCAACAAGCAAAGACCACAACATAACTGGTCTCGAAGCCGTGTCGGTGACTGCGTGCCGACACTTGGGCCCTAGGTAAATCCGGTTGCGTGTAGCGGCAAGACACCCCCGCAGGGCAAAGTGCGGTGAAGCCAATCAAGCAACTTATGTCGTGGCAGTGTTCTGCTTCGACTGACACATCAAGTGGCGTTACCCTGAGACGAACACTGATAGTAATGACATCTTCCCAGCCTTGTTCAGTCACGGCACCAACAAAGAGACAACAGTCAGTGAAATGGTAACTTCTGGGCTACAGCAGGCAGTGGTGACAAAAAGGCTAATTTGCCGTGGACAGGAGAACAAAATTCGCCACGCGAATCTTGTGGCTCTATCCATGGCAGGGCTACTCTGAAACTAACTTAATGTATTGCTAGTGGTATTTCACATTTGCATGGTTGAAGACTAATTGTCTATGTCGATCCGATTGTCTAAAACAAGTCAGTAAGTAGCCAGCTCAGTTTTTTTATTGTCATTAATAACAAAAATGGAAGTGTACCAACATCTGAGTAAATCACCTCATTTTCATTAGCTAGATCCATTTTCGTCATGATGTACCTCTGTACCGAGGAAATCTGCAAACTGCCGTCTCTGAAACAACGACAAAAATTAAACCAAAGAAAGGAATTAAATATCAGGGAACAGAACACTTGCTATAGTACTGAGAAAAAATAAATTTCCAGTGCAGAAAACAAGTTGGAATGGCCCAAAGAAGTTCCTAAGACATTTACCAGAGCTCAAACTAATCAGGAGATGCCAAGATGGCAACATTGCTACAGTCATGTAGTCTTGAGAAGAAATATTATTAGCATCACGGTACGTTGAACAGCCTGGTGCAGAGACTAATCAGGCAAAAGAATTGGACAGCTCTAAACTAAGCTAGCATTATTTTCATTTTCAAATAACAAACCTTTTCAATAAAATAGAAAATAATGCATTAGTGGTTAAATATCGTACATTGCCAAAAATAAGAATCACTAAGCTAGCATTATTTTCATTTTCAAATAACAAACATTTTGAATAAATAGAAAATAATTCATTAGTGGCTAAATATCGTACACTTCCAGAACAAAATACATAAAAATATTCAAGCAGGCCTACAACATTGCAGCAATGATCATATTTTGATCCTATTCCTCTCTAATGCATACTGGTGATAGATCTCTGTATTGCGTGTTGCTTCTAGTATAAGTCCTTTTGTTCCTCCAACCTCTCTAGCAATGATCATATTAGTAGAATAGGGAATAGTACTGGAGAACTCAAATAAGAAAACCACAGAGAGATCGCTAACTGCTAACATCAGTGACAATCACCAATGACAACTGCCTGCAATTATAATAAAAATAAAACTATGAATCCCGCCTTTAACGGAAGAACACCCGGCCAATTCAGAGTGAAAACATTCAAGGTTTGAGATATCTTGGTTAACTCCACATTGTTGCATGAGTTTAAAAAAAATGTGAGTAGGACAGAAATAGACCAAAAAATCCATTCAGAGTGCAATCAGCCAATCACCCAACATTAATCCATGTCATGGTCAGTAAAGGATTAAAGGTCCTTGTGAGCCAAAGATATTGTAAGGAAGAGAAGCATCGACTTACTGTACCTAACTTGTGGTGACCTCGAACAGATCCGTTTACCACGCCAATTCAAAGATCAGATGTGAGGCTTCCAAGGATTCCACATCTGAATCACTTGAATTCTTGCACACTTATGAGATCAAGTTCAGAATAGTACCACAAGCAACTGCGAGAACACGAGCAAAAAACAGTTAATAAACACAGCATGCAGCATGATAATGGGCTGCAGCGTCGATGAATACCTACTTTCGTTTGCTCGTTTATTTTTCTGTTATTCATTCATTTATTATTGTTATAATAACCTTAGCACATAGTTCTTTTTTGTTTTACAGGCAGGTCATTCCTTTGTTGAATCAGCTGCCTCCATACTCGACATCTGCATTTTCAGAGGTTTGGGTTTTTCAACTTCATTCCCCAACAAGATGATAAGGAGACAAACATGCACACAGATGATGGGGGTTAATAAAAGTGTTGGGCGAGTACTGAGGCTTGAAGCAAAGCTAATAATGTGCCAGGAACCAAGAAGCACAGGACGCAGGTTCACATGATCCCATAACCAAGTCTAACAGGAAGAGAACTACTAATTGAACTGCATGATTCAGATTCAGAAGACCTAGACACTGCCGGTGATTCAGTATTAATGGTTCAACTGTTGCCGGTTGGTATTCTTGTTTCTCATAATATGGCTTCTATCATGGTTTTTATCATGAATATTGGAAGCACATGAAATTCATTGCAGATATTCCATTGTTTTTTAAAAAAAACATTGAACTGCTTGATACTTCTCCCCGAAAATTTCATCTCCAATGATATTCTTTTTTCTCATTATATGGCTTCTATCATGGAGCACGCAACAATATTTGTCAGACGATTAAGTTTTTTTTTACTATTTTCGTGGGTTGAATCTTGATCTTTTGTTTTCTCTTTCCCAGCATGATAGTGAGGGAGTGCAGAGACTTGGATGATAGCAACACCAGGTACTGCAGAGGGTCTATGTATCCTTTATTAGCTATTTAGCTTTTGTAGCTTGATTCAGCACATGTACGCATACAGATAAATCTTAGATGTCCGGTACGAATATTTTTTGCTTTTGAATTCTGATTGAAAACTGAGCATTTTGTTCAACTTCAAACTGAACACATGTACTATATGTGCCTTGTCGAGAAGTAAATATTTGTATGTAGATAAGAAGGGTTGTTCTAGAGTGGATAGAATCATTTAGGTCATGGCTGGTGCATTAACTTGTTATAGGCATAATAGACTGTATGGTGATTTTGATCAATTTTCCAAGCAAAACATTGACAAACTTTTACCGACTTTTTATGAGCATCCCCAAGATAAAACCGTAGCGTTAGCACGGGCATTATACTAGTTTCTTCAATATTCATTTGCAAGACAATAGAAATCCCCTTTCTTATAAATTACCTGGTGGACTATATTATGTTGGACGGCACGACCCGGTCCACTAATGGCAGCCACGGCTGCTGCTCGGTAGCAGAGGGGGCCATATAAGCCCCTACCACGGCCCCCCCCGACCGAACCTAATCCCTCATTCCTCAATCCCCGCTGCGGGCGCAGCACCCCCCCCCCGAACCCTAATCCTCACTCTCACTCGCGCTCGTGGCTCACCTTGTATCTCGCTGCCGCCAACCACCTCCACGGTCGTTGTCCCGCTTTCGTCTCGGCGATGTATCCACCATCGAATCTTGCGGATCTCCACTTGTCTTCCTCCTTGTTGGCGTTTCTTAGCGTCATCACAAGGATTGATATATCTAGCAATGTCACCGAGGGAAAGCGTCTGTTGGTGATTCGCAACATTTCGGAACAAGTCCACAAAGCGCCGCGGAAATACCATTGTAGCATTTCACCCGGAAGTATTCAGGGTATCGTTATTTATATTTTCCTAAAGGAAGGCATGGTGTAAAAGTCTCAAATGAAGACATGGACGGATAACATGTCTATGCAATAGACCAAAGTTCATAATAGAGATATAGCATGATAAGTAAAGAACAAGAACAAGATGAAGAACATGACATTGATCAACATGAAGAACTTTGTATTGATCTATCAAGTACCTCTAAGATGTTCTTGATCTTCTACAACAAGCCTTCCTAAGCTCCTAATACTAACCAAAAAGTAAAATGATATAAGTGGAGGGAGAGAGGCTCTTGTGTGGTGTGTGTTGTGGAGATGAGCCTAGCCCTCAATTTATAGTGCTAACAAGGTCGGTTTGGTGCGGTAGAAATGTAAACTAGCCAAAACCGCCTTAGCATGGTGGCATGCAACCGCCATAGAAGAATGGGCCCGAGAGGCGGTCTTTGGGGCTCGGGCGGACCACTGGCTGGCCCCTTTGCCCCCGCCTTTGGCGGGTGGGCTGGTTCATGGGCCTTGGTCCATGCCATGGTGGTGCTTTGCCCGGATGTCTTCGTGAAGGTGGGTTTCTCCATTCCTCTCATTGTGCACTTCTACTTTCGCCTTCGATTCTGCCTTTTTTGTTTGGTGTTACATAGTTTCTTTTTGTTTCAGTTATGATCACGCAAAACATGTTTTCTCGAATACAAGTGGAACTAGGTCAAAAGTAAAAGTATATGTGTGTAAAGTATGCTTAGTTCTCCCATTCTAGACATAAATTGGTGGCTAGAAATGGTCGTTAGTGACCGCCAACAAGTCCCCTAAGCAACCTTTGCTCGTCCCGAGCAAATAGCTAAAATACTTGGTTGTTGATCGGGAGTTGCTTCAATGCTGATTACATTTCAAATATGCCTGGTTTATAACAAAGTTTTCTTTCATAATTTGAATAAATCTGCATTATTGTCCACTCGTTCTTATCTTGAGACACTGTGGAGCTTTTTTGGCCTTTTTCCAAGTCTTGGGCGTTTGCGAGGATAGAACAGCAATTCTGAGACACCTTATCATTCATTCTTCGATCGACTATCTTTCTAGAGGTTTTGAAAGTTTTGCAAAATAAAGATAAGTTTCTCAAATGATACACTTGATCGCTCAATGTGTATATATTCCTCACCAAAGGCTTTTGACTTGCCTTTCTTTTATCCTACCATCTACTAAGGCTTTTTTGTGGATCTTTAGGTAGGGGTAAAAAGCGGGCTCACTTGCATCATGTCATGTTGCTTGGTCAAAAACAGGACCACATGGAGGGACTAGTCATATTTAATAGGACTCGGAAAAAAATTTATGAGAGCATGGGCTATCTTTATTCTCTTTTCTTTTTTTTTTCTTTCTTCTTCTCTCTTTTTTTACTCTTTCCTTCTTTCTTCTTTTTTTTCCTCTTTTTCACTTGTTTTTTTTTTTTGAATGATAGCCTCATGTCCCTTTTTTGTAGTAAAGCTTCGAGAGAGATGTCAACATGGATATAGAGCATTTATTTTGAATGGACCTAATAACCATACCATTGTTCACTCCAAGATGTCAACATGGATTATTTTTGGCTCACTAAACAAGTTTTTCATCTCCATTATCATCCCAAGGACTTACCCTCATGAAGTTGATAAATTCCTGCAGTGGTTAATCCATATGAGCAACCAAAATCTATACTAGTAGCTTTGGTTCTATAATCAAACTTGACTCCATGTCTAATTTGATTAAGGTAGACTTAGCTAACCTAAGCACCATGCTTAATTTAGTAAGCCTATGGGAGTATGATCATCATGTATGACCAAAACTTCCAAACCAAAACATCTTAGGCATAGAGAGGGAAGCATAAAAGGATAACAAGATTCATCAATGGAAGTGAAGACATTGAAAGGTGAATAAGATGATCAAAGGTTTTATTCATTTATTTATTTATTTTTATTTTTACTTTTTTTATTTTTTTGCAAGGTAATGAAAAGAGATGAGAGTGCAAGATATACATTACCTTGTTGTGGTCCTCCCCAAGCTAGCTCAATGCTTAAGGATCGGGGTTGTATCCGTGCTTACGGCTTTTCCTACATGGTTAAGACCTAGTAGATCATGAGTAGACTTACAATCCCTCGTGATTACCTCATTGGAAAACATATGCGAGAAAGCAACAATTTGAGCTAGTTGTTTTTTTCAAAATTTTATTGAAGCTTCATTATTCGGGGAGGGACGTATAATCTTCATATATATATATATATATATATATATATATATATATATATATATATATATATATATATATATATATATTTTTAAGATAAATTCCGATATGATCAATGGCTACTACACATGCATATTATCATGAACATGTTCGAGTAGATTCGTTTAACCAATGTCTTTCCCAACAACGGCGCCAGAAATGCTTGTTGGCGTTTCGTAGCGTTATCACCAGGATTGATATATCCTAGCAATGTCACCAGAAAAACACTGTTGGTATTCTACAACATTCTGAGAACAAGTCCACAAGCGCACGGAAATACCATTATAGCATTTCACGGAAGTATCGAGGGGTATCGTTATTTATATTTTCCCAAAGGAAGGCATGGTGTAAAAGTCTCTAATGGAGATATGGGACGAGATAACATGTCTATGCACTAGACCAAAGTTCATAACAGAGATATAGCATGATAAGTAAAGGATAACTTGACACACACTCTTAAGATAGTCTCAATGATAAAGATAAAAGAAAGAATAAAGAATAAACGAATAAATCTAACATGGAGCGGACATATCCAAAATAGCGGCGTTAAAGAGTGTTGATGGTGGATAACATCAACTTTTTAAGGTTAAATAAACACGAGAAATGATTCAAAGAGAATAAGAATACTAGAAGATAGGGTTTATACTATTGATTTCCACGAGTTGTGTGAATTTTTGATCTCTGCGGGAATAATCGAGAAAAAAATATCAAAAAAGAGAGCTACATATAAAGAAATATTGAGAAGCGAAAGGCTAGACATGAAAAGAAGAATCTAGAAGACACTAGAAGACACTCCACGCAAGGTGGGGCCCACCTATCATAGGGGGCAGCCGGCCGGCCTGTGGGCCATGGCCGGCCGTCCGTCCACGTCATCATGACATCAACACCTTCTAGAAGCTTCCTCCAACCGCCTCTGAGATTGCACTCAGCCATCCATTGAGGTCGGGTTTGATCCAACGGCCACAATTCATCCCTCGGGGCTATATAAGCAAGGGCAGCCCCACGAAACCTTAATTGAGTACAAATCATTATCCGAATTCAGGAGATCAAGTCATCGAGCCATAAAACACGGTTCTTGAGTAGTTACGGTTCTAGAGCAATTAGCTACTTAGTAGTAGATTAGAAGGCGATCAAGTCGAGAAGGCTTGGACTTGGTCTGTCGGGAGTATTCTCTAGGTACATTTATATCCTTTTGATATCTTACACTCAAGTTTACTTATGATATTGTGCTTTATCTTTATTATGTTATTGATTGTAATGTTTATTGTTTACTTTAATATGTCTAGTAGAGTTAGTTATTTGTTGTGGATTTCATACTTAGGTTTATATAGCCCTTATCTTGTAACTTGTGAGATAGGTGTTATAACTTATGTAAGCGTGGTGCTTAGATATGTTATATCTGCAAATGCCCTCTATATGCCGAGTCACGTGGAAGATCATAGGAGTGACAACCCTATTGAGTCCTCGTAATCCTCCCTCCATATATAGATAATGGTAGAGCGTGTGTCGTGTCGAAGGGAAAGTTATTTAGAACCTTCTTAGTTGATGTTCCTTAAGTATGATATGAAGTAATGATGCTAATTATGATAGCTAGATGTTTACACTAATTAGAGTAAATCATAACTTGTAGTTATAATTACACATAAGTTTTCCTTATATTATTCCATATTTTTTCTTAGACTAGAATACTCGTTTGATTTGTACTTATCATTATATATCTTTATATTTATCTTTATCTTATTTGTGACTTACCCTGTTATATTGAGTAGAAGCTTATTCATTATTGGTTCATTATTATTTCATAGTATAGATGAGTTATCAATATTATGCATTTCAGTTATAACTAGATCTTCCACTGTGGTAAAATATAAATGACAACACTGGTAATACTCTAGGTAAAATGCTACAATTGATATAATTATCTGTCGTAAAACGCAGAACCTTTGCTATTCATTAGATTATTTTATACTTATATTATTTCTACCAAGTCTTATAGAATAATGTTTATGCCATTTCTAGTTTCATAGTTAGGGATGACAACCTAATCTCACAACTAGAAGTATAGGTGATTGAATCATGACTAGTTTATCAGTGGCAAAGTAATTTTAATACCAACGTTGTTTGGCGCCGTTGTTATTTAGTGATTGCGCCAAGCAGTGTCAACAAGCATTTTTGGCACCGTTGCCAGGGAAGGTATAAAACTTAGGAAGTATTGATAACTCTATACTTATGAAATAAGTCCAAATGACCAATAAACTTCTACTCATAACAGGCTTACCCTTGTTTTGTTTATTCTTGTTTATCTTATACGAGGGTTGTTTCGCCATAAAAATCACTAAGGCGGGATCTCTCTGTGTTTTTACGGATCGTAGTACCTAGTACTAAGTAGCTTAAGCGAAAGGGGGGAAACATCACTTCATTCATTCTTTAGAGAATTACAAAGTACGCAATTTCCCACTTTAATATATTTGTGCCGAGCTCCATCTGACAATCAGAGGATTGTGTAGTTTCGGTTCCTGGGGCCTCTAAAGGCCACCAGTTAATTACATCCGCGGTGTTGGACCACTCAACACCTCCGATTAAGCTATGCCGATGGTCGTCGTTGTCGTCTCCAAATATATAAAGAGTTGTCTCCAAAGTATATGCATAAGCACAAATAAAATGAAAATGGTGCTAGAGCCTCGTCGGTCTCTAGCAAAGGGTATCCGGCCTCGTTGTGCAGATCCCATAGTGAAGTCAAGGGTGTTCGGCCTCGTCGGTAGCGAACAAGTGTTTCCGGCCTCGTCGGTCACAAAAAAGTAAACGTCCCAGCATCGTCGGTCAGGGGAAGAAGGATGACTTCATATGGATCACCGGCCTTGACGGTGCGGAAAATGGTAGGTGAATGTGAGACTTGTGCTCATGTAATACTTAGGAGATTCCTCCATGTGAAACTTTGAGACGTGTATGCTCAGCGCCAATGTAAACATTTGATAAAATTTGCCAGCAAGTAGACTATGCCCGCGTGGGTCGTGCATTGCACCACGACACCAATCCGTGCGTTGCGCCATGGTTTTATTTGTTCGGCCGTGCATTGCGCCACGACATTTATTTATTTGACCATGCATTACACCATGGTTTTAATCGTTCCGCCGTGCATTGCGCCACAGCGTTTATATATATAAAGGGGCTGAGTATCAATGATCGACAAGCAAGTAGTGACTTTGATTTTCAACAGCCCGATTGATATTGACTTATATTCTTTCTTCTTATTTTGCTTTGCTTCAACTCAAGACGATGATGATGGGAAGCTTTACATAGTGGAGCTTGGGCCGCCAAAATAAACCGTGAATGGGCCGAAGTACATCTGCTGATCATGGGTCGTACGTGGAGTTGCACCAATACTGGAACTATGGCACCACGACCACCTACTGCCTGTGCATGTTGCATGTTGATGGGTGTATGTCGTCGTCGAGCCGCCATCCGCCGCTGGCCGGTGACGCATGATGATCGCCGTCGGGCTGCTGTAAATCAATCTTGTTCACACCTTGCTTATCAATCATAGATGCCGATCTGCCTCCACGCCGGGCTGCTACTAAGCACGCCAAACGCTCGGGCTGCGTCTCTTGCTGGCATCTTTACTTGTTGTTGCACTGATCTTGCTCCCCGCCGATCTTGCTGCTTGCTAACGCCGTCGTGTTCTTGCCGAGATGCTATCGCCGTTGCCGCATAAGGAGAAGGGGCTTCGAGGGGCTGCCGTATTTGCTGCCGGAGTCGTCGTCGGGGCCGTCGTGAACAGCCGCCGTAGATGGATTTAGGGGCCGAGGTCATCGTGGCCAGAAGGTCATCAACATGAAGATGGCCGCCGGCTTGCCGGGCTGCCGTGCATGGTGCCCGTAGCTCGTCGTTGCTTTGGCCGCCGGTGTACTGCCTCCATACATGCGTGCCGCTGCTCTTACTGCTGGCCGTGCTTGTGCTGCCGCCATGCAATCTGCTGCTCTTGCTGGACGTGAAAGCAAAATTCCCAGCGAGATGCATCTACGTGTATTCCTGGCCATGCATGCAACACAGGATCAACTAATTAAACAAAATACAAAATCTCACCGTAGGCGTGGGCGGCCATGGATGTCGGTGATGCCGGAGTTCTCGACGACGTGCGGTGGTGTTGGACGACGATGGCGGAGAGGTGGCCGGAGACGAGGTTCAAGATCAATTAGCATAGTCGCTCCAAGACAGGGACAAACCATATTGAATGAATATGGTCAGATATGGATTCATATAATTGTATTTTCTATATTTTGATTTGAATACTAGGAATATTCTCGGATACAGATAAATATAAATCAAGTAGTTCAATTTCAAATATACATTTAGATATGTACTCAATTTGGGTGATAGCAAGTATGCATTTGGTTTATGGTTTTGAAGAATGGAATAATCATATATATATAATGCAAAAGTAAAGAATAAATATGACACTATATGTATAATACATGTGGACAAAGATCATACTTAGAAAATAACATATTTAGAAACGAATATTTCAATAAATAGTATAGCAATAAATGAGTCTATAAGTAATTAAATATATAAATATATATATCGATAATAAATAAATAAAAGCACATACAAGTTACAAATGAATTAAGGTATTTGAAAACATTTACATCAATAAATATACAATTTTAGGCTAAATCAAATAATATGTTTGCATCATGGTTTACATAGTTGCTTTATTCTATACAAATTAGGATAATATTGATTATTTTGTATACAGATCCAAATTCAGCTAATGAAAAATGAATTCAGAGATATCCATTTTATTTTCGTACCTGAAATCGATGGGGAAATATATGAATAATATAATTCAGACAGCTTCATATCCATCTCCACCGTTACTCGAAGGAGTGTCTATGAGAGCATGTGTGTGTCCCTAATGTGTTTTCTTTAAATATAGTTATCCTTTGGAAAGTTGTTATATTGATAAATCAACCAAAGATGGAATTTGTTGATGACTTGAGCTACAAACATCGGCCACTTGAATTCATGGACACCATACTGTTAAAACAGAAACATGTGTTTGATTTGCCTTTTCTTTTCATGAATCACAATATAAATATAGACATTCCTGTGCGCACTGACCCCTATGAATATATACATGCACAACTAATCTCTATGAGCATCTTCAACAGACAAAGCCGACAGATCTCAAGATTGTTGAGGTCATAATAAAGCGTTGCACTCAGATGGGCATGTCACTTACAGGGCGAAGCCACGAAGTTAATTTTTGAATGTTAGGAAGGGGCAACAATGTTGAATTTTAAAAAATCTATTTGAATTTTAAAAAAATTAGTGGAAAATTCACGTTCATAGGGGGCCTGGCCCCTGCCTGCCCCTTGTCTCCCTGGTCACTTATGAAAGAACAGTGAAACAATCAAGAATAAATCCAAGAAAATATGAGCAACCACATCAATCGAGGACTTGAACCAACGGGGTAGACATGTACCATCACAAGAGGAGCTCAATATCTAATCATGGTTAATATAATCAAACCCCACCTAGTATATTATTACTTAGAGAATCTCCAATAGTTTTCAAAAAAATAATTGGTAAATCAATGAGATTTACAAGTGGCTAAAAAAAAGTTGGAGGTGTATTTGTTGGATTTTTCAATAGTTTATAAAATCACACTCCTAAAGTATAGAAAACAATTTTGCATCAGAAATCTAAACTATTTTCAAATCACCCTAATTACTTTTTTCTTTCTTATATATTTGAAATGCTAATCATGGTTAATCAAACCACCCCGAGTTATCGGATTTATAAGAAACAAAAACGGCAACTTGCATACCCAAATCATCGCCCATATAGCGGCACCAACCCAACATATATTTTCCACTTTTCCTATCCATCTGTTGAAAGAAATCTCTATTGCTTCTCTTGCGACACGCAAAGCGTCTTGCGGAGGCAATGTGCAAGCAACTGTGGTGTTTAACGGGTCCGCCCTTCTTATCGGGTCGATAGGGCACCCGCTACCGCTGACAGACATACACCCAATTTTTGACATTTTTTGACAAGAAATTTTTGACATTGTATTTCTCGATCCGTCCAGACGAGGGGAGGGACTCGGTGTTATTGGGGGTGTTGGTGGAGCTTGTCCGTGCGGGAGGGAATTGCTTTGCCCCTCTCGGATCTCCTTGCTCCTCTCCGTCCGGCACGGTCGATCCTCTCATCGTCGATTTCTTTGGATCCTCTGTAGGTACTTTCGTTCGTGGCTCCCTCTCCCTTGATTTGAGCTCTTTTTGTTTGGGATTTTCTCGGGTATTTCTTTTGGATGCGGTTACGTAGTTAGTTGATTGGATTTTCACGGTGTGCGTGGTTTGATTCCATGGAGGATTGAGTTGGCGTTGTCGCGTGCATTGCTTTCCCTTTCCCCATTTCTCCCTTCACTCTCTCCTAGTTGGGACGCTCTCGGAGAGGTGATTGGAGAGGCGAGCTTGCCGCTCGGCCGCCCCCGTCTCCGTCGTCGACCCGCCTTAACCAATCGGCCTCGGGTCCCACCCTCATCTCGACCGCACCCTTGGGCTCTACCCTCACTTTCGGCCGGCGGCGGCGATGGCTTTGTTGGAGGAGGCCCGGTGAAGGCACATTGGTGGGTAGTGTGGCTTCCATCTGCACCGGGAGGCGGGCTCCCAAAACAAGTTTTCGCGGCCCGTGGGTGCCGCCGCTTCTTAGTGCCAGCGGGGAGGCGATGAGCCACCCATTTTCTTTGCTAGCGCTTTCGGAGCTAAGCGTAGCTATTTTTGGCAGTGTGTTTTTGTGGATGAGGCCGCCGACGCCATGGCCGGAGCCACCGGACATTTTTGCGACCACCAGGTGTTACGGATTTTTTGGTCTATTTTTGGCGCTTTGTGTAGATCTCATGTTAAACTTGTCTATAGTTGATTCATGACAGTAATCATACTGGCGTTTTTGCTCTGTTGGTAGTCCTTAGATTCATGGTAGTTATGTTTATGATCCATTTTAGGCGGTATAATTCCATTTTTACGTCCGGTTTTAATGCTCGGTATGTTAGCATTGATCGATCTGATCTCCTTTTTGGCGTGTTTCATTTTCATGAAGGCTAGTTAGAATGTCTGTCTAAAATATTTTCAGGTGTTTCCATGTAAGTTGGTATTGTAATGTGATAATCTGTCTATGTAAGTGTAGAAGATTGGTTTTGGTTCACAGTTGTAACACACATGGTACACTCATCGGTTGTGCTTTTAACCTGTATTTACCATCTACTATTTCTTATTTCACTTATTAGTATTATAACCCATTCATTTAGTTCACTAGTTCACGAGTTGTAATACACAATGGCGAGCTTACATGCGCCATTGTTATGTGCTAACTTTAAATTTTTCTTATTGTATTGGCGGGAAGGTGCGCTCCGTTTCGACTACACATACTCCTCATTTGCGGGTTCTGACTTTGCAAAAGGTCATTCACTTAGTCCACTTTCGAGGCCCTTACGGTTATCGATTTTGTTAGAGCGAGATGCTTCCTAGTGGTTATCGATTTTATTAGAGCCGGGGTGCTTCCTAGTGGTTATCGATTTTTTTTTTGTGCATGTAGGATAGGGCTGGCCCTTTGGATGCCAAATCCTCATTTGTTATCCTTTGGTTTTACTTAGCTTGTTGAGTTAGCTTTTGCTCATAGCTGCAACTTGCATGCCAAAGCATACATATAAATATGTTTGGTTTGAATTTTCTTTTCTTATATTGTTTAATGTGTGCTCGGAGTGATCAAGTATACATACTTTATGGATATATGCAAAAAAAATGTATCTTAAGTGGCCTATAGTGATCAATTAGTGTTTTGTATTTGTATGAGGTGGCCAAAATCATTGTAGCCATACATTGTATTTGCCATAAACTTTTGGATTGTAAATAATAGATGACCTAGATTACTATATCAAACAAGAGACAAGCTGTCTTTGTCTAGAGTAATGCTTTAGTTGATTGTCCTTTTGCGCACTTTGTCGTAACATCTAGTCAATTGCCCCTGTTACGATTAAGTAACCGAGTCGGTTGGAATGTCGGAATATCTAATATGCCACGCCAATTGAAGTACTTGCTACTATTGGTCCACACCTCCAATGCAACTAATCTTGGTTCAGTTCATCTTTCTTATATTACAGGCTTATTATTCGGGTTGGGCGCATCGTGGCACAAGGCAATGAAAAGTTTAGGTTATGTCTTTGAATTGTGGCTCTCACCTATCTGTGCCTCTCTTATATTTAATCTATGGTGTTGCATATGCTTCAATTGTTTTATTGTACATGCATTAGTAGTAAATTGCATACTCGATCTGTAATTTTGATGCTCAACATGTGCAACCATTTTATATCTATAATAGTTAGAACTTGAAACATCTTTTGAATTGTGGTTGTGCTTAAAGTGTTAGAGAACATATTAGCCATTAGAACTCCACTTTCGAAATCACCTAGTGTCCTATTGCTATTTTTTTCCTTTGCTCCTAGAGCATATAAGTCATTTGTGTGGTAGTAAACAGTCCATAACCTTGTGCCTACCTAATCTCGGGAAGACTTAATCGGTAGTAGGATGTTAAATGTTAGTTTTGAAGAAGCGCTGCAGTTTTGCTTAGGTAGATGTAACCTCCTCACTTACGTAGTGGAACACATGGCGGTTGTGTGGATGATAACTTAAAATGTTTGTGTTGATGCTATTTTTAAGCTAGCATCTCTTGCATTGTCAACACCTTAACAAAAGTGTTGAGGATGTTTGCATCAGTTCTTTGTAAGTCTTGGGCATGATTCAAATCGATTGTCAACATCTTTTTTAGGTGTCGTGCTATTTCACAAAAAATCTAATCGACAACAATTTATTCGCAATAATGAATTATTTGCTTACGTAATCAGGTCATTGATTCAAATCTATCGGTGGCAAATCTGTAACAACTCGAGCATCTAAAGAGACAAGAGAACTGGACACTAGGTATAATATATCTTTTGAGCACTTGTTTAGTTTTTCTTTGAAACCATAGTTTTTGTTTGTTGGCTCAAATTGCAGCCCCGATTTGGATCCCACTAGTTAGTACCACTCTGTAATTGCACGTTTATTAGTAGTAAATTGCAAGTTTGAATCACTTTGCAATTATGGTGTCGGCATGTGCAATATCTAGTCTTCTCACTTAGATTAAATTGGTAGTAACTCTATTTTTTTTTCTTTCTTGATGATTGCTTTTGGTTAATCAAGTCACTTCTCACTTAAAAAATCTGGTTCTTCCATTTTATGAACTCCTTGGATGTGGACCTGCAAAAAAAAAAATTGTTAACTCTGTAACCTTGTTTATGTCGATGTTTTGTCCCTTGTAATAAAAACAAATTGTTTAAAAACAAGCGGGGACCTGCGATACAAGACAACAAAGTACAAAATGACATCGCTTGATTCCCTATATAAACCTTCTTGAAGGCGCCTTTTGAAAGTAACACTTTAAACCGAGGCCAGTGGGCGTTAGGCCTCGAGGCCGAGACGCTAAAAAGTCATCATGAGGGGACTGCGAATTGTGTTTGGATTGTCCCTTGTCTTGTACTTTATATTGTATTGTATAGTTGATTGTGTTGTATAGTCCCTTGTCTTGTCCCTTGTATTGTTCCTTTTATTGTATTGTCCCTTGTATTGTATTGTATTGTATTGTATTGTATTGTATTGTATTGTATTGTATTGCTCCTTATATTGTCCCCTACCCACGGTCTTTATCTTGTATCTTGTTTTTTTGTGCTAGGTCATGACCCTCTTATTTGTGCTAGGACATGCGGATATGGATGGCTTTAAGCTTTTGGAGCTTGTGAGCCTAGAAATGGACCTCCCTGTCATTAGTAAGTATAAAATGCCCTGCCACCCTTTGTTCATATAGTAGGGTTCTGTGATATTGAGTTGATTGTATTGCCATTTGTTTATTGTCCCTTGTTTTCTTTGTTAAAATTGTTAAAATTTGTATCTATCTTTGTGCTTAAAATCTGCGATATTAAATTGTTTGTACACATAAAAATTGTCTTCTAACCTTCCATAGTAAAAGAAATGTTACTTGTGATCTATCTTTGTGCTTATATAGATAACAAATGTCATCTGCCCTCTCATCATAGTAAAAAACTGTGACTTGTGTTCTGTCTTTGTGCCTTCTTGTTTCCTTGTATAATCATCTTAGGTGCATCTTCTCAGTTCAGCGTTTGTAGGGGCCGTCGTCGGTACCTTCGTTCGTGGCTCCCTCTCCCTTGATTTGAGCTCGGATTTTTCTCGGTTGTACTTCTAGATCTGGTTCGATCGATGGGTTCTAGAGTCGGGCTCATGTGGTTTTGGCAACGACCATGGGGAGAATGAAGTCTGGTTGCTTCCTTGTCGCTATGTCGTTGGGGGATTGTCTTATGTGTTGGCGCATTCGTCGGGGCCACTATCTCACTTAGGGATTTTTTTTCTTGTGGTGGGGGATTCGCTGGGGGGAGAGCATGCGGGGCGAGCTGCAGCGGTAGAACGGCAAGCGCTGTTTGGATTTGGTCACTGCATGGGCTATGGCAGTTGCCGTTAGTTTTGGTCTGGATATTGCACATGCATTAATAGTAAATTGCATACTCTAATCTCTGCAATTTTGGCGCTCGACATTTGCAATCATTTGATATCTGTAATAGATAGAACTGAGAACATCTTTGAATTACGGTTGTGGTTAAAGTGTTAGAGAACATATTAGCCATTGGAATTCCACTCCAAATCACCTACTGTCCTATTGCTATTTTTTTTTTCCTTTGCTCCTAAAACATATAAGTCATTAGTGTGGTTGCAATTAAATAGTATGTTGTGATTTTCATCTCTGTGATTGTGGTGGTCCACTCTCTTTATGTCTGTGGTCCACCCAATCGATATAGTATTTTGGGAGGGTTTTGGAAATAGCCTTTTCTATTTGGAAATAGCTGTTAGTGGGCTTTGGTAGGCTGATGAATGTAGCTGCTATTGTTGGCAATGTGAGCTGCTGCTATTTTGCTTCATGTGATAATCTAATTGAGTTTAGTTGTCTTTGGTCTATTTGGGTGTCTTTTAATATGTTTTGGATGTGGGTATTGGTCATGTTGGTCTGAGAGAGATAAGTCTGAGTTGGATCCTTAGTCAGATGCACCTTAACATGCTAGCTTGGTGCGATGCATGTTGCTATATCGATTGGTTCTAGTGTGTTAGTGAGATGTAGGTTGCTAGTAGAGTTTTGTTTTTTCTGTAGTAATTTCATTTTTTTTCAATACTAGAAATTGCACTATTTGACAAGTGCAATTTTTCCATTATTTTTCTGTAATTTGTAATATATTTTCATTTTCGTTAATGTGTTCATCAAATATCATCAATTATGAATGAAGAACAAAGATATAGCAATGCAGAACATGTTCCTTTGTCCAAGGCTACAGAAGTCCACAGAACAAACTGGATCAGCTTGGTAAGCACATGGTGAGATCATATTGGCGCACTGGGCTTGCTGGTCATAACGTCGAAAGATTAGAGATGTCAAACTTCAGTGCCATGTAGATTTTGCTCTTATGGTGGCTTTGCAGGATGTTGTATGTATGAGATGGCTGCTCATCGACCTGCTTTTAAGGCTTTTGTGAGTTCTTATTTGGCTTATACTCCTCGCATCAGTACCATTATTTAACACTAGTTTCTATACAGAGATGATTTTAATATTTGTTTGCTAGTGGATGCTGTCAGTTTCAGTTCAGGTCGCATCTTTGAACCACACCCTTCTTCCTGTGGATAGAAGGGCGTGAGTGTAATAAACCACTAACTAAGCCCTGCTGTAGGTATCTGGTCCAAGGTCAGGCTTACAGAGGAGAAGTGCTGCCACCACACTACTATGGTGGTTAAGAATCGAACAGAGGAAAAGTAGGAACGGTGGGCAAGAAGCAAACAGCGAACAGAGGACAAGGACAGAAGGGCACAGAGGACAGATGTGGGGTTAACGGGTTTCCGGGTTGAACTCATGGACCCGCTATTTGTTTCAACCCGAGGTCATGCTAGCTTCACTAGCTAAGCTAGTTAACACTTTGTGCGTTTTGTTCTGATGATAAATTCCACCCTTGGATGTTGATCCAAGGGTCTATCATGTTGTAAGAAATATTTGGTACTTTTCTTGTGAAAGAGATATAGCAACTCCCTATATTTTCACCTAATGCCGTCACCGAACTACTCATTGCCATAACACTAAAACAAGCGCCAACCTTGTGGTGCTGTGCTTGCCTCGCTATTTGCTGTCGCCCATGGAGGCCATGGACAGCAAGAGCAAGGGGGGCAACAAGAAGGGCAAGAGCCTGCTCAGCAAGTACGAGCTAGGTAGCTTGCTAGGATGAGGCACGTTCGCCAAGGTCTACCTCACGGCGAGTCCGTGGCGGTGAAGGTGCTTTCGACAAGGCGAGGTCATGTGCACGGCGGGCATGGTGCCGCCACGTGCTCCTCGGTGACAGCCATGCGCCGGCTATGCCACCAGCGTGCTCCACCTTCCCCCGGCGCCAAGTGGGTTTCGGTGTGCCTTCCGGCAAGCCTCTCGGACCGCTCCCTGCCGTCTTCACTATCAAGCTTTTCGGTCGAAACGCCGCGGGCCTTGTTCCCTCTGTATACGGTGGCGGCCACACCACAAACGCGGTTGGTGAGGACTTGCAAGACATACAAACCCGCCGAGCACAGCAATGGTGCGCGCAAGCACCGGGTGGTAAGAGGTATGCAAACCTCACTAAACACTAGGCCTAAACCAAGAGCAAGCGCATATGAGCATGGTCTAACTAACCTAAACACCGCCAAAGCATCTACACTTAATCACCGAATATTTTGCTAAGCATTATGCATGTGGAGATCACTAAAATGGAGTATCACCTCACTAGATATTTTCCCAGTCTCCCGACTACTCATTTGGCCGGTTGCAACTCATATTTATTGGCCCTTTGCAAATAGAGCCGTTGGCAGCTTGGATGGGCAATTCTGCATAACGTCGGACCAGTTGCATGGTAGCAGTTCGATGCACTGTAGCAGTCACCGTTGCTCTCGGCCGTTACCATCTCTTCTGTGACTGACATGTGGGCCGCACCGTCGGACTAGTCCGACGCCTAGCTAGTTTACCAACTGGGTCCGACTCAAAAATTCCTCCCGGGAAGGCTACTGGAACCGCTCAGACCGGAGGCTAAGTGGTCCATTTTCCTTACACACCACTACCTAACTGCGTTCCTAGTGGGCAACAACCGACCATTCAATGGTTTGAGGAATATGGAGGGAGAGGGCAGGGGACAGCGGGCAATGACTTGAGAAATGGGCAGGGTGGTGGACATGGAAGGGCGGGCGACGGCCGAGACAGTTAGGAAACAAAAGTATGGAGTACCCGGTGGCTAGGATGAAGTGGGAGTAGAGTTTTTCGGTATCTTGTGGAATCTAGTGGGCTTTCTAAGGTGAGCTTTCTGTTGGGCCTCGTATGATGGTCACTTGTTTGGTGTTATGGAGCTAAAACAGAAATGGGTGACATATAGGTCCACCTCGCTTTTTTTTTCGAGAACACGCCGTAGCGCGTATTTCATTAAGGAAGGTCCACCTCGCCTAAATATAAGATCCCATAAATGAAGGCTATTTGTTTCCATCCCATTCCTGCAGACCCCAACCTCGTCCCCTTTTGTTTTTAGATTTTCCAAAAATACAAAAATAGGGAGGGCAAGATACGAAAAAGCATGAATCTGGATGGGATTGAACAATCCTGTTTTCAGCAATAGTCTTTTGATGTCATCAATATTGTTTTTATTTTTCAAATTTTAGTCTATTAGTAGCTATATATTTTATCCCAAAGTTTAATTGAATCTCTCGTGCTTGTCGTATTTTAATTTACTCTACTTTTTATATTTAAAATAGGGACTTTTAAAGTGTATCATTTAGAAACATGCATAGCATATTTTATGTTCAATGTTATTTTTTCGTAATAGATTGTATTGATATTTCTATGTTGATTGAGGGATATTTTAGTTTATTTAGATATAATTCAAAGAGTTACTTTCTATTATCTTTCATAATGGCAAATGTGGTAATTTAGAAGCAAATTTAAGGGGTTACTTTGTGTTATCTTTCATAATGTTAAAAGGGCAATATACATGCAAATTTATGAGTTGTTTTAAGTTATAACTTTATAATGGTAGAGATGGGTGATTTTTTATAAATATGGCTACTAATAGCCGGTAATTAATTAGAGTGTACCAAATTTAAGAATAGATGTGTTGGTTATTGTGATAACTTCTAGGCGATGTCAACAATAAACTTCTATGCTGTGAGATTTCTACTTCTTGTTTGAATCTTTTTTTAGATGTGCAATATTTTCCAAGTATTTATCAATTGGATACACAACAATCTGCTACTCTCTCTGTTCTTTTTTTATAAGGCGCACATGCATAACAAGATTAAAACTTTAAAATCTTTGACCAATAATTTAGCTAATTTTTTAATTATTATAATAAAAACTTGATACAATTAGATTTGCAGTTAAATGTATTGTCTAATTATCATAAGTTTATAAATAGAAACAATATAAAATAAAATAAATAAATGTTATAGTGTAATTTCGCAGACCGTATCATATCGAACTGCATCTTATAAAAGGGAAAAGAGGGAGTAATATATAATAAGTACACACACAATCAACATTTCTTCAGCACTACAATTCTAGGCAAAATTAACTAAACACACCAATTTATTGTAGTTGTACATATACACCTCCAAATCGAAAAAGAAAAAAAAAAAAAAGCCAAAAAGAATTCCATATGATTTACAAACAGCGCCCTAGTCATGTCAGAAATCTTGGCAGCTATGCCATGCCCTAACTACATCTCTAGCTCATGTTTCAGGTCTTCCCAACCGAACCCTTGTCCCTCCCCGTCGCCGTCTCCGTCGACCACCTCAAGCCGCAGCTCGACGAGCATCAGTTGTGGCGCCACCTCTGACATCTCAACTGTCATCGCTGCCAGCCCTGGCAGGCCCCCAGCGGCAGGCAGTCCACTCCTTTCTTACCTACGACAACATACCAGAGCTTCCCATCGGCGCGGCCGAGCTCCTCCAGTGTACGCTCCGGCGACGCCGTCGTCATGAACCTCCTTTCTCGGTTTCGCTAGTCGAACAAGCCGGACACATCGAGGCCGGAGTCCGGACGACATGGAGATGATGTCGAAGGCGTTCATGGCCGGCGCCTGGAACGCTAGCGCGCGCTCCTGCTGGCCGTTGAGCAGCCCACCGAGCTCCTGCTGGCCGAATCGCTGTGGATTTCATCCTCTCATGAGAGATCCGCCTGTCCCGTCGGCAGGCATGAGAGGATGAAATCTACAGCGCGATTCGGCTCCTGTAGAGATTAGAAAGATACACGAATCACACAAATGAAGGGGAACAAATGGGATCTAGCTGCGGAGTACCTGCTTGCTGCAAGCACTCACCGAAGCTTCGAGCGGCGGATCCGCCTCCTGACGCAAGGTTGGTCGACTGCAGCTAGTGTTACAGTGAGCTGGACTCATCTGACACCCACAAGAATAGCAGGCCAGTGGGATTAATCTTGGAGCGGAACTAATAGACGACCACAGGAATGGAAGCTCACCGCAGAAAGCATCGAGAAAACAGTATAGCGCATCGAGAGAGAAAAGATTAACCCAAGAAAACCTTGGAATGTGAACACGGATACGTCCAAGAACTGCTGTCGTCGTCAAGAGTGCGGCAATGCGGGAGCTCTTCCCCATGGCTGGTGCTCGCGGATGGTGGGTGTGGCAACGCAGGCGTCTTGAGCGAGGGTTCGGTCAACGTCGCAAGTTCCTTGGGTCGCACAATTAGTTTCTTAGTTAGTTACATCAGCGTGCGTTCCACTGTCTAGCGTTGCCTTACATTCTGTGTTCAACCCCATCGCGCTCATGGTATCTCGCCGTGATGTGATGTTGGACGTGTAAAACTTTTAACTTCTTCTTAATAAAACACGTGCTATGCACGTTTAAAAAAAAAAAGAGATCAAGAAAAGAAAAACGTGTAGCGAAAATATCAGTAACAGCAGCCCAACAACCGCATTGAATTGCGCAGACTGTTTTGAATCCACGTCAGCATCCTACGTGTTAAATACTGGAGCTAATTGCTGAGACGGAGCCAGGGGCTATGTTCTGCGTACGAATCTCAACGCCCCATCGTGAGGCGGACAGCAGGGGTGGGTACGTAACGCGGGTGTCAAGATCTTATTTTCACGCGCCAGGATTTACCTCGTCATGGAGCTCGCGCCGGGCAGGGACCTTCTTTCCAGGCTCGCCACGCTCCCGCGGCGCCGCCTCCCCCCTGAGCACGCCGCGCGCCGCGTCTTAGTGCAGCTCGTCGCCGCGCTCTCCTACTGCCACGCGCGCGGCGACGTCAAGCCGCAGAACGTGCTCCTCGACGGCGACGGCAATCTCAAGGTCTCCAACTTCGGCCTCTCCGCGCTCCCGGATTCGCTCCGCAACGACGGCCGCCTCCACACGGCCTGCGGCACCCCGGCCTACGCGGCGCCCGAGGTGCTCCGCCGCAAGGCGTACGACGGAGCCAAGGCCGACGCGTGGTCCTGCGGCATCATCCTCTTCGTCCTCCTCGCCGGACACCTCCCCTTCGACGACTCCAACATCGCCGACATGTGCCGGAAGGCGCATCGCCGGGAGTTCGAGTTCCCGGAGTGGGTGTCGCAGCCGGCGCGCCGGCTGGTGAGCCGCCTGCTCGATCCAAACCCGGCGACCCGCGTCGCCGTCGAGACGCTGACGACGCACCCGTGGTTCAAGCGCTCGCTCAGCGTCGACTCGCAGCTCGGTGGGCTGCTAAACGGCCAGCAAGAGCGCGCGCTAGCGTTCCAGGCGCCGGCCATGAACGCCTTCGACATCATCTCCATGTCTTCCGGGCTCGATCTGTCCGGCTTGTTCGACCAGCGGAACAGAGAGAGGAGGTTCATGACGACGGCATCGCCGGAGCGTACACTGGAGGAGCTTGGCCGCGCCGGCGGGAAGCTCGGGTATGTTGTGGTAGGTAAGAAAGGAGTGGACTGCCTGCCGCTGGGTGGCCTGCCAGGCCTGGCGGCGATGACGGTTGAGATGTCAGCGGTGGCGCCACCTCTGATGCTCGTCGAGCTGCGGCTTGAGGTGGTCGACAGAGACGGCGACGGGGAGGGACAGGGGTTCGGTTGGGAAGAGCTGAAACATGAGCTAGGAGATGTAGTTAGGACTTGGCATAGCTGCCAAGATTTCTGACATGACTATGCGCTGCTTGTAAATCATATGGAATTCTTTTTTTTTTTTTTTTTTTTTCTTTTGCGATTTGGAGGTCTATATGTACAACTACAATATAATCAGTAATGAGTAATGAAGGGAAATGGTCATGTTGTAGTTGTAATGCAGGGAATGCTTCCATGGACTCAACTGATTGAGCTTAATTTGTCACTCACTGAATTTCTACGATTTGCAGGAGACGTTACTCTCAGTTGCAGACCCATGTGTCGACATGGCAATCGTAAAAAAATATCCCGGTACAGACAAGGCAGGATGCTTACAAATTCAGCTCACCTCCCAATTGATTCAAGGCACCAACCCGTGTTCTCACTTCTCAGAGATAATAAGACTGTTATTCTCTAACCAAAGGAATAACCCATTTTCAAGGCTAGCAAGTTCCCTGTTCCCCAACAGAGAACATATGAACATGACCTTGATTCACAGAAAAACTCTCTAACAATCGAAGCGTATTCAGTCAGCTGGTGGGAAAAGAACTCTCCTATACATATCAACTAAGAATTCTTCCTTGATAAAGCACAAAGAAGAGACAAAAACAGTCCCAGGATGATCCAAAGCATATCAAAAAAGAAAAAAAATTGTCAACAAAGATTTGTGCTTATCAAACATCACATTGTGTAGAAGGAAAATATATTATAATCAGCCCTAGAACAATCCAAAACACGGTGTCCTCTCCTTTATCACTTCACCTAAACTAACCTATCTTCTTGACCATGCTCCTCACTTTTCATTGGAAGAATAGAAGAATAAGTTATCCCCCTGATGCCCTGAAATGTGCAAGAACAACTTGTCATGTTCTCATAACAGTTGCTCACATCACGATATCTTATCAGTGATTCTGTGCTTGCCGACTAGCAGCATGTAGGAAGCAGAAGATAACTCTTCAGGAGAGAAAGAACCAAAACTCGTGACCAAATAACTAATCATGCAATGATGCAGAGCAATGCTCCCCTAAACTCAACAGCTTTGATCTCTGAATCTCCAGCATTTCCCCTAAAAAGTTGCAAGTAGCAATTTCCTGAAACACAGATAGATTTTGACCATATGCTTTCTTTAGCAATCACATGTTAGTTGAAGCACAGACATATTATTGAATGCTTCATAGTCCCTAAACTGTGACAAACTACTTTAACAAATCGATTTCTTTAGAGATTCCAATCTGAAAGATATGATATCGATCTGAACAAAGTGAGAGGGAGACCTGTATCCTTAGCAGCCGTTGGTTTTAGGGGTGTAAACGAAGTAACTGGATTGTCCGTTGAGAGATGATTGTGCACCCTGAAGGTGACTTGCCGAATTTCTGTATGTTTTAGTTTGCAAGAGCTGTCACTCTCAGCAGCAAGAAACTACGTGCTCTGAGTCTCTGACCTGGGCATCAGGAATTGAACATCGAACAAGCAAGTACCGACAAAGCAGGTATTCCAGAAATTCAGCTCATCTCCCAATTGGTTCAAGACACACTAGTGCTTGCTCTTTCTCTGATTTAAGTTGCCCGTTCAAAGTTCCAACCCCAATTAATGATCTGTAAAGTGGTGAAAGGGAAAGCAGCATCTGACGTAGCTTGGATTTGTAATGAAAGGTTGGCACTACGTACGACACAACTACGAGAACTTTGAACCCCAGAATCTACAGCAAAGTTTTAGTGTCGTGTGCAATATGCAGAGCAGCATTGCACAGCCTGAAGGTTAATTCCTTGTCTGAATAATCTTTGTTTCTGTAGCGAAGTTAACTGACCAAATGCTGCACTGGTGAAAAATACAGCCAGTTGCTAGCGAATCAGCAGTTCATGTAATCCTAGTTGACTTTTTTGTCGAACATGTAATCCTATTTGTCCTCTTTGCAGTGGCCCACTGTTCAGCAGCAACCGAGAGCTCCATGTCCCCACAGCTACATATAAGTTTCACGACAATTGGGGACTAGCCCACTACATACCACTACACTAAGGGACAAGCATGTTCAGAAACGACCCTGGTGATACAAACTAGGATTCGTGCTTATCAGGAATTGCATTGCCGTGGAGACTAGTTTTTATTTATTTTTTTGATAATAACCTTGCTGTTGCAGGTAGTGATAAATTGGAAGACTTGAGTTGTGGCAACAAGCTATATCCAAAGGATAGATTGCTCAATGTTGTAAAAAAAAAAGGTTACATTGGTCCCAGGCCACTTCCTTTCATACAGAATCCAAACAAGGTCAATTTCTCATAATTGTGCCCATAGGCCTAACTCACACAAAGAGACTTGGGAGGATTCTTCGGCGCCGACCAGTCGGCGGATAAGCGCGCCCCAACCACCCCACGCAAGCGGCCCACACGTGTTTTCCAGCCCAGCAGCTGGTCCAGTCGCCGCACGCCGCGTCCTGCTTCCAGCCCAGCAGCCAACGCAGCCGCCCCCGCGTCGCGTCCTAATTTTCAGCCCAGGTGGTCGCTTGCTGCAGATAAGGAAAAATCATTCGTTAAACAAAATAAGAGTGGTCGAGAGGAGTCCATCACACGATCTCATGGTACACAATGTGAGTCGCTACCACTACACCACACATGACTGCTGTTTTAAACGAGTGAAATATTTCTATTATATATTTTATTATTTATTCTATGTTTTTCCTTTCCCTCCATTCATATATTTTCTTTTCTTATATTTATTTATTATTTCTTTTTCCTTTCTTTTTTTTATTCATTTGTTTTTATTTTCTTTTTGTGGGTTGTTTTATTCTTCTCTTTTTATTTTCTTTTTAGGTTGTTTTTTTTTTTTTTTTTTTTTTTTTTTTCTCTCTTTCCATTTTTCGTTTGTTGTGTCATATTATATATTTTTTATTTATAATTTTTTCCTTATATTTTCTTTTTGCCCTTTTTCTTTATTGTTTTTCATGTTTTTTTTTTAGGTTTTTATTTCTTCTATTTTATTTGTTTCTTTTTAAGTATATATGTGATGTTTCATGATGCATCTAGGGATGTTCGGTTAGTTTACATATGATGTTCTACGGTGTATTTGGAGATGTTCGTTTAGTATACATGCGATGTTCATGCACGTAGTGTATTTGGGGATGTTCTTTTTAGTATACATGCGATGTTCTACAGTGTATTTGGGGATGTTCGTTTAGTATATATGTGATGTTCTTGTATTTCATGCAATGTTCTAATGTGTTTCATGCAATGTTCTCGTGTTCAATGTTACATTAAATCCGGCTATTTTTGGGGTTGAAAATAGCGGTCTCCTAGTGTGTTTGTGCGATGTTCTAGCGTGTTTCTTGCGATGTTCTAGTGCGTTTCTTCCGATGTTTTGTAGTATTTTTTGTGATGTTACGAAAAATCAAGTTATTTATGTGGTTGAAAATAGCTAGGTCTCCATGTGATTTCCTAGAGTAAATTACATCGCGGTCCTTAAAGTATTGGGCGGATTTTGTCTAGGTCCCCAAACTACGAAATGCACGTTTAGGTCTTTAAAGTATTGCCAGGTTTCATTTGGGTCCTTAAACTATGAAATCACACGTTTAGCTCCATAAAGTATTGGGTGGGTTTCATCTGGGTCCCTCAACTTTTAAAACCATTCATATTACATCCGAGTCGCGGGTTTGGGCCGGTGGTTTTGCTACAGATAACCGCGGTTTGCTGACCGCGATTCTTTGAGTAAAAACCACCGGCCCAAACCTACAGCGGATGTAATATGAATGGTTTTGAAAGTTGAACCCGCCCAATACCGAGCTAAACGTGCGATTTCATAGTTTAAGGACCCAAATGAAACCCGTGCAATACTTTAAAGACCTAAACGTCGCGATTTCAGAAGTTTGGGGACCTAGACGAAATCCGCCCAATACTTTAAGGACCGGCGATGCAATTTACTCGATTTCCTATGATGTATATACGGGTGTTCTCTTAGTATACATGTGATGTTATGTGATGTATACGAGAGATGCTCACTTGGTATACATATGATATTCTATGATGTATACACGGATATTCTCTCAGTATACATGTGATATTTTATAGTATATATAGTAGTTTACATATGATGTTTGTAGTGTATCAGTTTATTATGAGATAAATGTCCGTTACAAAAGTTTATCGAAATATAGATTCATGTGGGATCTTGTTTTTGAAGAGTTTAGCATAAAAAAACATTGTGGTGTAATCGGATTTTGATTTGGATGCCTAATTTAGGAGCTATGATTTTTTTAACATGAAAATCTATAAAATTTAAGCTGATGTGAGCTATTTTGGCCGGTCCACATGCCGTGTTGTCTTATGAGAGAATGGAGCAGTTGCATGTTGTGCTGGCCCGTGCTTTTGGCGTGTGAGAGGAGGAGCAATCCATGGGCCCGTGCATGTTCTGCGGCCTGCCTGCGCAGCCCAGCTGCCGAGTTTGCTACGCGTGGCCCAAGCTGGCAAGTGCTGCTGCGCTGCCGCTTTCGTTGCTACGGCCTTGGCCCAGGTTTGCTGCCACCGCTGGAAGCCCATATACAAGAAACAGCCTACACGATGGCATGGGCCGCAACCTGGTCGGCGCACGCATCCGCGCCGACCCGACTTGGGGCATAAGGCTTCCAGCGGCGTCTCGCGCAGCTTTGCTTCGAAGACGAGACTCGCGTTAGACTTTCCCAGGATCCCGTGGTGAGGCATCATCAGGCGAGGCCAAGACGTCATCACGTGGTGCCATGGGCCTAGAAAAATATTAAGGCTTGCAGCCTGCAAAGCAACCGCACATAGCTACAAGGCCCGCTGGCACAACATTCGTTCTCCATTCAGTTTTCAGTTTTTTTTTTTTTTTGCTTTTCTACAAATTTCTATAAAATTGTAGATCTCACTAAAAGCTACAACTTTGATATAAAATATATCTTCATTTTACACCATAAAAGAATTATATTATTTTTTAATTCCATAAAAGAACGATATTATTTTTTTAATGCGACAAGCGCCCGATACTCCCTCCATTCCACGAAACATGCAACTATGAGTTCGTACCAACAAAAGTAGTGTACATTTCATCAAATTGCTACTAAATACTATTCACATTTATGACTTCAAATTATTTTTTTAAAAAAAAATACATCTCGTAATGAATCTAATGAGATTTGTTTGATAACATAAATATTAATAGTTTTTTATCTATAATTAATCAAATTTGGTATACTAAACCATGACACTATCTTTGGAATTGCATTTTTTTTTTTAGAACAGAGGAGAATGCGTGACTATTATGATGCTGAAATTTTATATTATATTTTGTGCATCTCTTAACGACCTCAAATGTAAAAAAAAAAAAAAACTAAAATGCAGATTTCATTGAAGCTACAACTATGATGTAAAAAAGTATCTTTTATTTGATACCACAAAGAAAAGATATAACCCTCTGCCGTACTCCCTCCATGTTCTACTACAAGGTGCACACACATATTAAGATTCAAACTTCAAAATTTTTAACCAATAGTTTTTGTAATAAATTTCGATTGTTATAATAAAAGCGATGTGGTTAGACTTATGAGAATAAACAATATAATATAAAATAAATAAATAGAAAAAGTGTAATTTGTGAGACTATGTCATATTAAATTTTGCCTTATAAAAGAAAACCGAGGTAGTATATATGCTTCTTCAGGAATAATACAAACATATTAAATCTATAGTAAAACCGGTCCTATATATACTTTTTTAAAAGTGAATATTTTAAGGTTTTACCTACTGCAATACTATGCTTTAATTTCTCTGTACTTTGTATGACGTCGGATGCATATCCACAGGATTTATAATTTACGTATATGATCACTTCCTAGTCCCGAAAAAGACAGAAATAGTTATTAATTTTTCAGTGTGCCCACACTACTGGCCACGGGGAGCGTGTTTGCAGAGGTGGCCCGGCGGCCTGGCTGCGCTCTCGGGCTGCAACTTCTCGTGTTTGCCACACTGGCCCAACCTCAGAGCCTGGCCCGCACAGAATTTAAAGCACGCTAAACCAGGCCCTCAAGAAACGCGAATTTTCTCCGTATCTTCTCAGCCCGGCCAGCTGCAGCGCTCGTGCGCTCGTGTTGCGTGATGAAATCACCGCCCCCTCCTCGTCTCTCACCTACCGCCGCTCCTTCTTCCTCTCGGTGAGATCCCGCCTCTCCTTCTTCCTCTCGCGTGGCCGCAGCGGGCAGATGGATCTCGTCCCATGTCAGATGCCACCATGGCTGGGGGCGGGAGCTCTCCTTCGCCGCTCCGCTCCTTCCTTCTCCGACCCCGGTTCCGCCGCCGCCGCCACGACTGCAAATCCGCCATGGCCGGAGCTCACCCCGCGCTGCCATGGCCAGAGGGCCGACCTCGCCCTGTGTCGCGATGGCCGAAAGGCCGAGCTCGCCTCGCGCCATGGCTAGGCCATTGCTGGCCATGGTTGCTCGGCGTGTCCACCAAGTGCTTGATGAAATGTCTGTGAGGCTTCTCTGGTGGTAAGGCTACCACATCGCAGTGCAAGGTAGCCACACTTCTTTGGTACAGGCACACAAACATGATCTGAGCTGAGCTGGGCCGGGCTCGATTGGTACAAGTGCACAAACAAGTGGTGTTGCACCGCTGGGACAGGCTAGGGGACGCCGGCCCCAGTTGAGCTGGCCTGGCTGGTCGCTGGCCGGGTGCGCAAAACACGCCCTGGGAGACTCATCAACATGGTCAAAAAATGTGTGTGTGCTTGGATGTTGGGCTGTCACTGTTGGTTTGCCGTCCCACTTATTTACGGTTTAAGTTTTGGATGTCTGTGTAGAGTTATGTGATGAGAGCATCACGATAACAGCAGCAATTGTCGTCTAGCATGGCCTGCCGGGCCGGCCTTGCATTTGTCATGTGTCCATAGCAGCTAGGTTCCCGGAATGTTGGGTTGTGGTCGTGGTAGGGGATCGTGGTACTTCTTAACTCTATATGGGACAAATGAGATATATAGCTTGATCTTGTTCCTTCGATTTAATGGAATGCCTACTAAGTATAACGGGAACGTGTTCCCAAAGTGATGATGAACATGATCCTACTTACCAAAGGAAGTTTCTTTTTCCATTATACAAAAAAAATCAAAGATCGAGGGTTGTTTTACCAAACTATTGAAGATACTCTAATCTATTTCAAACGCATAATCGTAGCAGTAAAAAAAAAAAAACAGACTTGAAGTGCCATAATTGAAGTTCTAGAATGAAAGCCAAGTTCTCTATAAAAAAAAAGTAGAACGAAAAGAATCCAGGAAACATGATCTCCTTATTTCCTTCGAACTCCAGTGAATTGTACACTATAGAGGATGCAATGATCTCAAATCCTGGCTTGAGATATTTTCGTTGGTTTTTTATAGTGGTGTTGCGTACTCGCTGTGTGCCTAGGTGGTGATGATGTACGTTTGCGTATGCACGTCATACTTGTGATAGCGTGTAAAGAAAGAGTAGCTTGTTTCCTCTGCACATTTCCCACCAAGCTCATGTTGCATCGTCCTGTTCTCCAACAAATTTATTAATGTTTCGCCCTTTTCTTAGTTACTATAGCTGCGAGGTGCAATGTTCGTTATTATTGTTACATATGCTCGCAGCTATAGTTACTAAGAAAAGGGCAAAACATTAATAAATTTGTTGCGTTCACCTGTTGCGTTCTAGTGAAATTAGTCATATTATTATGGTTTTTGAATTGGTTCGAACTAGCGTATAATCATTGCCACTCCAAACATATAACCTCTAGAATCTAGATAAACCTTTTTTACACAAAACGAGAAACAAAGTATAAGAGATATGTACCTTTTCCCTAGCTTGTAGTTGTAGGTAGTGATAGAAGTTGTGTAGTTGATATAAGTAGTTGTATGGTTTTCGTGCCCGACTTTCCTTATAAATTGGGTCAATTCTCCTCTTCTTAATAATATAAAAAAGCCGGAACATATGTGCTCGGATCTTTATAAAAAAAAGTGTTACAGGAGGCTACATAGGAACTAAAGTAAAAAAGGACGTCATGCTAGATGAATGCATGCTTATTCTCCTCCAAAATGTTATGTAATACAGTTTTTGGACAATCAAAGACGCAATTGTGTATACACACGGAACTGAAAATGTCAACCTATGCTATTTTTTTTATGGTTGTTGAAAGCAATCTAAAATAAAAAATGCTAACAAACAACGAAAAAGGATTGCATGCCTCACCACCAAAACTGACATCTCAACGTCTTCCCACAAGACACTAGTGTTTTAGGTTACGGCAAAATTCATTTTAGGTGGCGGGCAAGTGTGCCGGTCGCCATTCAAAGGTCACGGTTAATATTTTTTTTACCGTGGCGGGCAGAAAGTGCCAAATCACGGTTAATTTAAAACCCAAGCCCAATGCAAGCCCATACGGGCCGACATCGAGCCTGGATTCGCCGCCGCCGGTCCGCCGCATTCCCGTGCGCCGCAGCAGCGTGGAGGCCCCCATGACGAGGGAGGCACGGATCGGCGCCGGAGGCCCCACGTCGCGTTCCCATGGATCCGGTGCCGGGAGGCTGGATCCTCAGCGGAGGCCCGGCGCCGCGCCGCCGCCGGGAGGCTGGATCCGCTCGATCCGCCGCTTCCAGCCCGCCGACGGCGCTGGAACCGCTCGATCCGCCACCGCCGCCACACCGGGAGGCCCGGATCCACCGGTGCAACCACATCGTAAACCCCACGCGCCATGCTGCCGGATCCGCGCTGGATGTCGCCCCCGCCGTGGAGGCCGCCCGGCGCCGCCTCCTTGTGCCGCTCGCCACCACCGGGCATGTCGGTGGATCCACTCGTCGTCGTCGTCGTCGTCGTTGTAGAGCGTGCGGTGCCGAGTGGGAGAGGGAGTGGGAGAAGGAGGAAGGCGCGGCTTCGTGCGGTGCCGAGTGGGGGCGCCGGGCGCGGTTGGGGAAGACAAGAGAACGGAAGATGATGTGAGGCCGAGTGAGGAAACCCTAAACCGCACTATATATCGAAGCCGGTTATTTGGCCTCGACAGGGGGCTGGTTGAGCCTCGCCTATTTTTCGCCGACGAGCCCTTACAAAGTATGCCCGCCATGGTAATTTTTTTGCGTGACGGGCAAATGTGCCCGCCATGGTAAATAAAAAACGTCCGCCACACAAAATCGGGGGGTATTAACCGTGGACGTGCAAGCTGTGTGCCCGCCACGGTAAAGATTTTTCAATATCACGCAAAAATCATTTAGTTACTAGTGAGAATCCACGTTCTACACGAAAGAAAAGGGTAAAAAACACAAGCATTTTGCTCCTTTCCTTAGCCGCTCTATCTATGTGCAATATTTGAGATAAATAAGAGACAATCCCCAATTAAGGTTGGTTTTAATTATATACTTTTGCGAGTTGGTACCTAACCCTAAGCGGGCTGGATCTAGGCCGCGGCCGCCGATCCGCCCCACCACGCCGGATTCGTTTCCTACGCGCCACTAGCCCCCGCATGCCGCATGCCCCGCATGCCGCCGGGTCCCCACGCTGCCGGCCCGCCCACCGCGGGATCTTGTGCGCGCGCTGGATCCCAAGACGCCCGGCAGCGCCATTTGGGCCCCGCGGCGCCACCGAACCCGCATGCCGAGAGTTTGAGGAAGGAGGGAGAAGTGGTGGTGGGAGAGAGAGCGGCAGGAGAAGGGGTTGGGCCGGCTCAATGGGTGGAGAGTGAACAAGTTAGGTTAGGTTGGGTGAGGGGAGTGAATCATTTTTATAGGCAGAGCACAGTATCTGGTTGAGTGGGCTTTTAGATATTTTAGTGGGCTCGACCTTTCTAACTGCATGCCTTTTATAAAAACCGCCACGATTAATGAGTTTTTCTATGTCGTGCTTTTTATAAAATCTACCACGACTAATGGATTTACATGTCGGTTTTACAACCGTCACGGTTAATTATAGAAAACTGCCACGGTTAATCGAGACATTAAGCGTGACGTTTTTTAAATAACCGCCACAGATTAATAAAAATGGAAACACCTTGCAAAAGATTTTTTTTGTAGTAGTGTGTCCGATGTTTGGACCCGGAGGTAGCCCGCCCGAACCCGACGAGGAGCAGCAGCTCGCTGGCGCCGTTGAGCTCCAACCACGGCCACTTCCCCATGAGCAGATCAAGCACGGTACAGCCGAGAGCCTAGATGTTCAACGCCCGGCAAAAAAAATAAAATCGCGACACCACAGTGAAACCCAGCGCACAAATATGCGGCGTCTAGGAGCATTGTTTTCCAAGTTGCTAAAATTTACCAAGTCATATGGCAAACTGTTGGAGGTATATTTTTATCATTTTTCCAAAAAAAACAAGGTTGGCAAACAAATTTGCCAAACTCTTGGAGATGCTCGTCATTTTGACTTTGTATCTTTACATATATACTGTCTAGGCACATAGTAAAAGTTGTTGAATGTCAAAAATAATAAAATGATTAACAATTTAGAACCGGAGAGTAAGATCTTTGCAATTTGGCCCTTTTCAATGGATCGTAGGCAAAGTTTAAAAATCTGTGTATCGATAGACACTACCAGAATCTCAAATTGCCCCGAGGATCGAAAAACCGCCATGGAAAGGGGAAAACTGCCAAGGAAATGATCGTTGACCCTAAACCGTCAAGCAAACGTAGTCAAGAATAGAGGGCAAGGGAAATTAGTTTCCTTGGCGGTTTCAACACTCGGGGATAATTTCCTTGGACGCTAACCGCCAAGGAAATCAGGCCCCGACTTAATTTGCCGAATGGTGAAGGAAATGGTAAAGCAGCCAAGGGAAGGTTTTTATAATTGTATCAATCTTCAGTTCTAAAAAAATTGTATCAATCTTAAGTTATGCCAATCGATCTATTCTAATGGAGGTACCGTGTTCGCGCGTGCTAACATATCCTTTACACGCGTTCATTGGTGAACATGTAATTATGTATATGATGATATGCAAAATTGCGAGAGTAGAAAAAAACACCTTCATGGCTACGTCATATGAATGTATGACACAGTGATGTATGCAGCATCATCTTATTGCACATATTAAATTATGCTAATATAATAAGATAGTTTCTTTAAGATTCTCTCACCTCTCTATCAAATCACATAAAATCCTTCGTATGACGTATGATACAGTGGTACATACATTAACTTGTAGCACTTATTAAATTAAGCTAATATAATAAGATAGCTTTTTTTTTTTTTCAAATTTTAAGATTCTCTCACCTCTATCATATCACATAAAAACCTTCGAGGCACTGCATAAGTCAAGGTCTATTTGTTTTGGCTTTAAGCTATGTATGATATGAAAAAGCTAATGTAAGCTATATATATGTTGTTGAAAAGTCATATGTAAAGTTGTTTGGTTGAAATAACTAAAGAACCTACTCTCTCTCTCTCTCGCTCTGATTTTTTTTTTTTGAAATAACTCATAAACACCTAACTATTTCCACCCATTTTTTTAGGAAAAAGCAGAAAGCCGAAAACCAAAGTAGCTAGAGTTCAAGGTGTTGTCAAAATTATACTACACAAAAGCAACAACTTCTTGGAAAGAAAAAAAGCAGCTTAGGTTCCACATATTTGGTTTGCGTTTTACCTTTGGCAGAAGCAAAACTTTCGAGAAGATGTACCAAATACAACATCATCAATGTATAGAAGATGGCTAATGAGGACTCGTGTAGATAGGCAGGAGTTTGTAAAAGCATTGCTTGGATTCGTTGAGTGAACTCTTAACTTGTATCCACTCACACTGGCTTCAGGGCTAGTGAACATATTGACTACGATGAAAGGAACTACTAGGCTTGAAAAATATTAAATGAGATAAACATTAAAATATACATCTTTTTCTTTGAAACCTTTTAAGAATAAACAAAAAATAACCATTTGCAACTAAAACTAGCAGAAAAAAGGAGGGGTGCATGCATGTCTTGGGCTTGTGTGGGGTCACTTGCTCAGAGGAACATCAAGGCCTATATATACCCCCAGACCATTGGGAGCTATAACGCCATCGATCATCTCCTTTCTTCTCGCATTCTTATCAGATGCAATATTAATCGGAACATAACATAATACCGAAACATGCATCAACAATCTGTTTTCCTTCTGATTGTGGCGGTGGTCAGCACCACCGCCATGGTGCAGGGTCACCTTGCGGCCAGCACTCCGGCGGCACGGTTCTGGGAGCAGGCCCTCTCCGGCACGCCGATGCCGGAGGTCCTAGCTGATTTTGTTCAGAAAGGTAATCTTTTTCCGACATGTTTAACATGTATGTGGTAGAGGCTGGAATAACTTTGTGCCATTATCTAAAAAAAATATTTAACTATATATTTTGTATGAATGCATAAAAGATTTTCCTTGCATAAAATTACTATGTGTCCTCGTGCAGGAATCGATCAGTCACCGCTTGTGGAGCACTACACTGCACAGCCCAGTATCGGCATGTGCACACTCTTCAACACTATCTGCGACGCGCGGACGGTGGCGGAGACCGGCATCTTCTTCCACGAGGCCGACCTACATCCAGGCAGCACCATGACGCTCTCCTTCCCGGCGGAGGCGGAGACACCCATCCTCCCGCGCGACGTCGCAGACAAGGTCCCCTTCGAGGACCTAAGCGACGTCCTCTCCATGTTCCACATCTCGCCGGGCTCTGCCGAAGCAGCCCAGGTGGAGGACACCCTGCGCAAGTGCCGAGAGCCGCCTCTCGCCGGCGAGGCCAAGGCCTGCACCACCTCTCTGGAGAGCACCGTGCAGGTCGCCATGGAGATGCTCGGCGGCAGGACCATCCAGCAGGGCGGTGATAGTGACGTGTGGGCGGCCACGTCGGCGCTCCCCCGCGGTGGTCTGCTGCCACAACGGCAGTACGTGGTCCAGACAGTCAGCCCACTCGATGGCAGCCGCTATGTGTCCTGCCACAAGGTGCCATTCCCGTACGCCGTCTACCAGTGTCACGTTACGCATAGGGGGTACAGAGCCTACAAGGTCTCTCTTAGCGGCCGCCACGAGGGCCCGGCGGTTTCCTTGCTGGCGTTCTGCCATTTCGACACCTCCTGCTGGAACCCGATGCACCCGGCGTTCCAGGTACTGAAGACCCACCCTGGTGCCAGTACATCGGTGTGCCACTTCATGTCGTATGGCAACATCGCGTTCGTCAAAAAGGCACGCACAGCCTAGCTTGCTACTGCAGTATGTATGTCTTCGTTACTACGCCAGTGTCATCGTGTTCTGGATATCAACATGGCCCTCTCTGTTCATGCACCGTAATTATAAACGTGGACATGCATCCATTCTAGCTGCTAGGACCATGGCGTCTTCTATATGATCAGCAAGAATGGTGCCATCTAGTTTTGTGGAATCAAATAAGGGTGTAGGAATGGTGTGTGCTGGTACATGTCATTGTTACTCCTATCTGAAACTTGTGGTTGGTCCTGTGTGTGGCCTAGCTAGCACTCAACATATTGTATTGTCCTGTTTATGTGTATTAACATGTTCATGTATGTAAACTACTGCAAGTAAATGGTTGATATATGCGCCCATGTGTGTCATGTTGTTTTCTGTTTTGAACTATCACGGGCGGAGAGGATCCCCACCTAAATAGTATTGATTTAACCTCTTTTTTTTTGGAACGAGGTAAAATCCTATCGTCCAGTTAATTTTACAAAACCATACTAAAACAAAACAACCCCAACCCAAGGGCTAGAATATGGCATATCCACTAATACAAAAGCAACAACAAGACCGGTCACAAGGGCAAGTGGTGGCACAACCACGAATACAACAAAAAGGGTGAAAACTGTACAACACCAAGACACAAGAACTCTTCGACGATGCCTCCAGAGAGGTGAATGACACCACAATGTCATCATCGTTAGCCAAGCAGGGCTTTTTCCAACTGCATTGAATGGGCCAATCCAAGTGAATCAGGAGCAAGAGGTTCTTTAGTAATGCCTTAAAGAAGGAGATCTCGATCAACACTAGCCCAGACTGGTCTGAGCTAAGGTTTCCACCAAAACCTTTGCCGGTGCTCTTGTTGATTACCTGTGATGAAGGGAGGAGCACTAGGAAGAGTCTGTGTAACACCCAAGCACAAAGTAGATGGAATAGAAAACGAAAGTATTGCAGCACAGCTACAACTCCGTGACCCCCTTTTCCAATCTAAGTTGGACACCTCCTGCCATGCGTTTTTCTTTCCTCTCTGACAACCCTCATGACCCGGTTACTCCAATAGCCGCCACTCCTCTGTGCAATCTCATGAAGAGAGAAAAGAGACAAGAGAAGAGGAAGGGGAGAGTCTAAGGTTAAAGATAAAATTGAAGCTCAAAGATAAAATTACAGAAATATTGTTTTAGCTAGGGTCTCTCTTTGTCATACCCTCCTTACATTCTTTTATAAGGTGCAGACACATGTTAAGATTCAAACTTTAAAAATTTTAACCAATATTTTTCTCATAAATTTGAACTACTATAATATAAACTTAGTCTGGTTAGAATTGTAATCAAATATAAGAACCAAGTATCATAATTAAGTTAAAAGCATAAATAATATAATATAAAATAAATGAATAGATAAAGTGTGATTTAGGTGACTATCACATGTTAATTTTCAATTTACAAAAAAACACACAACTACAGAACCATTTAGTAGGGGCGGCTCATGACCCTGAGCAGTTTGCCCACCCACTCTACCAAGCGGTTGCTACAAATGCCTCCTTTGTAGGGATAGTTGGTCAGCTGCCCAGCCATCCAGACAAATTGATTTGCAGAAATAATGAACAAATGGCCAAAAAATAGAAAGTCGCGGCATTTTTCACTTGAAGATTGCGCACTACTTGGTTGACGGGATTGCAACCTATGACTTCACCCTCATGCACACCCTCCTTTATCACTGAACACCTTTATCACTTGTGTCTATATAATCCATTTTGGTTCCCACATATTATCCCAAACTGAGTGTAAATTGATTGTTTGAGGCCCTAAATAAATTCAAATGAAAAACTTGTCAACTAAAAAGTTTCATAACTTTTCAAAATATACAACTTTTATTTAGGTAATTTCTCCATCAAAGGTCATTTATAAGATTTGAATTTTAAATTTGAAAAACTCAAATGTAGTTTTTGTATGACAAGAAAATTTTAAATCAAAAAAACTGTCAACTACGAAGTTCCATAACTTCTCAAGATCTACAATGTTTTTAGTTGTTTCCCCATCCGAGGTCTTTTGAATTTCTTTTTTTCAAATTTGAGTAATTCAAATATAGTTTTGCATGACAAGATGATTTCAAATAAGAAACTTATCAACTACAAAGTTTCATAGCTTCTCGGGATCTATAATTTAATTTTAATAATTTTTCATCCGATGTAGTCATAGTAACATTTTTTTACAAATCTTATATATTTCTCTTATAGCTTCATATACTATAAGAAAGATGTCTAAATTTTCACTATGTTATATAAAAATGACCAAAACAATAATTGAACATCTTGCTGAGTTCTACAACTTTTATGTTCATGGCTTCTTTGGTCGAAATCATTTGATGTTTAAAAATGTTATTTGAAGTTGTCATTTTTAAATCCAAAATTTGAAATTTACACAAGAAAAGATGACCAAAAGAATAGTAGTAAGAACACAATAACTTGATAGACCATGACTTTAGAAAATTTTAGGAGAAACAATATCACATTTGGAGTTATTATGAGAGGGAAGACTAATTACAAGTTTTAGCTATAGATTAAAAAGAGAAAGTGTTCTTCAACTATTTGAAATTAAATTTCAAACAACATTTTGAAGTATCAAATGAATTCAAATGGAAAAGTTGTTAACAACAATGTTTTATAACTTTTTGAGATTTTTTGGTCAATTCTCCATCGAAGCATTTAAAAAAAAAATCAGTTTTTATTGCCTAATTTTTAACATTCAACGTCTATTTGTTGGGTGCCTCAATATAGTGTCGTCCGGACTGCTCTATATTAAACCACCTCTACAAGACAGATTTGTAGGGGCGTGTCACGCCCCACTTTTAATGGGTCGTTAATCACACGTGTTTGCGCCAGGATCACGCCACAAACACGTCTATTGGTAATGAGATAATGGTAAGCGAATTAATAGTAAACCGAACTATAGAAGTATAGGGTGGAAAGGGGCTTACAGTGGCGACGAAGGGTCACCAAGCCGGGTTACAATATCAGAGTTGGCCAACCGAGAAGCGGTGGATTAACTATGACACTTTGCCCGTACTCTACAAAGTGCGGACTTGTGCATGGATGAAATCGGGCTTCAACGTCCTTCTCCTAAGCAAACACCTTACGAACTCCTACGATATCTTTGGTCCTCTACTTTGTCGTCGATCTTACCTTCACATGTGCCGATATCTGTAAAAATAGAGGGGTGAGTACAAACGTACTCAGCAAGTCCCAACCAGGGGGTTGTAGTTATTAAGGGTTTGGGCCCTAGCGGAGTCTCTAAAACCGCTCTCGCTAGTTCCCGGGTTATCTCATGTCATCACTGCTGTCATGACACCACAGGTTAGTCATCATCAAGGTGTATCTAATCATATATGTTCACGCCTAGCACTTGCCCATTCCAAGGACGTGGCTATTCGAATAGATTTAAATAACTCTGCAGAGGTGTACAAATTTCCCCACACGATAGGCTCTGCCCCTACCACCGCGACTTGGCTTAGACAGGCCTAACAAGATTCCGTACCCGCTTGAATGCCTCCTAGGTATATTGGTATAATCCTCACCCACGACTTCTCGGGGGTTGGAAGGATGACGCATCATCCTAGACAATACGGTGATACCAAATCACCCACGGCTTTCTGAGGTAATACCTAATTACCCAACTTATTTGTCAACACAAAACCCAATCATAAATCATCAATATGTGCCTCTAGCACTGCGCCCTACTGCGCCCACACACTTACGTGAAGATCACTTTCGGCATCCGCCAACCGGACCATGGGGCCACTCTCCCCATGTCCGCTCCCAATAGGTCGTTCGCCTACTCAGGCCACCTTGGCTCCAGTTATACCTCAACCCAACGGGGTGTGAAATCAAGCCGCCCCATCGTGTGTGGTGTACGTAATATTATTCTAGGTAAAAGGTCTATGAACCGGTCCTTAGGGGGAGGCGAGTATCTCTCGCAGAACCCCCGCGGCGATTCCGACGTGGTATTTAGGCTCTACCGGACTACCACTACTCACCTCTTTTGTTGGTTAGGGTTCATTAGGCATTCTCATGTTCCTCTTGAATTACAACGTATGGCGTAGATAACATGGATGATTCCGTCATCGGCTTAGCTCCATAGCTACATTATTAGGCTCATACTACTATTTACTAATCCGATTATCATTCTTAACATAATCATCATCTCATCGTATCATCATATTAATTAAGGTCATGATTAGGGGGGTAAGGACTTTCCTAGGAGGTTCTTACGACTCGGCATGGCGTCGAACGTCTCTAGCTTTCCTCGGACGGAAACTCCTAATCGGGTCGTCGGATCTACTTTACGTGGCGATAAACCCTAGCTCGAACTATAGCACATAAAACAAACATAGAACATTATGGTGGAAATGGGTTAGATGCATAGAGCTAGATTTTAGATGAATTATGGAAGTCGTTTCGCGCGAAACGGAGTTAAATTGCATGAGATATGGAATTTATAATATTAATCCCTAATTAAATCATTAGGGTAATATTATAATATAATTTTATCATGTAATAAAATTGGAACAAATTACATGATAAAATTCTATAAATCAAATAATGAATTTACAAATTTTCGGGAATTTTTCTAACATGGGAAGGTGTACTTATAATACATTGTGTACAAAATCAGGGGGTACATAGCAATTTTTCGTCGTGTACCACAGAAAAGTCTACTGCTGGCGTGGACAACACGTGGGGCCCGTGGATGCCAGCGTGGCTGCCAGGTGGGACGCCACGTGGGTCGTGGGACCGGTGACCCGGTCGGGCGCCGGCGGAAAAACGGGCCGAACGCCGGAGGCGGCGGTCGTCGTTTGCGTGTTGGACCACGTCTTGACGCGAATCCACGACGAACGGGCGCGGCCGGATCGCGTGCCCGTCCGTCGTATCTCCGCGGCGGCGCTCCGCCGGAGGTTCGCCGGGGACTGGCCTTCCTTTGGCTTTAGCTCGCCCATTGAGCTCATTCGGCTTCCCACGCTGCCGCCTGTTGCGATAAAGTCGGTGAGGCGGCGGGGGAGCTCGCCTTCCACCAGCGGCGGCATGATCGACGGGTCCTTGGCGGCGGCGGCTCGGACACCGGCGCACGGTGCAATAGAGCAAAAAATGCGTAAGGCGAGTGGAAGATGAAGGAGAGGAAAGGCGTACCATGCTATCGGTTTGGCCAACGGCGACTCCGTGGCCGGCGACTTCAATTTCTTCGGCGGTGGCGGACACCATATTTGGGGAAACCCGGACGACAGGGGAGGAGGAGGGGGAAGAGGGACCCAAGGGGAGCAGCGTGTGTTCTGGATCCTCGCGGAGCTCGGGAGGGGAGGTGTGAGCTCGATCGAGCACCGGTCGAGCCTATTTATAGGCTCGCCGCGGAAGCTCCACGCCGGCGAGATCTTTTTTCGCGACTCGGATATTTTCCGACCGCGGCGCTGTGCCCATGGACTCCCAAATGGCTTCCTGGTCCCGTCTCATCGTCTTTATCGCCGGTGCGCCTGGCTGGCCGGCCGCTGGCCGTGTGGTCACATCCGACGGCCGGCGGACAGCTGGACACGGTGGGTGTCCCCTTCTGTTGTCGTGGATGCTCGCGGCGTGGTGCCCTAGACTGCCGCAGTACGGCGGCTCGAAGCTGGTCCGCGTGTCCGCTGTTCACGGTCCTCATCCACAACGCCGGCGTGGATGGTTTGCCGTCTTGTCCCATCCCGGCTGCGGGGCGAGGTCAGCAGCGGCGTTGTGCTCCTCCGATCCACGAGGAAAGAGCCAGCACCGGCCGATGTGACCGCCACCGGGTCCCCCGCCTTCATCGTGTTTCCGTCAACCCGACGGGCGGTTGGTTGCGGCTGGGTGTTGTGTGCCGGTCTTTGTCTCCTCGACACTGGTGGAACGCAGCGTGCGTCGTCACGCGGACGGAGGAAGAAGACGAGCGTGAAGGGGGAAAGGCGGTGGGTCCCAGCTGTCGGTGGAAGGGAGGTGAGGTGCGGTCTTTGGGCTTGGCCTGCTGCGCGTTGGGCCGGCCCATGCGGCGTGGGGCCGGAAAGAAGGGAAGAGAGAGCTGTGCTGGCCCGCTACGACGGCTAGAAAAAAAAAAAAGGAGGGAAAGGAGCTGCTGGGCTGGTAGAGGAGAGAATGAGCCCACGAGCTCTCTTACTGATTTTCCTTTTCTCTTTCCATTTTCCCTTCTTCTATTCTTTCCCATATTTCTCCTCTCTAATATTTTATGGGTGCAAAAATATATTGTAAATGTTTATACAGGCACTTATACGTATCCTCATGAATTATATTCATGAAATTATTTATCTATTGTACCCGTATAAATATGCATATATATGTGCACACACTTCTCCCCCAACTCTTGTTATTTCGTGTGTGATGCATATATATGTCTTTCATAAATATTTTCCCAAGCACACTTATATTCCCGTAACTTATTTGTTGAGAATATTTATTAATGATGCTTAGTAAAAATATTCACATATATATTTTTGGTACACACGTGCTTTGATATTGTATTCCCAGAGAAAGTTTGTAAATCGTTTTCATGCAACATCTTCCATAAATAAAATCTAGAACTTACCTTGCATCCTTGGTCACCATAAAGCTCAACAAGCAACAACAAGGTTTCCTATTTTCTAGATGGTGAGAGTTTGAAATGCAGGTTTTCGAAAACAGGGTTTTGGTTTAGCGGAAAATAAATCAAGTTTTAGTTGTAATTCGAAAAGTTCAAATTTTTAGTGAATTTTAAAATGATGCAAAAACACGGGTGTTACAGGGCGGCTGCTCCAGTGGGTCTCGACTGTAGGGGCTACTAATGGTGGAGCCGCCCTACAAATAAAAGCTAGTGTTGCTACAAATCATTTTCTACGTAGTGACAATGGAAGTATACATTGAGGAATAGAAGATGCATACAATTTTCTACGTAGCGACAAGTATACATTGAGGAATAGAAGATGCATACAAACGTATTAAATCTAAGAAAACTGGTTCTTCACTTTTGAAAAGTGAACATGTTAATACGCTGCTTTAATTTCTATGTAATTGCATGACGTTGGAGGCATATCCACACACGGTTTATAATTTACATGCATTTATGATCATTGTTTACTTCTTCCTACTCCGGGAAAGAGACAGAAATAGTCATGAATTTCTGTGTGTGACCACACTATTGGGAGACCCATCAAGTAGGTCCAATAAAATGGTGTGTGCTTGCATGGTTGTTGTGTTGTCGCTATTAGTTTGTTCTCCCACTTATTTATGGTTAGAGTTTGGATGTCTGTAGTTACGTATACTAGTATTTGATGAGAGCATCAGGATAACAAAGCAGCAATTGTCGTCTAGCACGGCCTGCCGGGCCTTGCATTTGCCATGTCCTCGCGTGTGTCATAGCGCCATTAATAGCGATTTAATTGAAGTAAGAGTATCTCCAACCTGTTTACCCGAAACAAAAGAAAACAAAGATATATATGTAGGTACAATATGTATACGGCTTTGTTCAACATAAATCGGGTGGCTAATTTTTTTTTTAACTGTTACAAGAAGCGACCTACTAGGAACCCAAGTAAAAGATGAACATATATAAGCTAGATGCATGCATGCTTTGCTTATTCTCCTCCAAAATGTTCTGTAATACAGTAATAGCCTAGTGGTAGCCCGTATTGATTGCGAAAGGGTCTCTAGCCTAGTGGTTAGAGCACCTCAAGAAGACCAGCAGATCTAGATTCGACTCCCGTGGAAGCGAATTTAAAAATATTGCATTATTAAAAAATTAAAAAATATGTTTGGATTTCTCTTGCTAACCGGTAAAAAAAAAAAAAAGTAGCCCGTACTGACCGAAGACGCAACTATATACAAATGCTAACAAACACATGAATCTTTGTTCCCACAAGATTAAATAATCCATGCACGTACGGCAAGAAAGAAAAAGTGAAAAACAATAGCAATTTGCTCATTTCCGTTGCTGCTCTGTGTGTGTAATATCCGAGAAATTTAAGGGAAAGTCCCTAATGCAAATTGGTTTTTAAATATACTCTCTCCGGTTTAAGTTTGTAAGTCTATATTTTTACTATGCACCTATAAATACACTATGTCGATACATAGTAAAAGTTGTATAATCTAAAAAACCCCCAAAATGACTAGAACAATGAGAATAGGATCTTTGCAGTTTGGCTCTTTTCAATGGATCAGAGGCAAAGTTTAAAAGTCGTGTCTATTGATATAGGGAGGTGTCTATAATTTTATCAATCTTAGGCCCTGTTTGGGACCGCGATTTTGGAACTCGCGATGCTTATGAGCACACTTTTCTTAAACGCCGCTGTCCAAAACGCAGCTGCCCAAAAAAACGCAGCTGTGTTTGGCATCCTTGATTTTTTACCGGAAAACGAACGAGAAGCGCCGGCGGAGCCATGGATGGCCGGAGGCCAAGCCGCCCCCGACGCCCCCCCTCGCCCCCGAGTGTGCCTGGCGCTGCTCGTCCCCCGACGCAATCCTCATCCCTCCCCGCACCATCCCCGTCCCCGGCGGGCGACCGGCAAGCTGCAGCGGCGTTCCTTGAAGCAGCCACCACCTTGAAGAGCCTAGAGGGCGGCGTTCCTGCTGGAGATCGACGGCGCAGGCTCAAGGTCGAGGGAGGCCTTACTGCCGGGGCTCTATGGCTCAATGAAGGCAGCGCCGGGGGGCTGGCTTGGGGGGGGCTCGCTGGTCCGCCGGGGCGGCGTTCGCCGGGTGGGGGGAGGAGGAGGCCGGGCGCGCCCGGCGTTGTCCGCCCGCGGGGGGGGGAGGAGGCCGGCGTTCCGCCGTTCCAGATCCGCCGGGTTGGGGAGGAGTCGGGGAGTCGGGTGGGGTGGAGACGGAGGCTGGGACGGTTCGCTCGCTTTTCCATAACGCGAGCCCAGGGTCGCTCCGGAAACACTGTGTTGGGCTCGATTATTAGGCGTTTGCGATCCGAGAACGCAAACAAATAATCGACCTGTTTGGCGGGCTTTTATTGCTTATTTCGCGTTTAAGCGACGCATCACGGTCCCAAACAGGCCCTTAGGATATGCCAAATCGGTCTAGTCTCACGGAGGTCATGCGTTCATTGGTGAATGTACATGTGTACATATTATGACACAAAATTGCAAGACTAGAAAAACACATTCTTACGTTGGTGCATGCATCATCTTGTTGCACTAGATTAGGGTAATATAATATGATATTTTCTTTAAAATTCTCTCACCTCTCTATCAAATCACATACGAATCATATGATGATGTATGATACAGTGGCACATGCATCATCTTGTTGCACTTATTAAATTTAGCTAATATAATAAGATAATTTCTTTAGGATTCTCCCCTCTATCAAGCCACACAAAAACCTTCCAGGCACTACATAAGTCAAGGTCTGTTTGTTTCCGTTGTATAAGCTAGGAAAAGTCACTAGCTGTAAGCTTTATTAAGATATGAAAAAGCTAACGTAACCTATATGGTATTGAAAACTTGCATGTAAGTTGTTTGGTTGAAACGACTATAGAACCTACTCTCTCTCTCTCTCTCTCTCTCTCTCTCTGAAACAATTCTATCTAAAACACCTATCTATTTCCACCCATTTTTTGAAAATCAGAAAGCCGAAAACCAAAGTAGAGTTCAAGGTATTGTGAAAAAAATATACTAAGCGGAAAGCAACAACTTATTATGGAAAAACAGCTTTAGGTTCCACCTATTTGGTTTGGGTTTTACTTTTGGCAACTGAAACACTTTCTAGAAGATGTACCGAATACAACCTCAATCTCTAGAAGCTATGCAGGAGTTTATATAAGATGAAGAGTGAACATGTTGGTAAGGGGCTCAAGGCGCAATGGCAAACGCCATTGGTTAGGGGGCTCCTACACAGGGTTCAAATCCCCGGTGCGACATAGTATCTTAGATTTATTCCAGGATTTTTGGCGTTATACATAAAGTGGTAGGCGACATCCCCATCATCAGTGTTAAACTACAGGCCGAGAGGATTAACTGCACCGGTACCAATTGTCAGCAAACCAACTCAATATTTGGGGTGGAATTGTATATAGTACGACGAATGTTTCCCGTACTGATCGAAGACGCAACTATATACAATGGAACTGAAAATATCAACCTATGTTTTTCTTATGGTTGTTGATAGCAAACTAGAAAGCTCTCTGTTCCCACACAAGATCAAATAATCCCCGTTCGACGAGAAAGAAAAAGTGAAAAACAGTAGCAATCTGCTCATTTCCTTTGCTGCTTTGTGTGTGTAATATCTGAGAAAATTAAGAGACAGTCCCTAATGCACGCATGTGGATTTTAAGTACTCTCTCCGGTTTGAGTTGTAAGTCTATATATTTTTACTATGCACCTATAAATACACTATGTCGATTCCTAGTAAAGTTGTTGAATGTATAAAAAACCTAAAATGACTAGAACAAAATTAAAGAGAGTAGGATCTTTGCAGTTTGGCTCTTTACGATGGATCAGAGGCAAAGTTTAAAAGTCGTGTCTATTGATAGGGTGGTGTATATAATCTTACCACTCTTAGGATATGCCCGGTCTAGTCTCACGGAGGTCATGCGTTCATTGGTGAGCGTACATGTACACTTACATATGACGCAAAATATATTGCAAGACTAGAAAAACACATTCATGGCTACGTTGGTGCATGCATCATCTTGTTGCACTAAATTAAGCAAATATAACATGATACTTTTTTTCTTTGAGATTCTCTCACCTCTCTATCAAATCACATAAGAACCTTCATATATGATGTATGATACAGTGCTACATGCATCATCTTGTTGCACTTATTACTCTAAATTAACCAAATATAATATAAGATTGTTTATTTAACATTCTCTCACAAATCACACAAAAACCTTTGTATGATGTATGATACAGTGGTACATGCATCATCGCTTGTTGCACTTATTAAATGAAGCTAATATAATAGAGATAAGATAGTTTCTTTAAGATTCTCTCACATCTCTATCGAATCACATAAAACCTTCAAGGTACGACATAAAAGTCAAGGTCCATTGTTTGGTTGTAAGCTAGGAAAAGTCACTTTAAGCTTTAAAATATGAAAAAAAAAAGCTAATGTAAGGTATATGCTATTGAAAAGTTGCATATAAGTTGTTTGGTTGAAATAACTATATAGAACCTACTCTCTATCTCTCTCTGAAACAACTCGATCTAAAACAACCTATTTCCACCCATTTTTAAAAAGCAGAAAGCCAAATTAAACCAAAGTAGAGTACAAGGTATATTGTGAAAAAAATATACTAAGCGAAAGCAACAACTTGTTATGGAAAAACAGCTTTAGGTTCCACCTATTTGGTTTGGGTTTTACTTTTGGCAACAGAAACACTTTGTAGAAGACGTACCGATCGAATACAACCTCGATCTCTAGAAGCTAGGCAGGAGTTTGTATAAGATGAAGAGTGAACATGTTGACTACGATGAAATGAAGTACTATGCTTGAAAAAATATTAATGAAAGGAACATTTTTTTTTTCTTGAAACCTTATAGGAATAAAGAAACACGAACCATTTGCAACTAAAGTCAGCAGAAAAAGCTAACTTGCTCAGAGATCACTTGTTCATGCCTTGGCTTTTTGTGTGGGGTCACTGGCTCAGAGGAACATCATGGGCTATATATACACCCCAGACCCTCTGGAGCTATAACAGCCATCGATCATCTCCTCCTTTTTCTCATTTTCATCAGGTGGAATATATTCATCAGAACATAACAATATCATGCATTCAAAATCCGCTTTCCTTCTGATCGTGGTGGCAGTCAGCACCGCCGCCATGGTGCACGGCCACCTTGCAGCTAGCACTCCGGCGGCACGGTTCTGGGAGCAGGCCCTCTCCGGCATGCCGATGCCGGAGGTCCTAGCTGATTTTGTTCAGAAAGGTAATCTTTGCGTACATGTTTAACTGTGTGTGGTACGTAGAGGGTGAAACTTTTGTTCTATTATCTAAAAAATAATAACTATATGTTAATTTGGTATAAAAAGGTTTTCCTTGCATAAAATTACTATGTGTCCTCGTTCAGGAATCGATCAGTCACCACTTGTGGGGCACTACTCTGTACCTCCGGCCAGCATCAGCATGTGCACACTCTTCAACACTATCTGCGACGCGTGGACGGTGGCGGAGACCGGCATCTTCTTCCACGAGGCCGACCTACATCCAGGCAGCACGATGACCCTCTCGTTCCCGGAGGAGGCGGAGACACCCATCCTCCCGCACGACATCGCCGACAAGGTCCCCTTCGAGAACCTAAGTGACGTCCTCGCCACGTTCCACATCGCGCCAGGCTCCGCCGAGGCGGCCCAGGTGGAGGACACCCTGCGCAAGTGCCAGGAGCCGCCAATCGCCGGCGAGGCAAAGGCCTGCACCACCTCTCTGGAGAGCACCGTGCAGGTCGCCATGGAGATGCTCGGCGGCAGGACCATCCAGCAGGGTGGTGATGGTGACGTGTGGGCGGCCACGTCGGCTCTCCCCCGCGGTGGTCTGCTGCCACGACGGCAGTACGTGGTCCAGACAGTCACCCCACTCGATGGCAGCCGCTACGTGTCCTGCCACAAGGTGCCATTCCCGTACGCCGTCTACCAGTGTCACGTTACAAATAGGTCATACGGAGCCTATATGGTTTCTCTTAGCGGCCGTCACGAGGGTCCGACGGTTTCCTTGCTGGCGTTCTGTCATTTCGACACCTCCTGCTGGAACCCGATGCACCCGGCGTTCCAGGTCCTGAAGACCCACCCTGGTGCGAGTACATCGGTGTGCCACTTCATGTCGTATGGCAATCTCGCGTTCGTCAAAAAGGCACGCACAGCCTAGCTTGCTACGCAGTGTGTACGTCTTCGTTACTACGCAAGTGTCATCGTGTTCTGGATATCAACATGGCCCTCTCGCTTTTCTGTTCATGCACCGTAATTATAAACGTGGACATGTATCCGTTCTAGCTGCTACGACCATGGCGTCTTCTATATGACAAGAATGGTGCCATAGCTCTAGCTTTGTGGAAGAAAATAAGGGTGTAGGAATGGTGTGTGCTGGTACCTGTCATTGTTACTCCTATCTGAAACTTGTGGTTGGTCCTGCGTGTGGCCATTGCTAGCACTCAAAATATTGTATTGTCGTGTTTATGTGTATTAACATGTCCATGTATGTAAACTGCTGCAAATTCTGCAAATACATGGTTGTTATATGTGTGCCCATGTGTGTCATGATGTTTTTATTTTGAACTATCATGGGGAGAGAATCTTCTCACCTGAATAGTATTGATTTAACCTCGTTTTTTGAACGAGCCAAAACTCTATCGTCTAGTTAATTTTGAAAAACCATACTAAAACCGAAACAACAGCCCCATCACAAGGGCTAGATTATATATATGGCATATCCACTAATAAGAAAACAACAACAAGCACCATCACAACGGAAAACGATGGCACAACCACAAATACAACAAAAAGGGAGAAAACACTACAACACCAAGAAACAAAAACTCTTCGATGATGCCTCCAGAGAAGTGAATGACGCCGCAATGTCATCATCATTAGCCAAGCTGAGCTTTTGCCAACTGCATTGACCAGGCCAATCCAAGAGAATCAGGAGCAAGAGGTTCTTTAGTAATGCCTTAAAGAAGGAGATCTCGATCATCACTGGCCCAGACTGGTCTAAGTTGAGGTTTCGCCCATAACCTTTTCCGGTGCTCTTGTTGATTCCCATGCCACGACGGGTGGAGCACACTGGCAAGCGTCCCGTGTAACGCCCTAGCCCAAAGTAAATGAAATAAAAAACAAAAAAGTATTGTAGCGCGAGATACAACTCCGTGACCCCCTTTTCCAATCTAAGTCGGACACCTCGACATACATTTTTTTTCCTCTCCGACAACCCTCATGACCCGGTTGCTCCAATAGCCGCTACCGCTCTGTGCAATCTCAACGAAGATTTAAAAGAAACAAGAGAAGAGGAAGGGAGAGTCTAGGGTTTTGCCGCTCCCTCAAACCCTTGAAGGGGATTAGGACTGTTACCATTGAGTCGGCTAGAAAACTGAAGCTTAAAGATAAAATTACAGAAAAATTGTTTTAACAAGGGGCTCTCTCTGTAGTACTCTTCCTACATTTTTGTATAAGGTGTAGACACATATTAAGATTCAAACTTTAAAAGTTTTGACCAATATTTTTTCTCATAAATTTTAACTGTTATAGTATAAACTTAATCTGGTCAGATTTGTAATAAAATGTAACAATCAAGTATCATATTAATATAAAATAAATAAATAGATAAGGTGTGATTTAGGTGAATAGCACATGTTAATTTTCAACTTATAAAGAAAAACACATAACTACAAAACCATTTAGCAGGGGCGGCTCATGACCCTTTGTAGGAGCCGTTTGCCCATCCACCCTACTAAGGGATTGCTACAAATGCCCCCTCTATAGGGATAGGTGGCCAGCCGCCCTAGCCACCCCTACAAATTGATTTGTAGAAATCACGAAAAAATGGCCAAAGAACAGTAAGTCGTGGAATTTTTCGCCTAAAGATTGCGCGCTACGTGCGTAGCCGCGGGATTGAAACCCACAGCCTCACCCTCGCGCGCACCCTCCTTTATCACTGCACCCCCTTTTTTCACTTGTGTCTATAATCCTTTTTGGTTCCCACATGTTATCCTAAACTGAGTGTAAATTCATTGTTTGAGACCCTAAACAAATTCAAATGAAAAAGTTATCAACTATAAAGTTTCCTAACTTTTCAAGATCTACAACTTTTATTGAGGTAGCTTCTTCATCCGAGGTTGTTTATAAAATTTGGATTTTACATTTGAAAAAATCAAACGTAGTTTTGCATGACAACATGATTTTCAATAAAAAACTTATCAACTACAAAGTCCCATAACTTCTCAAGGTCGACAATTTTTATTTTGGATGTTTGTCCATCCGAGATAGTTTGAACAAAATCAAATTTCAAATTTGAGAAATTCAAATGTAGTTTTTGCATGACAAGATGATTTCAAATAAAAAAACTTGTCAACTATAAAGTTTAATAACTTCTCAAGATCTACAATTTTAATTTTAATCATTTGTTCATTTGATGGTGGTAGTAACATTGTTTACAAAACTTATATATCTCTCTTGTAGTTTGGTATAATATAAGAAAGATATCTAAATTTTGTGAACAATGTTACTTGTAAAACTTTTATATACATGGCTTCTTAGGTCCAAATCATTTGATCTTTCAAAATATTGTTTAAATTTGTCATTTATAAATTCAAAATTTGAAATTTACATAAGGAAAGATGACCAAAGAACGAGAGTAAGAAGACAACACTATTACAAATATTTTTGGTGGTAGGCGTTTTACATTTCTGTGGCGAGAAGAGACGCCCGTTACCATGGTATGGTCACGATAAATCAAAGATTAACCGTGATGGGTGCTTTAGGACCGCCACAGTAAATGAATTCAAAAACTAATAAAAAGAAATACTAAACCGAGCGGCTAGACCTAGATCTAGGCTCTTTGGGCCCTTGATACTTTATTGTCGATGCCATCGCCACAACCGCCCGCAAGGCGTCAAGGCGTCACCGTTGCCAGATCCGTAGCCAGTGAGGTCCTCCTCACCAGAGCCGCTACCAACGAGGTCCTCCTCGCCGGATCCACCAGGCTGGAGGAGGAGGCCAAGTCGTCGCGCCCCTGGCTCGCCCACACCTTCACTCGCCCTTGGAGGAGGCCACCGTCATCGATTGCAGTGCCAAGAGACCTCGACCTGACGTCTGGAGGCCTCACTGGCCCTTAGAGGAGACCGGCTTCGTCGATCAGCCATCGGGAGGCCTTGATCCAACACCGAAAGGCTATCAAGGAAGGGAGGAGGCCGTCATGACCGTCGGGCGAGGGAGGGGGCCGCTGCCACCATCGTCACACTGTCTGGTGCCGTTGTCGGCCTAGCGCCATGTGCGGTCCGGTGTCGCGCCTCTGTGTGTCGCGCGTCGCTGTGGTCATGCCCGTCACGGCGGCTAGCTATGGATCGGAGGAGAGGTGTCGCTCTGCCTGCGAGTGGAGGAAGGGAACAATATAGAGCGGAGATGTGCCGCTCTACTCGCATGTCACATGGCGTGCGTCTTGTGGAGTGGAGATAGGAGAGGAGTGCAACCTAAGTCTATTTTATATATGAACCCGGTAGTCTTTGCTGAGAGTCGGGCTTTTACCTAGGCATGTTGGGCCTAGGCATTTTTAGTGACGGGCTTTATAGTATGGCCGCCACAAAAACCGATTTTCGTGGCGGGTATATTAGAATGTCCGCCACGGTTAATATTTATTAACTGTGGTTGGAGGCTCCGCGACCGGCTGGCTAGGCCAGCTAGCCAATAACAGTGGAGGGCGAAGTGTGTGCCCATGACAACTCCATTTTTGGTTGTGTCATGCAAAATATTTTGTGTACTATATAGTGGAATAACTTGATAGAACATGATTTTAGAAAATTTTAGGAGAAAAAACATCATACTCCTTCAGCGTTGGTATTAGAAGTCATTTTGGACAAGGTTTTGGTCAAACATTGGGAATATAAATCATCAATAACTTTTAAGTTGTTGAGTTTGTAAATGTGAAAATTATATGGATAGATTCGTCTTAAAAAAAATATTTTGATAAAAGTATACATATATCACATTTCTATAAATATTTTTATAATAATAGGAGGTCAAAGTTGTGTTTTGGAGACCGTGTCGCTGTCCTAAACGACTTCTAATACTAACCCGGAGGGAGTATTTGAAGTTATTATGAGGGAGAATGTCATGAACCAGAATTGGGCCACCCAGAGTGGCTAGATGGGCCTACAACTAGCGCCGCCCGGCCCGGGGAGGGGCGGGGGCGTCTTGTGGCAGGGGGGCCGGCCCCTTGCGCCGCCACCTCCTCTCTCCCGCGAGTCCGAGTTAAACTTCAGATTCAAGTTAGGATTATCTTAGGTAGTTTTTGTGTGCAGGGGATATCTCATCTATAAGGGAGACCCTTATTAGGAAAGAATAAAATAGAATATGCTTGTAAAAGGTATTCCAATCGTATAAGGAAACCTTATAGAGATTGCTTAGATTACAAGTTCCGCTATTCGGGCTATATAAGCAAGAGGCATGTAATCTCTAGGGATAAGCAAGCAAATAAAGAAAATATCTTCAGCTCCCAGCTCTCCGCCTTTTGCCGCGCCGCCCCGCCACCGCGCCGGCTGCGCGCCCAGCGCCCGCCGCCGCCCAGCGTCACCATGCCACCTCCCCTCTACCTCGATCCTCGTCTTTGCTACTCGTCGCCGCCGGCCCGGCTGCAGCCCGTACTCCATCGCGCTGAGCTTCGTCGAGCGAGGAACACGTGTCGGTCGGCCCAATCTGGCGAATCGATGGCCAAATATCCGGAGACCGGGGCGATTCCACCACCCATGGCTTCCGAGATACAGGGTTTCAGCGATGCCTGCGGGAGCTCCTCGGCGTCCACTGCGCCCCGGATCAGCAAGCGCCCGGCGACGCAGAGGACCGCCTCGGTCGGATGGAGCACGCCTACATCGGGGCGTCACGGCGACCACGCCGCGGAGGACCTGCGGCGGCCGCGCCCCCGCGGCACGGGCGGCCCTAACCGCCGCCCCCTCTCACGCCTCGGCCCTCGGCGTCGGCTCCGACCCTGCTATCCTCGGCTCGAGGGGCGGATGGCGTTGGCCCAGCCTTGGCCGTCCGCGGCGGCGGCATCGGCGACATCGCGACACCCTCCTCCCCTCCGACACTGCATCGCGCGGAGACTCTCCGGCGCGAGATGGCGTCACCCGCGGCGCCCCTGCTGTCGTATCCCGCGCCACCAGCGGCGCCAATGACTGTCTTTGCCATCGGCGCTGCACCCTCCCGCTCGTCCGCGCCGCCTTCAAGTCCGGGAGTTCGGCGGCGCGCGACCCGACCTCTGGATTCGCAATTTGGGCTCTTCTTCAAGCTCAACTTGGACATCGACCCGGACTACTATGTGAGTTACGCCTCCTTCCACCTCACGGTCTTCTTTGCGATGCGGTATATCGACCTGTCAAGAAGAAGTCCCTTTCGAGTGGGGCGAGTTCACTGAGCGGCTGCGACACCCGCCGGACCACCGCGACACCTCGATGCCATGGCGGCATGGCGCGCCGCCCTTCGAGGGGGGCAAGGCTGGGGGGCGACTACATTGGCGCCTTCGGTCTAGCCATCACGCATGGACTTTGAGGGACAGCGCCACTACGTCGGCATCTTCGTCGAAGGTTTGCACCTCGGCCGCGAGCGGCTTTCAGTGGTTCGAGCCCGTTCGATGGAGGAGGCCATCGACCTCGCCCGCCCGATTTGACGGCGAGCTAGACGACGCCGACACGGGTCGGCATCGGGCGCCGACAACGCCCGGCCACTACGACCACACCGGCAACATCGGCGGCGACATCATGGCGGCCTGGTTGGCGCACAACCGGGCCCGGCCGGCGTCACCGCTGTTGCTATGGATGACATTGACGGCCTGACGTCGAAGCGACCACGATCATGGAGCTAATCCGGCTACGACGACCACCATGAAGCTCGGGATCATCTCCAACGCCATCGAGCCGGGGGCCACAGACGAGTGGCCTCCTCGGTATGGCATCGTGAGGTACTTCCATCGCTACTACATCCCAGCCGCCTCGAGCTTCTTGAGGGGCTTCATGATGGGGAGGACGCCCGCCGCATGGCGTAGCGGTGGGCTTCCACCTCCCAAACCGTCCGCGGGAGGATCGGGCGTTCCCAAAGATACGCCCTCCTCCTTCGAGGCACGCCCGACGGCGAATCGAGGGTGCCCGCAGTCCTCCTCTTCGACAACAACGGCGACATCTTCTTCCGCATGGGGAGCGTCACCATCGGTCTGGCGAGAACGCGGCGTGCAGGTAGGGCCGCCCGTGAGCACGCCCGGTGACCTCCTCTACGGCACCCCTCCTCGACTTCACTTCCTCGCCGCCCACATCGATCTGTCATCCTCTGCGTCGGCGGCTACATGCTAAGGTGACGGTACCAACAACCTACACCTACGTCGTCTCCTCCGCCTACCCGCGGATGATCGGTCGTCGGGGACCCTCAGCGCCAACGTCATGCGTCGTGCATGGGTGGCACGTCCCTTCGTCTGACCCGGCTGAGCTTCAAGTTCAGCATCTACCGGCGACCTCCACCTCGACGACCGCCGCCGCGCCGACGACGCCGATTGTGCGCAATGGCGACTACCACAAGTGCGGTCCCTCGTCTTCTACTTCCGGGCTGGGTGGCCACCTCCCGATCGGGCTGCCCTTCGCCCCTACGTGGTGGGTTGGGCGGCACGTGACGCGCCGCCTCGTCGAACGGTGGGGAGATGTCATGAACTGGTGGGCCACGAGAGTGGCTAGATGGGCCCAACGCAACGCCGCCGGCCCGGGGAGGGGCCAGGGGCGCGGGGGGGGGCTTGCCGCCACCTCCTCTCTCCCAGCGAGTCCGAAGTTCGCTTCAGATTCAAGTTAGGATTATCTTAGGTAGTTTTTTGTGTGCAAGGAGATATCTCATCTATAAGGGAGACTCTTATTAGGAAAGAATAAAATAGGATATGCTTGTAAAAGGTATTCCAATCATATAAGGAAACCTTATAGAGATTGCTTAGATTACAAGTCCCGCTATTCGGGCTATATAAGCAAGAGGCATGTAATCTCTAGGGATAAGCAAGCAAATAAAGAAAATATCTTCAGCTCCCGATTCTCCCCTTTGCCGCCGCCGCCCCCGCCAGCGCCCGGCGCTACCCGCCCAGCGCCACAGCGCTGGCGCGCCGCCGCCGGCCGCCGCCGCCCAGCGTCACCATGCCACCTCCCTCTACCTCGATCCTCGTGCGCTGCCGTCGGCGCGCGCAAGAACTGCAGCCCCGTACTCCATCGCTGGAGCCGTCGAGCGAGGAACACGTGTCGGATTCGCCCAATCTAGCCGAATCGACGAGAGAAAGACTAGTTACAAATTTTAGCCACAGATTAAAAAAATAAATAACAGTTCTTCAACAATGTAGAGTTAATTTAAAACAACATTTTGAAACATCAAATGATTTCAAATAGAAAAGTTGTTAACAACAAAGTTTTATAACTCTTTGAGATTTATAACTTTTATTTTGGTCATTTCTCCATTGAGGCCATTTTTATAAAGTCAATTTTATTGCCTAATTTTTTTTTATTCAGCGTATATTTATTGGGTGCCTGGGTATAGAGTCACCCGAGCTGCTCTATATCGAGCTGGCTCTACAAATAGATCACATTTGTAGTGGCGGCTACTCCAGTGGGTCCTGACATGTCGGGAAGTCGCCCTACAAATAAAAGTTGGCGTTGTTATAAATCGTTTTCTACATAGTGACAATGCAAGTATATATTGAGGAATAGAAGATGCATACAAACGTATTAAATCTAAAAAAACTGGTTCTTCACTTTTTAAAAGTGAACTTAAGGTTTTGCCTACTGCAATACGCTGCTTTAATTTCTCTGTACACTGTATGACGTTGGATGCATATCCACACGATTTATAATTTACATGCATATATGATCATTGTTTACTTCCTACTCCCGGAAAGAGACAGAAATAGTCATGAATTTCTCTGTCTGACCACACTATTGGGAGACCGAGACCCATCAAAAAATGGTGTGCTTGCATGGTTGTGCTGTCGCTATTGGTTTGTTCTCCCACTTATTTACGGTTTGAGTTTACGTATTCTAGTCCTCCCTCTGTCCCATAGAGTTAAATCGTTTTTGACTTTTAAACTTCATCTTTGACCATCCGTCTTATTCAAAATATTTATGCAAATTATAAAATAAAATAATCAATATTTAAGTATCTTCATTGATAAAATAAGTCATAAAAAATAAATTATATTTGTACAAAAATTTGAATAAGACAAAACATTGTCGAATAAGATGGACGGAAATCAGGGTGACAAAGTCAATGGGACGGAGGGAGTATTTGATGAGAGCATCACGATAACAGCAGCAATTGTCGTCTAGCACGGCCTGCCGGGCCTTGCATTTGCCCTGTCCTCGCGTGTGTCATAGCGTACGTGTGTCGCTCCATTAATAGCGATTTAATTGAAGTAATAGTATCTCCACCTAATTTTATCTTCACCCAAGTAAAAGATGAACATCATGCTAGATGCTTGCATGCTTTGCTTATTCTCCTCAAAAGTTCTAATACAGTAATAGCCCGTACTGATCGAAGACGCAACTGTATACAATGGAACCGAAAATGTCAACCTATGTTTTTCTTATGGTTGTTGATAGCAAACTTGAAAGCTAACAAACACATGAATGGGATTGCATGCCTCACCACCAAAAGTTACATCTCAACGTTTCTGTTCCAACAATATTGAATAATTCACGTCCAACGAGAAAGAAAAGTGAAAAACACTTGCAATTTGCTCATTTCCTTTGCTGCTCTGTGTGTAGTATCTGAGAAAATTAAGGGATAGTCCCTAATGCAAGTGTGTTTTAAGTACTCTGTCTGTTTTGAGTTGTAAGTCTATATATTTTACTATGCACCTATAAATACACTATGTCAATACATAGTAAAAGTTATTGAATCTAAAAAAAACCCGAAATGACTAGAACAAAGGGAGTAGGATCTTTGCAGTTTGGCTCTTTTCGATGGATCAGAGGCAAAGTTTAAAAGTCGTGTCTATTGATAGGGAGGTGTCTTATAATCTTATCAATCTTTGGATATGCAAATCGGTCTAGTCTCACGGAGGTCATGCGTTCATTCAGTGGCGGATCCAGGAATTGAAACTTGGGTATTCCTATTTCTACATCAAGAAAAAAAATTGAATTCATAGGCTTAAAATATGGCCAAATAGCACCGCAAAAAATCGAATTCATAGGCTTCAAACCAATATTTGCTTTCTATATTCTGGACTTCTAATTGAAAGGCCAGTTTTTATATTTTTTGGGTTGAAATACATGAAAATTCTGCAAATTATAGGATTATACATTTATATATACAAGTATATACACATATGTACATGAACATGTACCCAAATAGTTGGGTATTCCGGGAAAATTAGGGAATACCCTAGATCCGCCCATGCGTTCATTGGTGAACGTACATGTGTACACTTACATATGACGCAAAATTGCAAGACTAGAAAAACACATTCATGGCTACGTTGGTGCATGCATCATCTTGTTGCACTAAATTAAGCTAATATAACACGATACTTTCTTTAAGATTCTCTCACCTCTCTATCAAGTTACATAGGAACCTTCATATATGATGTATGATACAGTGCTACATGCATCATCTTGTTGCACTTATTACTCTAAATTAAGCTAATATAATAAGATTGCTTATTTAACATTCTCTCACTTCTCTATCAAATCACACAAAAAACTTTGTATGATGTATGATACAGTGGTACATGCATCATCGCTTGTTGCACTTACTAAATGAAGCTAATATAATATGATAGTTTCTTTAAGATTCTCTCACATCTCTATCGAATCACATAAAAACCTTGGAGGCACTACATAAAAGTCAAGGTCCATTGGTTTCGGTTGTAAGCTAGGAAAAGTCACTGTAAGCTTTAAAATATGAAAAAACTAATGTAAAATATGTGCTATTGAAAAGTTGCATATAAGTTGTTTGGTTGAAATAACTATATAGAACCTACTCTCTCTCTCTCTCTCGAAAGCAACAACTTGTTATGGAAAAACAGCTTTAGGTTCCACCTATTTGGTTTGGATTTTACTTTTGGTAACAACGGGCGCGATAAGCATGGCCCGACCCGGGCAGCGCTTCGTCCGGACGCGGGCCCATCACCCAATTTCGCCGGGCCCATGAACTAGCACCCAATCGGGAGGCCAAGACGAGTAGCCTGCCACATTGGACACGAGCGAGAGCCCGGGCGTAGGTGCGGACGCAAGGCCGTCGGGCGCACTTCCGGCCATGAAACCGCCAAGCGCGCGCCGCCCCTACCCTACGAAATTAAGCCGGTCCCCGTCCCCGTCGCCGCCGTTGAATCCCCAGCCCAGAAATGGGCGCGAGGACTCATCTCCATCGTCGTGCCGCTATTTCGCCGCTGGCGCACCGCAATCCCGGCCCGGCATTCCATCCTGTGCGCAGAAGCGCCCAACGATGTTCCATCCTACGGCACATGCACCACGGTGGCACACTAATAGCAGCAAAAAGGGGACGGCCACATAAACCCGATGTACTTTTAAAACATCTAAATAAAAAAATTTGCAACATAAATTTGAAAACATATGAAACACTTGAAAATATAGGCCTGAAACATGCCTATGTAAACATTGCAACATGTGCAACACCACGATCTTCTTTTAAAACATCCAAATGAAACAATTGCAACTTAAGTCTCGAGCAGATGAAACACTTTGCAACATGTGCAACACCAAGACCTACTTTTGAAACATTACGATAAAATGTATGAAACAAATGCCCGAAGCAACCAAAAACACGAAACATCGGGCTGAAACAAGCATTTACGATAAAATGTATGAAACAAATGTCGAAGCAACCGAAACACTGAAGCGTTGGATTGAAACACCATCGGTCATGGCCTACCCGGTAGGGAACTACGATCGGGTGGCAAACTTCTCGGTGGTGGCGTCGAGCCAGCGTGCGGGGGCACATGATTGGGGCGGGCGACCGCGGGGATGGGATGCGGCGGGGATGGGCGTGCGAGACAGAGAGGAGAGAGCAGACAGCGAAATGGGCGGCGGGGTGCCGGGCGCAAGAGGGTAGGCAATCACGTTTGACGGAAGGATGCTCCGAGGATGCAGCGCCGGAGAAGCCCCCCCGACGGCGGCCTCGGCTGCCCGGGCGCGAGGCTCTTTGCGCTGGAGAAGGAAGTTTATTAATCGGTTTTTTTTTTTTTAACGGGCGGCGTCGCTGAAAGGATAAGGGCATGTTCATCCCACATACGGGTTGTCGCTCATGTAATCCGGTGTAGAGACCTAAAAAGACGGGTCATACAATGGGGAGTCTATTTCATCACTGTTAGTGAGGTATTTAATGCTTTATATTTAGCCATGATCAGTAATGAACATACAATTTTGTATACCATTATGTTGCCGGTGGATAGAAACAATCTACTATATTGCTACTTGATGGAAAACAAATCAAAATACAATTGCTTGCCAAAAATTGCTGGTAAAAAAATACAACCGCCAGTAGAAAAATGGTAACTGAACTTCAGATCTATTTTTAGAACAACGATGGATCTCCTATTCTCCAAATGCAATCGCATTCATCTTAACTATTTTTAGTAAATTCAGAAAGGCCAGCGACCGTACGCGAGCACATGGCGTGCGAGCGCACGCAGCAGAGCGAGCGCGGCGGCACCGGCGGGCGAGCGCGCTACTCCAGCGGCGAGCGCGCAAGGCGGCTCCAGTGCGCTGCAGCGGCCGAGCCGACCGGCGGCCTCCTCCCTCCGGCGCGTTGCATCCCAGCCGACCGGCGGCCTCCACCTACCGGCGCGTCGCGTCCTAGCCCGCCGGCCTACTCCCTCGGCGTGGCGCGTCCCTCGCACGGGATCCTCCGCTCGTCGACTCCCCTGTACAGCACGACTCCAGGGAGCGTCGTCTTCTTCGGTCCACGAGCCACGGCCGTCGACTCGCGAAGCGCCGGGACGGGGTCGTCTACACAGAAACAGGGGGATTTTGTAAATTTTACGGCATGGCATATAGCCGCGCTGTACATGCCCTGAGGCAGAGGGACGAAGGAGAAGGTGGTGTGCGGCACGGGTGGGCCGTTGGCCCAACTAGATCCGTCCGGACGTTCCGGGCGTAGTAAAAGAACTATTACAGAAACACTTTCTAGAAGATGTACTGAATACAACCTCAATCTGTACACAATGGTAGAAACTATGCGCGATATCCAAGAAATCCACGTCAAAAAAAATTGTTCATAGAAACTACATCACACAATGGTAGAGTCTTGGTGTAATCAATGTTGACTTTTTTTCCTCCCTTTTCCTCTCGCGTCGTCCCTCGTTCTCGGCGGACGACTACCTGGTAGCGTGGGCGAGCCGTCCCGCACCCGGCGGCCGGGAGCGCGGCGGCTGATGGAGAGATCACAGCTCGCGGCGGACGGCGAGCATGCGTGGCGTCCATAGAAACGACCCGTTTCTTCCCATCGGCGAAACCGTCGTGTCTTCGTGCCTCGGTGCAAGAGTAGACGTCGTTTCTCTCTGAGTAGAAACGATTTGTTCAATTTCTTCCCTTTTTTCCTCATTTATTAGGCTACCATGTCATGGGTCTTGTGAGGTAACATGTCATTTATTAGGGATGGAAACCACAATTAATTCACCGTTGGGAGTGCCCTATGAGGACTCATGCAGATAGAGGCAAGAGTTTGTATAAGCATTAATTACTTGGAATGGATGAAGAGTGGACTCTTACTTTAACTTGTATCTACTCACACAACGGCTTAAGAGCCGGTGAACATATTGACTAGGATGAAAGGAACAACTAGGGCTGACAAAATATTAAATGAATGGAACATTTTTTCTCCTTGAAACCTTCTTGGGTTGTTTAGATGGCTAAAAATTGGAACCGTATGTCACATCGGACACTGTAGCACGTTTCGTTTGTTAGTGGTAAATATTATCGTACCATGGAGTAACTAGACTCAAAAGAATCGTCTCGCAATGTACATCTAAACTGTGTAATTAGTTTTTTTTTTACCTACATTTAATACTCCAAACATATGTCTTTTGGTATATATTTAATGTGATGTGATGGAGAGAAAGTGAAGAAAAGATTAGAAATTTTAGCCATCTAAACAAGGTCTAGGAATAAAGAAAAAAGAACCATTTGCAACTAAAGTTTGCAGAAAAAGTACGGGTGCATGCCTTGGCTTTAATTTGTGTGGGGTCACTTGCTCACAGAAACATCAAGGGCTATAAATATATATAGACCCCAGACCCCCTATAACAGGCATCTATCATCTCCTCTTTTTTCTCATTCTTCATCAGAACATAACAATATCATGCATTCAAAATCGGCTTTCCTTCTGATCGTGTTGGCAGTCAGAATGAGGGATCAAGGCCTTAGATTTCCTATGGCCCTCTGAGCAGGTGGGATCAGGAGCGCCAACACAACTTAGATTTGATATACAACTGCAATGACATTAAGTGTGTGAACATGCTACGCGTGAGAAGAGTCTTTTTTTTCTCTGTGCAACTTGCTTAGGGCAAGACATTTACTTGAGGACAACCTAAACAGTTCTGTAAAAGAGGAAGTTACAATGTTTTTACACAGTGTTGGTCATAACCAACGGTTCAAACAAGTCTTGTATGCTGTGGAGAACACCTGTCCCTCTTCTTGGCACACGGTGGAGAACACCTGTCCAACGAGATCTTGAAGCGCTGGCATGGGTGGGTCTTGAAACTGATCTTAGTGTGTGTGGTTCAGGTAGTAGCCCCTAAATTTAGTCCCATTTACAGGTCTCCTTTAGTCCTCGCTAGTCACTTTGAAAGTTACTGAATGGGACTAGTAGTAAGGCAAATCAGCTACGAGCCTGGGTGTCCTTGCCAGACACTGACAGCGACAGCGATGTTACAGACGGGGAAAACACAGAATACAAGTGGTTCATTGACGATAGAGAATAGTAATCCACATACTCCCTCCGTTCCATTTCATTTGCAACTATGGGAAGCGTGTCCGTCAAACTGACTCAACTTTGACTATATTTGTAGAAAATACGTGCAACATTTATATCTCCAAATAAATTTGTTAAAAAACTAGACTTAAAGATCTTTCCGATGATACTAATTACTTAGTATAAAATTTTTATATATTTTAATAAATAATTGCGGTAGTTTGAAAATATTGTTTTCTCGAAGCGAGAATTGTAAGTTTTTTTTTGAACAGAGGGAGTACCATCGATGTGCACCGGAGCTTGATTCGAGATTCGCGTCACCATTATAAACTCCGGTGCAGGTCATTTGGACACTACATTAACTTTCCCACTTGCCCCCACCACCCCTGATTCGAGATTCGAGTCACCTTTATAAACTTATTACTCCGGTGCAGGTCATTTCGACACTAATTAACTTCCCCAAGACTTAATAACGCAGCACTTAGATCACTCTCAAATGCAGAAACCACCGTAGTTTCTATGGACATTAAATATGTTGCCACCTAATCATTTTTGCTGATGTGGTAAGGTATTTATTGAAGAGAGAACAAAAGTAATAGAAACCAGGTCTAAGTTAAAAAACCAGGTCTACACGAGAACCAAGATATATAGGGATGTGATTGGTAGAGAATGAAGAGAGAATGTACATGATTAAATAAAAAATTGTTCTATTAAAACTATCCATTGGAACCATAATTTCTATATACGGTGTCTATGAAAATTAATATGTATAGCACTAATTGTTAGCTAGCTAATTTTAGGACGTGTTTGGTAAAGCTCGAGCTCTCGAGCTGCTGCTCCACAACAGAGCAGGCCTAGTGTGGATTTGAGACCCCGAAAAGTGTTTGGTACAACTTTAGTTTTTCCCCGTGTCACTGGCATCCAGGGCCCACACGTCACAAGAGAAAAAACACATTTCCTCATGCTCTGCCCGGCGGCTCCGGGCCTGTCCCCGCCTGCCTGCACGGGATCGAGGTGGAGCTAAGTTGAGGAGCCGGGCGGGGTGCACCGCCGCCACCACGTGCGCGTCCCCGCTACACCTCGCCGCCTTTTGGTCTAGCGCCACCGACACCTTTGTTTTTTCGGGCGAGACCATGCTCACCCTCGAGGTCGTCTCCTCGCTCGCCGCCTGCCGCTCCTCCTGAGGTCGTATGTGGTGAACATACTCCCTACATTTCCAAATTATAGTTCACTTTGACTTTTCTAGATTCATTTCTTTTACTAGGTATCTAAACATAGTGTATAATTAGGTGCATAGCAAAATCAATGTATCTAGAAAAGTTAAAACTACAATTTGGAACGGAGGAAGTATTGACTACGATGAAAGGAAGTACTAGGCTTAAAAATATTAAATGAAAGGAACAGTTTTTCTTGAAATCTTATAAGAACAAAGAAAAACCATTGGTAACTAAAGTTAGCAGAAAAAGTACACGGGTGCATGCATGCCTTGGCTTTATGTGGGGTCACTTGCTCAGAGGAACATCAAGGGCTATATATATATATAGACGCCAGACCTCCTATAACAGGCATCGATCATCTTCTCTTTTTTCCTATGTTTTAAATAGCGGGCTATGAAAAATAGCGTCGAGGCTTTTCTCGTCGCTATTGGCGCTTATAGCGCCGCTATTGCCGCGCTTATAGCGGCAGCTACACGCAAAGTAGCGTCGTTGCCGCTGCCGCTATAGCGTGAATAGCGGCGCGAATAAGCGCCAATAGCGGCGCAATAGCGGCACAATAGCGCACAATAGCGTCAATAGCGCGAAAAAGTGCAATAGCGCCGCTGGCAGTTGTTTCTAGCCGCTATAGCGGCGCTATTTAAAACGTGGCTTTTTTTCTCATTCTTAACATGCATTCAAAATCGCTTTCCTTCGATCGTCTTTGGACTATGTTACACGAGTGCGGGCACGGGTATCCGATACGATACGTATCGGATACGCGGATACGCATTTTTTTAAAATAAAACCCACTAAAATGGTGTATCCAAGTATCCGCATCCGAGTATCCGACAGTATCGGATACGGATACGTCACCCCTCTTGAAGTATCCGTGTAACATAGGTCTTGGCAAATCGAATGAGGGATCAAGGCCTTAGATTTCCTATGGCCCCTCTCGAGCAGGTGGGATCAGGAGCGCCAACACAACTTAGATTTGTTATACAACTACAATGACATTGAGTGTGTGAACATGCTACGCATGAGAAGAGTCCTTTTTTTTCTCTGTGCAACTTGCTTAGGGCAAGGCATTTACTTGAGGATAACCTAAACAGTTTTGTAAAAGAAGAAGTTACAATGTTTTTGCACATTGTTGGTCATAACCAATGGTTTAGAGTAGTCAAGCAAAATTGGAGAAGGTGTTTAGAAACTGTGCACCTCCATTTCAAACAAGTCTTGTATCTTTGTGGAGAACACATGTCCCTCTTCTTGGCACACGGTGGAGAACTCCTGTCCAATAAGATCTTCAAGCTACTGGCATGAGTGGGTCTCAGAATACCCGTGTTTTTACATCATTTAAAAAAATCACTAAAAATTTGAACTTTTCGAATTACAACTAAAACTTGATTTATTTTTCGTTAAACCGAAACCCCGTTTTCGAAAACCCTGCATTCGAACTCTCACCATATAGAAAATAGGAAATCTTGTTTGTTGCTTGAAGACCTTTAAGGTGACCAAGGATGTAAGGTAAGTTCTAGATTTTAATTATGGAAGAGCATCGCATGAGAAATGGCTTACGAATCTTCTCTGGGAATAATAAATATCAGACCCACGTGTGTACTAGAGATATATATGAATATTTTTATGAGCACAATAAATAAATATACTCGACAATAAAAGTCTCGAGAATGTAACTGTGCTTGTGAAAATATTTATAAAATATAGTACACATGAAATAAAAGAAATTCGGGGAAACGGGTGTGCATATATATATATATATATATATATATATATATATATATATATTTACAAGTACAAATGAGTAAATATTCCCATGAATATAAAACTGGGGAATATCTAAGTACTTGTGAGAATAATTACATTATATATTTACACACAAGAAAGTGGGGAATAGAAAAGGAGAATGGAAATGGGAGAAAGAAAATAGAGAAGGGAATAGAAATTGGAAAAGAGCTTCGGGCTCATTCCTCCCTTCCCTCCCTTCTTGGCCCCGGCCCAACCGGCCACTCCTCTTCCTTCCCCCTCATTCCTACGCAAGCGGGTCGCCCAGCGGCCAAGCCGGACGAAAGAGCCCAAAGAACGCCACGCCGAGCCCAGCCCACCTCTTTCCCTCACCGACAACCGGGCCCCCGCCCGGTGTCATCTTCCTCCTTCCTCCGCCGACGCCGACCGCGCCACTGGGCGCCGCCCGGTGACACCGCCTCCCCCGCCGTGCTTCCTTCCCCCCCCCACTGTCGGCGACCGGGGACACGGGGAGCGAGTCGGCCAATTCTTCTAGGGCGACTCGCCATCAATGCTCCCCATCGGCCCCGACGACCGCACTTCACGCTCCCATCCATCACTCCGCTGCGCTCGCCGGCAAGCCGGGCAAGACGACACCAAAGACCGCTACGTCGGGGGCATGAGACACGTGCGTCGGCAAGCCCCCACAGCCAAAGAATAGCTGGCACTCAGCAGCGTAGGCACCGTAAACGCGACACGCCCTTGCCGCGGGCGCCATGTCGCCATGATGCATAAAGAACCTCCGCGTGGGAGATGTGACGGACGGCGCACCGCCGTCGAGCACGCGGACGACGCGGAGGACAAATTGAGCACGCCGGACTCCGGTGGGAGCCATCGCCGAGGCGGCGACGTTGTCGGAAAAGATCGGGGTGACGAGAAAATATCTCGTCGGGAAGAACCGACGCCGCCGCCTATAAATAGGCCCTTCCCGGCTCTCAATCGAGCTCGCCTCCACCTTGGTGAGCTCCGCCCCCGAGCTGGAACGCGTGGTGCTCACCTCTACCTCCTTCCTTCCTTCCCCTCCTCATCCGTCACGCCCCACTTTTAATGGGTCGTTAATCACACATGTTTGCGCCGGGATCACGCCACAAAAACACGCCCGTTAGTAACGAGTTAATGGTAAAAGAATTAATAGCAAACCGAGCTATAGAAATATAGGATAGAAAGGGCTTACAAAGTGGCGACGAAGGGTCACCAAGTCGGGTTGCAATATCGAGTTGGCCAACCGAGAAGCGGTGGATTAACTATGACATCGCCCGCATCCACAAGCGCAGACTTGTGCATGGATGAAAACCGGGCTTCAACGTCCTTCTCCTAAGCAAACACCTCTCGAACTTCTACGATACGCTATCCTCTACCTCGTCGTCGATCTTACCTTCACATGTGCTGGTATCCGTAAAAATAGAGGGGTGAGTACAAACGCACTCAAGAAGTCCCAACCGGGGGTTGTAATTATTAAGGGTTTGAGCCCTAGCGAGTCTCTAAAACTGCTCTCACTAGTTCCCCGGTTCATCTCATGTCATCATTGCTGTCATGACACCACAAGGTTAGTCATCATCAAGTATATATATCTAATCATAGATGTTCGTCCTAGCTCTTGCCCATTCCAAGGACGTGGCTATTTGAATAGATTCAATTAACTCTGCAGAGGTTGTACACTTTTCCCCACACGAGGGGCCATCTTCTCCCACGTACGACTGGTCAAAGGTGGTCCCACGAGATTCGCATACCCGCTTGGATGCCTCCTAGGTATATCGGTATAATCTTCACCACGACTTCTCGGGGGTTGGAAGGACAACACGCCACCACAAGGATGACGCATCACCCTAGACAATATGGTGATACCAAATCACCCGCGGCTTGGCTGGTAATACCTAATTACCCAACCTATATCTTTGTCAACACCACTCTCAATCTCAATTCATCAATATGTGCCTCTAGCACTTTGCGCCACCGCGCCCAAACACTTCCGTGGAAGACCACTCAGCATCCACGCCAACCAGACCATGGGGCCACTCTCCCCATGTCTGCTCCTAATAGGTCGTTTGCCTACTCCGGCCACCTTGGCTCCAAATATACCTCAACCCAACGGGGTGTGGAATCAAGTCGCCCCATAAACGACGTGTGGCTGTACGTAATATTACACTAGGTAGAAGGTCTATGAACCGGTCCTTAGGGGAGGCGAGTATCTCTCCGCAGGAACCCCTCGCGGCGATTCCCGACGTGGTATTTAGGCTTTACCAGACTACCACTACTCACCTCTTTTGTTGGTTAGGGTTCATTAGGCATTCTTAGGTTTCTCTTGAATACAATGTATGAGCGTAGATAACGTGGATAGTTACGTCATCCGGTTTGACTCCCTAGCTACGTTATCAGGCTCACACCTCTATTTACTAATCCGATTATCTCATCATTATCATCATTATATCATCATATTATTATGGTCATGATTAGGGGGGGGGGGTAAGGACTTGCCCACGGGAGGTTCTTACAAATCGGCACGGTGTCGAACGTCTCTAGCTTTGCTTCAGACGGAAGCTTCTAATCGGGTTGTCGGAAACTACCTCGGGTACTTCGATAACCTAGCTTGAACTAAAGCACATAAAACAAACATAGAACATTATGGTGGTAATGGGTTAGATGCATAGAGCTAGATTTTAGATGAATTATGGAAGTCGTTTCACGCAAAACGGAGTTAGTATGCATGAGATATGGATTTTATAATATTAATCCCTAATTAAATCATTAGGGTAACATTATAATAAAATTTTATCATGTAATAATATTAAAACTAATTACATGATAAAATTCTATAAATCAAATAATGAATTTACAAATTTTTTCGGGAATTTTTCGACACCTTTGGAAGGTCTAGTTATAATATACATCGTGTACAACATCCGGGTACACCTAGCATTTAAATCCGTGTACGCGGGGAATGCATCCAGGCGCGTGGGTGCCACGTGGGTCCACGTGGACGCCACGGTGGCCGCGTGGGCGCCACGTGTATTACAATGTCGCCACGGTGGCACGTGATTCGGCGGAAAACGGTAGGGGGCGGCGTGTCCCCTTGGGATTGGTCATAGCCGACGCCGTTACCATGTGTAACGAGATCTCCGGTTCCGGCCTGCCGAACCCGGCGGCGGGCGCCGCCGGAGTTCTCGCCGAGGCGGCGGATCTTGGCCCAAACCTCGCCACGTGGGCTCAATCGACCCCCTCGCCACCCCCGAGCTTGATGTTGACTCGGCCGGCGGCGGGCGAGGCGTTTCCCACGGGGCGGCGCGCGCACGAGGCGGTTCCTCGACGGCGGCGGCGGACGGACAGCGAGCTACGAGCACCCATACAAGGCACAATACTTAAGACAAACGGTAGAGGAGAAGTTGAGGAAGCATACCCGGGTCGCCAATTTCGACCGAGGGCGACCACGACACCGAAATCCTCGCACCCTAGCCGCGCGGCGAAGTCCCGGATTGGGGGAAAATGCTAGAGCGGGGCGTGGAAGGGGAGAGGGGAGGAGTTAGGGCGAGCACCGGTGTTCCGGATGGAGCGGAGCTCGTGGAAGGTGGGGCGAGGTCGGATGGCACCCCGGCACCGCTATTTATAGCCGCGGCCATGGGCGTCCCCCCCGGGCGAGACCTTTCACCCGTGCTCGAGATCTTTTCCGACACCATCACGGCCGCCACCGGAGTCCGGCGGGCTTGCGCCGCTCGTGCGCCTCGTGCGGCTTCGGCCGTGAGCCGGTCCCCGCCCGCACGCACGCCGGCGAAAGGCCGGGCCGCCATGGCGGCATGCTCCCGCTCCGGCGCCGGGCGTTGCCGCAGGCCGCTTGACTCGCGCGCCCGTGGAGTGGGCCGCGGCCAAGGAGCTCGGCCACGCCAGCCGCCCCGTGCCGCTCCAGCCGAGGCCGGTCCCCGCGTGGCCTTGTCGCCGGCTGATGGCGGTTAGCTCATGGCGGGCGCGGCGCGTGCTGTGGCGGTCAAGGTGAGGGCGGGCCGGGCGCCAGGCGATGTGACGCCCCCGGGCGAGGGGCTTCGCGCCCTCCCCTCGTGTGCCGGCGCCGCACATTGCTCTGGCACGGCTGGGGAACATGGGGGTCCGTGGTGCCGCGTCGCGGTCGCCGCCAAGACGTTGGACCGAGGTAGACGACGGCGTTGGCAGCCTCGGCTTGGGCCCCCCCGCCCCGGCTCGCGCCGTGGTGGGCCGGCCCGCTCGTGAAAAGAGGGAGAGGAGAGAAAGAGAGCACCCGCTGGGCCGGGGCCGAAGGTGGGGAGGGGAAGTTTGAGCCCGAGAGCTCACTTCTGATTTCCCTTTCTTTTCTCATTTCTTTTCCTTTACCCTTTTCTCATTTCTTTTTCTCTCGACTTTGTGTGTCACACACATATATTTATGTTATAAATATTCATACAAATACAAGTATATTCTCATGACCTTTATCTTGAGAATGTTTATTTATTTGTACTCATAATTTTAGATATATATGTGTGTGCACCCACTTCTCCCTAACTCTTGTTATTGCCTGTGTAATATATATTATAAATATTTATACAAGCACCTGTATATTCCCACTACTCTCATGGTGAGGAATATTTATTTATGGTGCTTATAAAATATTCATACATATATATTCCTAGTACACATGTCTTGGGTTTGCTGGCGTGGCGGCAATTATTATTCGAGATAATTTGTAAACCATTTCTCATGCGATATACTTCCATAAATAAAATCTAGGGCTTACCTTGCATCCTCGGTCACCATAAAGCTCTCAAGCAAATGCAGACAAAATTCCTAGTTTTCTATATGGTGAGAGTTTGAAATGCGGGGTTTTTTGAAAACGGGGGTTTCGGTTTAGGCGTAAATTAAATCAAGTTTTAGTTGTTATTCGAAAAGTTTAAATTTTTAGTGAATTTTAAAATGATGTAAAAACACGGGTGTTACATCATCTCGCATGAACAGGATTTCCCCAATTTCGGATCCCGCCGCCGAAAGCGTAGGAACGAGCTCCGCCGCCCGTATGGGTCGTCGTCGGTGGAAGTAGTGGCCGGGCACGCCTTCCCCACCCTTCCTCTTCCATTTTCCTTACGTATTTTTTGTTTATTTGCACCGCGACCGGTGTCCGAGCGCCGCCGCCAAGGACTTCGCCGGCCATGCCGCCGCCGTGGAGGGCGTGGTCACCCCCGCCGCACCCACCGCCACCAAGGAGTCCAGACGACGAGGGGAGTCTAATCGACCCCGCGCGGCGAGCAAAGGATGGCGGATGCCCATCGCCGACGGCTCCACCTGGAAGCGCCGCCGTCGGGGACAAGAGACCGACACCGACGCCACCGCCAACGGCCGGACGACGAAAGCGTGGAACCAACGGGATGCCGACACACGCCCAATCCCGCCCCACACCGTCTGTTACCGCTTTCTCCACCGTGGGACGCCACGTCGGTGGGCCATCGGCCCCACAGTGTCAGCCGCGTGGAAGGGTGGCCCAGCAAAACAGACGTGAAGTAAAATGCTAAGTGTACCCGGACGATGTACACAGGGTTGTATATGTTCCTCGTGTCGAAAAATTCCTAGAAAATTTGTAAATTCATTATTTGATTTGTAGAATTTTATCATGTAATTAGTTATATTTTATTACATGATAAAATTATATTATAATATTACCCTAATGATTTAATTAGGGATTAATATTATAAAATCCATATCTCATGCAAATTAACTCCGTTTCGCGTGAAACGACTTCCATAATTCATCTAAAATCTAGCTCTATGCATCTAAACTATTGCCACTATAATGTTCTATGTTTGTTTTGTGTGCTATAGTTCAAGCTAGGGTTTATTGCCAGTCGCAAGTAGGCTCGACGACCCGTTTAGGAGCTTCCGTCCGAGGAACTCTAGAGACGTTCAACGCCGTGCCGATTTGTAAGAACCTCCCAGGCAAGTCCTTACCCCCTTAACTTGACCTAATTTCTATAATAATTAATAAGATGTTAAGATAAGTATAACCATGACAAGCCGCGGCGGGAGTACTCATGGGCTATCTGCGCGTGAGGCTTCGCTAGGCTTTGTCGTTAATATAACTTAAGTAATAATGTGAACCTTCCCAACAAAAAGGTGAGTGGTGATAGTCTACATGGAGGTGGACTAATCACAATCGGGGATGAATCCCGCGGAGAGATACTCGCCTCTCTAAGGACCGGGTCATAGACCTTCTACCGGGTGCAATTATACGTCTGACCACACGGATGGGGGGCTTGATTTCACACCCGTTGGGTTGAGGTATAGTTTCGATCCAAGGTGGCCGGCGTAGGCAAACGACCCATCGGAGCGGACATGGGGAGAGTGGCCCCATGGTTCGGTTGGCGTGGTTGCTGAGTGATCCTTCACGTAAGATGTTTGGGCGAAGTGGCGCAGTGCTAGGTGCACATATTTATGATTAATGATTGGGTATGGTGTTTGACAGTATAGGTTGGGTAATAAGGTATTACCTGTAAAGCCGTGGGTGATTTGGTATCACCATATTGTCTAGGATGATGCGTCATCCTTTCCAACCCCTGAGAAGTCGTAGTAAGGATTATACCAACATACCTAGGGTGACGACTCAAGCGGGTACAGAATCTTGTTAGGCTTATCTCATATCTGCAGAGTTATATAAATCTATTCGAATAGCCACGTCCTTGGAATGGGCAAATGCTAGGTATGAACATCTATGATTAGATATACACTAATGATGACTAACATGTGTTGCCATGACAGTGATGATATGAGATAACCGGGAAGTAGCGAGAGCAGTTTTAGAGACTCTGCTAGGGCCCAAACCCTTAATAATTACAACCCCTGGTTGGGACTTGCTGGGTACGTTTGTACTCACCCCTCTATTTTTACAGATATCGGCACATGTGAAGGTAAGATCGACGACAAGTAGAAGACCAGCGTATCGTAGGAGTTCGCAAGATGTTTGCTTAGGAGAAGGACGTTGAAGCCCGGAATTCATCCATGCACAAGTCCGCATGTGGGGTGCGGGCGGTGTCATAGTTAAACCACCGCTTCTTGGTTGGCCAACTCGATATTGTAACCCGGCTTGTGACCCTTCGTCGCCTTTGTAAGCTCCTTCCATCCTTTATTTATAAAGCTCAGATTATTATTATTTATGTCTATCATTATTTGTTACTAATAGGCGTGTTTGTATGATGATCTGGCGCAAACACGCGTGTGATCTGACCCATTAAAAGTGGGGCGTGACAGTCTCAAAACTGATCTTAGTGTGTGTGGTTCAGGTAGTAGCCCCTAAATTTAGTCCCATTTACAGGTCTCCTTTAGTCCTCGCTAGTCACTTTGAAAGTTACTAGGCCTTGTTTAGATGGCAGAAATTTCTAACTTTTTTTCCACTTTCTCTCCATCACATCACATTAAATACACCAAAAGACATATGTTTGAAGTATTAAATATAGGTAAAAAAAATAACTAATTACACAGTTTAGATGTACATTTCGAGACGATTTTTTTGAGCCTAGTTACTCCATGATACGATAATATTTACCACTAACAAACGAAACGTGCTACAGTGTCCGATGTGACATACAGGGCAAAACTTTTGCCAACTAAACGTGGCCTGAATGGGAACTAGTAAAATTTAGTAAGGCAAACCAGCTACGAGCCTGGGTGTCCTTGCCAGACACCGACAGCGACAGCGATGTTACAGACGGGAAAACACAGAATATTGGAAGTGGTTCATTGACGATAGAGAAAAGTAATCCACATAACTACCATCGATGTGCACCGGAGCTTGATTCGAGATTCGCGTCACCATTATAAACTCCGGTGCAGGTCATTTGGACACTACATTAACTTTCCCACTTGCCCCCCACCCCCCAATCGAGATTCGAGTCACCTTTATAAACTTATTACTCCGGTGCAGGTCATTTCGACACTACATTAACTTCCCCAAGACTTAATAACACAGAAACCACCGTAGTTTCGAGGGACATTAAATATGTTGCCACCTAATCATTTTGCTGATGTGGTAAGGTATTTATTAAAGAGAGAGAACAAAAGTAATAGAAACCAGGTCTAAGTTAAAAACAGGTCTACACGAGAACCAAGACATATAGAGATGTGATTGGTAGAGAATGAAGAGAGAATGTACATGTAAATAAAAATTGTTCTATTAAAACTATCCATTGGAACCATAATTTCTATATACGGTGTCTATAAAAATTAATATGTATAGCACTAATTGTTGGCTAGCTAATTTTTAGGGCGTGTTTGGTAGAGCTCGAGCTCTCGAGCTGCTGCTCCACAACAGCAGGCCTAGCGTGGATTTGAGACCTAAAAGCGTTTGGTACAGCTTTAGTTTTTCCCCGTGTCACGCGGCATACAGGGGGCCCACACGTCACAAGATAAAAAACATCTCCTCCTGCTTCCGCCCGCGGCTCCCGCCCCGTCCTCGCCGCCCGCGGGGATCGTGGTGGAGTTACGTTGAGGAGCTGGGCGGGGTGCACCGCCGCCACCACGGGTGCGCCCTGCTACACCCGCCGCTTTTTGGTCCAGCGCCACCGGCACCTTTGTTTTTCCTGGGGCGAGGCCATGCTCACCCTCGAGGTCGTCTCGGCGCTCGCCCGGCCTGCCGCTCCTCGGAGGTCGTAGGTGGTGAACATACTCCCTCCGTTTCAAATTATAGTTCACTTTGGCTTTTCTAGATTCATTTCTTCTACTAGGTATCTAAACATAGTGAATAACTAGGTGCATAGTAAAATCAATGTATCTAAAAAGTCAAAACTATAATTTGGAGCGGAAAAGAGTATTGACTACGATGAAAGGAACTACTAGGCTTGAAAAATATTAAATGAAAGGAACAGTTTTTCTTGAAACCTTATAAGAACAAAAAAAAAAACCATTTGTAACTAAAGTTAGCAGAAAAAGTACACGGGTGCATGCATGCCTTGGCTTTGTGTGGGGTCACTTGCTCAGAGGAACATCAACGGCTATATATACACCCCAGACCCTCGGGAGCTATAACAGCCATCGACCATCACCCCTTTTTCTCATTCTCATCGCAATATTCATCTCAATATCATGGATTCAAAATCCGCTTTCCTTCTGATCGTGGTGGCAGTCAGCACCGCCGCCATGGTGCACGGCCACCTTGTGGCCAGCACGGCGGTACGGTTCTGGGAGCAGGCCCTCTCCGGCGCCCCGATGCCGGCAGTCCTAGCTGATTTTGTTCAGAAAGGTAATCTTTGCGTACATGTTTAACTGTATGTGGTAGAGGCTGGAACTTTGTTGTTCCATATCTAAAAAAAAATTACTGTGTCCTCGTGCAGGAATCGATCAATCACCACTTGTGGGACACTACTCTGTGCCGCCGTCCAGTATCAGCATGTGCACACTCTTCAACACTATCTGCGACACGCAGACGGTTGCCGAGACCGGCATCTTCTTCCACGAGGCCGACCTACATCCAGGCAGCACCATGACCCTCTCGTTCCCGGAGGAGGCGGAGACACCCATCCTCCCGCACGACATCGCCGACAAGGTCCCCTTCGAGAACCTAGGCGACGTCCTCGCCACGTTCCACATCACGCCGGGCTCCGCCGAGGCGGCCCAGGTGGAGGACACCCTGAGAAAGTGCCAGGAGCCGCCGCTCGCCGGTGAGATGAAAGCCTGCACCACGTCGCTAGAGAGCACTGTAAAGGCCGCCATGGAGATGCTCGGCGGCACCACCACCATCGAGCAGGGTAGTGGCGGTGGTGACGTGTGGGCAGCCACGTCGGCGCTCCCCCGCGGCGGCCTTCTGCCACGCCGGGAGTACGTTGTCGAGACGGTCAGCAAGCTAGAGGGCGCCGGCTACGTGGCCTGCCACAAGGTGCCGTTCCCGTACGCCGTCTTCCATTGTCACATCGCGTACACGGGGTATGGAGCCTACAAGGTCACCCTCCGTGGCCGCGGCGACGACGACGAGGGACCGGCGGTTTCCTTGCTGGCGTTCTGCCATTTCGACACCTCCTGCTGGAATCCGGCACACCCGGCGTTCCAGATCCTGAAGACCCACCCCTGGTGCCAGTACGTCGGTGTGCCACTTCATGTCCTACGGCAATCTCGCGTTCGTCAAGAAGGCCGGCACAGCCTAGCTCTTGCTACCGTGGCGTCGACTTCGTTAATTGCTACGCCAGTGCTCTTTGTTGATACACCGTAAAATGTAAACGTGGACATGCATCCGTTATAGAGCTAGGACGGCATCTTCTATGTGATGTAAGAATGGTGCCATGGTTCTAGCTTTGGTAGAAGAAAATAAGGGTGTAGCAATGGTGTGTGTGTGTGGTTCATATGTTACGAGAAGGGCCTAGGTTTGTTTGGATTTCATGCAAGTACATGTCGCTAGTGTTGGTGAATGAAGGTTCTGATGTGATCCGATCCTACATGTTGTTACTAGCTAGTGCTGGTACATGTCATTTTGTTACTCCTGTCTGAAACGTGTGGTTTGGTGAGCATAAACATGTTCAAGTGGTTGTTATACTTCTATCATTGTTACATTATTATCGTGTTTATGTGTATGAACATGCATGTTCCAGTAATATTAGGCCTCCCAGCAAAACAATTACTCTCTGTTCATCATCATGAATATCTTTTTTTCGAAAGCGTGCCCCTTAGCATTACCACATACTTCATTAAGTGGAAGATGTAAATTACATAAGATTCACACGTAATCCATAGATTACCAACGAATCTCTCAAAGACAAACAAAAACAACAAGAAAATGAAGGGGGGACATTCACCTAACAACCCCAAACAACTGAGCCTAATAAAGAAAACTCAACACTATGGTAGGCGGTGGTGTAGCGAATCGCAAAAGCAACGACCTCAGCAGCCAAGCATCCCGCTGGAACCATGGTGGCATGGGCATCAGCCGAAATAATACAATCATCAACGTGGCAAAACATCCGCAGATGGGGCCATCACGCTCCCGGCAACAAAGCATCTACGTGATAGGGGGCCTAAGCAACAACAACCATCGATGCAGCAAAGTATCGACAAATGGGGCTGTCGCGCTCTCGGCAACAAAGCATCTGCTTGATAGAGGGCATAAGCAACAACAATCATCGATTCCGCAAATGGGGCCATCGCGCTCTCAGCAACCAAGCAGTTGCATGAGGGGGGCTAAGCGACATTAGCAGCAAAGCGTCCGCCCAAGCACGACCACAACTACACCAACCACCAACATGACAAACCAAAGTGGAGATCAACATGAAGTTTGATTAGGAACAAGACGATGAATACCATCTTTGGTAGGAAGCGACGGGTTGTAGCCGATTCTTCGATGGCGTCTTCGGGGAAGAAGGTGGCGTCGAGATGCCATCGCCGCTGTCCTTAGAGGCTTCAAAGACAGGGCTTTCACCCAAAATCCGGTGACGCTGGCGAAGAGGCACGAGGTTTAGAAACGACGCCTCCAAGAAAGAATGTGGTGCCCAAGGCGTCACCGTCGTTCACCAGAAGAGCCAAGCTGAGCTTTCACCCGTAACTAGTGCCACAATACCACCGCTTCACTAGGGGGCCAATGAGCATTGCCGCGACCCCCCACCAATGGTAGCCCCGGCACGGAATGATGCCACGGCCGTCGCGGCCCCAAACAATTACATTGAGGGAGACGTATGACTCCCATCCCGACAATTGGACCACGGGGCACAACCACTCGCCGTATGGGCACGCTTCGCCCGACGCCCGTGGGCCGATCAGCGCCTGGTGGTGGTGGTGGGCGGGGGGGGGGGGGCTGGGGTCGACCGAACCGGGTCGTATCTAGGCGCCCCGCCACCAATCCACGCCGCCGAGGGAGCCCCACAAGCGGCGCCACGCCATGGCGGCCGTCCGACCAACGCAAGGTCGCCGGTGCGGACGAGGAAGGTGGGCTGGGCGGCAAATTCAGCCACGGCGTCACCGCGTGCCATCGGGGAAGCCAGAGGAGCTGAAGTGGAGGGGGCAAGAGGAGAGGGGTTGCGGTGTGGAAGCCCCCCCCTCGCGAACGCGCCGCCGCCTAAGACTGGCCAAGGCTTTGGCGGCCGGAGGAATCGAGATAGGGGGTCGCCGCTGGGGGGGTGCTCAAGGGAAGAAGGGTTCTTTGTCTTTTTTCACCCTATTATGGTGACCGAGTTTCGTACATTTTCGCCAGTATTCACTTAAACTTATCGCCCCAACTTATTATCGTGCAATGCTTTTCTCTCGTAACAAAATAGAAGAGCCCCATTTGCATCATTGATTAGTTGGACCACAACATTTATCATCATTTATCGGCATCATTGATCACATATTTATTTATTGAACATCATGTCACTCTAAAGTTTACCCCCGACTAGAATTTGGAAAATAAGAATGGAGACTACAATTTGGAGATTGTTGAACTAGTATTTTACTGAACCAAATTGCAGGCTTTCCATTGCGAACTCCCTTTTCCACAAAGAGTATGCCCGACTACGGAGGACCCAGGCGTCCGCCTAGACACATGAGGTGTGTTTGGTTTGATTTCTCCATGAGCACGGCTATCCCAAGCGTAACTAGGCGGGATGAGCTGTCTACAACTAACCAACATGCCATTGTTTGGTTGCATACTCATCTTAGCACGGCTAGCTCTAGAATGTGTTTGGTTGTCGATTCGTTTTGATACCGTCACCTCCTCTCTAAATTGATATGGTTACCTCCCTTCGGTCATTTCATCGAACACTTGGTGAGCGTCACATGCCGCGGTATCGGCGACGCGACCAAAGGTCCGGAAGCGCATGGCTCGGCGGCGCCGCGGTGTGTGTAGGCGGTGTCGCACTCGCGTTGGCTGCGTTGGCGATGTCATCGCCGTCGTGGCGGATGCCGATGGCGTGGCCGGGCGTGTCGGTCGCGGCGCCCGCGGAGTGTCTTGGCCATGTCGCGAAGACGGCGAAGGTTGTCGAGGCCGCGTTGGGACTTGAGAGCAAAGACAGCGTCACAGCGTTGGGATCGCGGAGCGCAAGGTCGGCCTGCCGCCCCTGAAGTCGCGTCGGCGCCCGGCACCGCGGGCGGCGCCGCGTCGCCGCCCGGACGGAGTGGGAGCGCTGCCCCCCGCCCGCCTCGCGTCGGGTCGGACTCCGCAGGGTGGACACCGGCAAAGGTGGATGCATCTCCCCCCGAAAGTCATACCGATCGCTCGCCGACGCGCCCACTGGGGGACGATGATTCCATAGACCGCCAGCCAGCGGCGACGATGCGCCAGAAGTCGTCGGCCGATCGACTGGCGACCCAGAGCCTCACCCTGGGAGTCGGGTCATGACATCTCGAAGGCTGAAGGCAGGAGTGGGAGCCGCACGCCGCGCCCGCCGAAGCTTCGCCTCAGCGCCTCTGGCGGCGGAGGGAGTACCACCCATACCGAGGGCAGGCTAGCTGGACTGGGAGGTGCACATGGGCCGCCATGCAACCGCCCACGTGAGCGAGACGGAGAAGTAAGGCCTGCAGTGGCGCTCGACGCATGCGAGGGTGGCGCATCTACTGCGATTCGATTCCGCGGCCATGGAGGACGCCGGCGGTGAGGGCGGAGGAGGCTGCGGGAGGCGAATCGGCGGGGAGGGCACCCGAGGGAGGAGCAGCGGAGGAGTGCTTTGGGGAAGTGGTGGAGACGGAGGGGTGAGGCGGTGCGGCGTGGGAGGAGGAGCACGGGCTGCCCCCCGGCGAAGGAAGGTGACGAACGCATTTTGCACAGGCCTTAAAGCAGGCTGCAACCGGGATGCGTGGGGAAGGCCAACTTGGCCTTCTCCCACCGGGCCTGTCCGGCAACCCCTCCACTTCCCCCTCTAGCCCGGCTCCGAACTCCAGAATTTGCAACCAAACAAGTGCTATACAGGCCCAACCTAGCCTTGTATAGCACTTTTAAACCAAACACACCTATGATCCCGACCCGACTATCTGGCGCTCCCTCGCCCCGCTCTGTTGAACTTGACGCCGAGGCGCGATGGCAGTGGCAGCCATCCAGCGGCTTTCGGCGAGGTGAACAAGTAGAGCTTCGTGCCTCCTACACGGCCACGCCCCTGCTACTCTGAAATCCCTGGACACCTATACTATGCCTGAAGCCGACAGCAAGAGGGGGCGCTTGGGTCGCCCAGCACTTGTTCGACGAAGTGTCTGACAGACTGCTGCACACGGTATAACAGTTTTGCATGCAGTCGCCACCCTTTATTTCTCCTACTAATGTATATAGAATACAAAAGGGTCTGATGATAATTTGTTCCTCTTGGGTTCCTGGAGTAGCAGTGCTGTGCAGGGCAGGTGCACTTTAGCTGTTTTCAATTCAAGCCAACGAGCCTCTAGCCCAACTGGCTAGAGCTCCTCAGCCCGGCACTCCACGGGTCACAGGTTCGACTCCGTGGGGAGGCGAATTTTCGATTATTTATGCCGTGGTTAAAAAATCCCCCTCGTGTGTCTCATAGGCCAAAGCACGGGTTGTCAGGCCCGGCCCAGCTCACTGGGTGACGGTGTACCCCTCGTCGGGGGTGGGGGACGGGGGTTGGGGATTTTTCTCGACCTGCATGAGAAAGGTCTTCTTCTTAAAGCACAATCCCCCGCGGGTCGAGTTTTTTTTTTTTTTCAATTCAACACCTGCTGCAGCTTTCTTGATCCCCGTGTCTTCCAAAGTGTGTAGTGTGCGAGGGTCGATTCTTGGACTCCTGGCACAAGCCATCTGTAAACGGGAATGCCTTCTTTTCCTTATATTATACTAGTATAGCTGATCTACTTTGCCCAGACTTCTAATTATGCTTGTAGCTTTCCTTGGTCTAGTATACTGAATAAAGATTAATTATTCAAGCATAGATCGAGTACACAACACTCAAGGAAGGTATCAATGGAACCTGTTGGGTAGGTGTCAATAGAAGCTCTTACATATGTTAGAGGGCGATTATCATCAGGACCACCGGTCTTCCAACGAAACAAGTGGGAGCTTACCCCTGCCATGTAAACCTGAATCACAGTGGATCATCTTGTGCAGGTTATCCAAAGCTCCTCACTGGCTAGCGTGTAACCTTACTACTGATATGTATTGATAGATGGATACTAGAACACAATCAATCGACACTCCGGCCACCGGCCAGGAGCTCGCCGCCGACGCCGTCAGTCTCGGTTTCAGGATCGAGTTCAAGTTCATCGGTTCTCTTGTTCTCACGCAATACATAGGGAGCACGAAGCAATCCCTTCACCCGTTACATGGGCCAAATAGCGAAACGCGATAAACCAACAAAGCCTGCTACGAACTGGGCCTGGACTGCTTACTCCCAATCGGGCCCGCTGTAGCGTGTACTGGGCTTCTTCAAACGTCGTGCTCTTCCCGCCGTCAATGATGCTTCGCTGTCCCGATTCAGTTTCTTCAGAGATTCAGAGATCATGCCTGTGTTGGTGACATAGCGCCCAGCGGAGTTGTATTTGGGAGGACAGGCTTGACCTGACCATCGTCTTGGGATGCCACTAGAACTAAAAGAAGATGGATCATGATGCATGCTCTCTTCTGCTTCAACCGAAACAGCAGAGAAACCTCCTCCGTTGTCAGTACTAATAGGCCATGACGTACTGTCATGTCAGACGTGGCACCAAAGCCGAAAAGAAGGAAAGGAACTGAATTTCGATAACAAGCCATGCATGTAAACTTTATAAAAACATTTCTGTGAGGTTATCCTGTTTGTTCATAAGAAGCAGCCAGCCACCATGTCAAATGGAAATAAGCAGAGTACATTTTGGAAATTGTTGTGAAAAATATAAGTACTCCTATTACTGAACCAAATTGCAGGCTTTCTGTTGTGAACTTCCATTCCACAAAGAGTACCTCAGGTCTAGTCCCTGGCCCCGACGTCGTTCGCGTCACTCACGTAGGGGACTTGACACCGGGGCGCCATCGATGGCAACCATCCAGCAGCTCGCTGACGGAAACAAGTGGAGTTTCGCGTCCCCACCCGCCCCTGCTAACTAGTCTGAAATCCCCGACGACTCGACCATTTACTATGCCTGAACCCGCCAGTTCCAAGGTTTGTGACAGAGTGAGGTGTTTGCTTCGCCTAACACCTGTTCGACGAAATGCCTCACAGATTGTTGCGCGCGGTATTCAAGCCGTGCAGGGCAGGGCAGGTTGAGTTTAGCCACTTCAGCAATTGCAGCTTTCCTGATCCCCAAGACATTCGAAGCGTGTACGTGGTGATGATCCTTGGACACCTGCACAAGCCATCTGTAATGTAAAGTGGAAACCGCATTACCTTCTTTTTCATTATATTATATAACCCAATCTACTTTGCCCAAAGTTCAAAGGCAACGGATCAGGTGCAAATCAACATATCCTTGTAAACTTTTAATCTGGGTCGTAGAATGTTGATCCAATGGGACACAGGGGGGAGGTGAAAGGGAGATTTGTAAAAATGTGATTAAGAACGGGCGGTTAAGTGTAAAAATACTCAATCCCTCGTGCCCCTTAGATCAACATCTCGTGACCCAGATTAGAAGTTTGTAAGGTTACACGGAGAGGTTGGTTTGTACCTGATCCATTCCCAAGTTCAAATTATGCTTGTTGCTTTCCTTGATTTAATTTAATATACTGAAGATTCAAGTGCAGTGTGCACTCCACTCAAGGAAGGAATCGATGCAAAGCTATAGCTGTTGGGTAGGTGCCAAAGACAGCCTTATACATATGCTGGAAGGGGATTAACATCAGGAACACCCGTCTTCCACCGCACAAGGCCCCACAAACAACACACAGCAGCTCAAGCATCCGTTTTGAGTTGGCCTCGGTGGCCACGAAGGCCGGGGCGCTGGAATGGAAAGCGCCATTGCAGCTCGGACAGCGGGTGCCGTTGGTGGCCGCATTGCCGGCAAGCTTGGCGACCTTGTCTGGGATGAGGCCACGCTGCTGTGGAAGTTCAAGGACGACGTCGAAGGCATGAGGGAGACCATGTTGTTTGTCAATGCCCTGATGCATGATGCTGATGCCAGGCAGGCAAGCCATCCGGACCAAGGACAGCGTACGAGAGTTCTGTGGATGAAGAAATTCAAGTCCGCCGCCTACAATGCTGAGGACTTGTTGGATAGGATTGAGGCTGTTCAACTCCTTCAGCGAAACCATTCCAAGGTAATATAGCTAAACTTCAATGCTTTCGTATCACTCAGATCAGAGTTGCATATATACTAGTATTTTAATTGTGTGCACCCATGAGCGTGTAGCTTGGCTGGTAAGTTATAGGTGTCCACTACTACACAAAACAACTTCCGTGGCGGACAAAAATCATTAACCGTAGCAGTTTTTGAAACAGCCATTAATGAAAGGCCACGATAAATGATTCATTTCTTGTGGCAGTTTTTAGAGGTGCGCCCACGGTTAATAAAAAAATAAAAATCCCATATCGAAACCCTAGCGTGCGGATCTCGGCCTGACCACCGCTGGCCGCCGCGCCACGCGGATCCGCGCCTGCCGCGTGCCCGCCCCCGCGGAGTGGTTGCCGCCAGCGATCCGGCCTCCCTCGTGGACCGCGCCCGGATCCGCCGGCGGCGAGGCTAGATCCAGCCTCCTCGTGTGGGCTGCTTGCGCGCCGCTGCCGTCGATGAAGGGAGGAGGAGAGGAGTTATGGAGAGGAGGGTAGCGCCCCGCGGGGAGGTGAAGGATAGGCCGCCGTCGACCAGATCAGAGTGAGGGAGGCCACCGTTCCTTGCCTCTGGTCGGGGTCGTTGTTGCTTGCTTGCCAGATCCAGTCGGGGTCGCGGCCCTCGGCCATCGAGTGCGGCTTTGGGGGCGCAGACCCTCCACCCGCCAGGTCGCTCCGCCCGGCGTGGCCATGGGAGAGGGAGGGGCAGCCATGGTTGAGGAGAGTGGAAGAGGGGAGAGAGAGAGAGTGGAGAGGGCGGGCGCTACGCGTGGGGGTGGGGAGGGCGGCTGCTGTTGGGTGGGAAGTGGAGGGAGTGGAATAGCTGAAACCATAAGGTTTAGTATATGTCTTGAGAGTTTGGTGGGCTAGGCCTGATTTCAGGTGGTGGTTTAACCAGGGCGGTTAATAAAATAGAAACTACTTGTAAAAGATTTTTTTTTTAGTAGTGGTCGTTGGATATTCTGCATTTTGCTAGATGTAATATCATGTGAGGCTAGGTTCTAATAGTACTAGCCTTTAGTTGAAAATTTTTATATGGATTAGACAACTCAATCAGTGTAAAACTAAGAAATTTGAGAAAACTTTCGACAACATTTCAATGAAAAATCTATACAAAGACAAAATAATAGAGAACTTCACAAAAATTTTTATCGGTTGCCACAAGCGCTGTCACGGCCTGTTGCCAGCGTGCCCTGGGGCCCGTGGCCCACACGACGCGCGCTTCTACCTGCTACAGTGCCGCACGCACCACCACGGCCCGCTGCAGCGTGCCGTGCTGCTGCACGCGCTGCCACGGCCCGGCTCTACTAGGTTCTAGAGAACAGAATCATTCTACAGCAGTACATGCTCCCTCCGTCCCATTTGAGTTTTGTCCCGAATTCGTCTTGCCATCTTCTTCGATCGCTTTCGCCTTATTCAAATTTTTTTTGCACAAATATAATTTATTTTGTTATGACTTATTTTATCAATTAAGATACTTAAATATTGAGTAATTTATTTTATGATTTGCATAAATATTTTGAATAAGACGGATGGTCAAACATGAAGTTTAAAAGTCAAAAGCGGCGAACTCCATGGGGCGATGAGAGGGAGTACTCCCTCCATCCCTTTTTAGATGTCACTATGGGGTGCGTGCGGTCAAATTTTTTTTTAATTTTAACTAGGTTTATAGAAAATACGTGCAACATTTATATCTTTAAATAAATTTATTAAAAAAACTAGACTTAAAAGATCTTTCCGATAATACTAATTACTTAGCATAAATATTTATATATTTTAATATATAATTCTTGGCAGTTTGAAAACGTTGATTTCTCGGCGAGAGCGAGAATGACATCTATTTAGGGGACGGAGGGAGTAGCAGATAATCAGAACGGCCTCTTTCACGATGTCACGGGCACAGCAGCATGACAAGATATTGTGTGACAACGTCACAGAAACACAGAGTGAATAATCAGTATTCGAGTGCAGTAACCATATACATGAATAAATCAGCAATGGAATGATGTCTCCCAGATGTAAAACTAAACTCATCACTACTATTAAATGAGAATTTAATACCAGGTTCTACAATTTTTTCTTTTTGGAAATAGCTTCTACAACTTTGAGCACTAACCTTTGGTGTCTATCTGCTCAGTTCAGGAACATAAACGTCACCTTTGGTGTCTATCTGTGTCAGAAATATGAAATATATCAATAAGAAGAAACACCCTGCAACGCCAACATCTCATTAGTTTATAAAGCTGAAAATTTTGTTTTAAAAACTCAGGCAAGAAAGAAGAGAACAAAAATGTGGGTAACATTTCCTTAATCCAAGTCATTTGAGGCCACATAATTTCAAATAGCTTATGTGTGGAGTGGCTGGCTCCTCTGCATGTATTTTACTCTAAAAGCAAACAGAATGTGGAGTGGAGTAGCTTGTTATTACAAGTAAGAAAACAAGGGAAAAACTGCCATTATAATTTTGCTAAATTGGAGATACGTCATCCTGGCCCACATGTCATTGACTCATGTGAAGGGTAGCGGGCATACTTGCCGGATGCATTTTTGTTCACTAGGCTCGGGCTGCCCACGAACTTGGCCCATAAAGCAGTATCCATGAGGTGTGTTTCTGGGCTTCACCTAACAACTTGGGCCATAAATTGTCCTAGACCCACAAATAGACCGCAGAATCCGTGCTTTAGAAATAAAGAAAAGATTGCAAAATGTGCAGCAAGTGAAATGATTAGAAAGGTTAACTTTACTCTGGTACACAAAAGTTTCATATGAACTTATTCTTGCTTGGTTGGACATAAGATTATTTTTTTTTGTTTCAACTAACTTATTTCGAGTTTGAAGCTGAGTTTTTATATTTTATACTACATATGTATCATCAACGGTTGTGTTTTATAAACTTTCTCTTAATTTGGTGCGAAATTGAATGGCTGGGCGTTTGTTGGCTGCCATTGCACTTGTTGCACTTGTCATTATAGACCTATAGTGACCAACCAATACTCTACGCCCCTAACATAGATGGCGTTATGTGATGCGTACCCGATGAAATTTTTTAACTTTGACTAGGTTTATAGAAAATGCATCCAACATTTATATCTCCAAATAAGTTTATTATGAAAGTATATTCAATGATCTACCTAATGATACTAATTATGTATTATAAATATTAGTATTCTTTAATATATAATCAGTCAAAATTCATAAAAGTCGACTTCTTGAAAAGCGATAATGACATCTATTTTGGGATGAAGGGAGTATATTATAATTTATTTCTCAAGATGTAATATGTTTGCTTCTATAACTGGTTTTGTTTTGTTCATCGGTTAATATACCATTGGAATATATTCAAGACTCAAGTACTAAAATACATAATAAAACACATGTACAAACAAAATTGTATTTATGATTTTTCTTTTTCCCTTACAGATTAAGCTATTATTTTCATCCTACAATCCACTCCTGTTGCGGTTTACAATAGCTCACAAAATGAAGAAGGTAAAGGAAGCTTTAACCAACATAGAGAAACAGGGTCGTGAGACCCTTGATCTGGTGCCTCAAGCTACGCCAATGTGGGCTAACGAGGTGGCCACAAATCAAGAAACCATTGCATACACCAATGGGGACATCGACATTGTGAGAATGGTAGGAAGGGATACTGAAAAAGGAAAAAATAATGAAGTTACTAAAAAGTGAAGCTGATGAGGTTGTCTGAATCATTCCTATTGTTGGACTTGGTGGCATGGGGAAGACAACACTGGCCCGATCAATTTTTATGGACAATAGAACCAAAACCTTTGATTTACGGGTATGGGTCTATGTGTCTAAGAAGTTTGATCTACAAAGAATTGGGAAAATAATCATATCATCAGTGAGTAGAAGTACTAGTGTTGAGCCAAGTGAACGGCACATCACCCGAGAAGATGGTGATTTGCAGTCCATTACTGAAATACTGAAAACTATGCTCCCTACCAAAAAGTATTTGGTTGTTCTAGATGATATGTGGGAGGAAGGTGAGGATAACTTGGAAAAACTAAAGCATATGCTACAACATGGTGGGAAGGGAAGCAAGATCATATTAACTACACGAATGCAACATGTAGTGGATAAATTGGGTGTTGGCACTCTAGCCAGTCAAGGAATAATCCGCCCTATGTGCAAGAGTGACCAAATCAATTTAAGCATTTTATCAGATGATGACTGTTGGAATGTGATGCGAGAAATAGCATTCAGGCAAGATGAGGATCTATGTGGATTAGAAGCAATTGGGAGACAAATTGCCAAGAAGTGCTCAGGTCTACCACTACTAGCACGATCTCTTGGGTTTTTATTATCCCAACACAAGTCTACAGAGGCATGGGAAGATATAAGGGACAAGCAAATTATTTTGGGTAATTAAAGAAGACATTCAGTTGCAGGAACCTTTGGCGCCTCATGTTAAGCTACTACTACATGCCGTTAAAATTCAAGTTGTGCTTCACATATTGTGCAGTTTTTTCCAAGGGTTTACTATTGCTAGTGACCACCTCATCCAGCAATGGAGTGCCCTTGGATATATTCAATCATCAATCGAGGGCAAACATTGTGTCCACTATTTGTTGGGAATGTCTTTTCTTCAAATATCAAATACTTATCAGGTCAGCTGACTAATCTCTTCCCAGTTTGTTGGTTCATAGTGCTTATTTAGTTACAAATTGAGTTGTACGGTGGTATTATCCCTTGGTTATCACCACATCTAGTTCAAATAAACTTGATACAATTCATGCTTTGGAATACACTTACTTACTCTACATTTTTAAGTTTAATTTGCTAGCACGTACTTTTATAATTAGGAAATACGCCTGTAAACCTGTGCTCATACACAGGTTAGTAACTTTAAGAAATAGACATGAGTGTTAAAAGTTCATGACCTACAAATAATCAAAACTGCTTATTTTTGCCCTTTATCATTTGTTCATATTCTAACATAATGCAGGTATAGATACTTTATAGTTAATTGGTTTCTATAAATTTTTCAACCCACATTCATAGTTTTCCACCATCATACATCCATATGTATTTGGCATAGTATAAAACCTTAGCTTGAGCTACATCTTTTATATGAAATCGATATATATGCATAGCTTTTGGATGTGACACATATTTTGCATGCATACCTTAAGTTAGTTTTTTGTGCTAACAATGGCATAAGTATAGGTAGTTTAGAAACATATATGTATGAGTACTTTGGGATTTTCTTTATAATGGTGTGGGTAGGCAATTTTAGGTGTATTTACGGGGTTTACATTTTTGGTAGGGTTTATAGGGTTTATATTAATTTTTTAATTTAATAATGGCAAAGACATATAACTTAGGTTAGTTACTTAATTTTTGGGGGTACCGTATGAATTTAGAGGTACTTGAGATTATTTTTCATACCAACACAATTTATATGAAGATTGACAAAGATAGGTAATTTAAATATATATTTAGATTTAGAGGGTTACTTTATACTACTTTTCTGATTGCAAAGGTGGCAACTTTTTAGAAAACACTATAGGTCTAATAGATATAATTATTAAGGATGATTAGTGTAACACCCGTATCTTGCATACGCCAGTAGCACTTCTCTTAAACTTTTGTCTTCGCTTCTTTGTAAAAGGGTTTACCCTTTGGGAAGGTAAGATATGGGCCAACTTCACAACTACTACTACTAATTGGCTGGGGTGTTACATTCACGGCCCAACTCAAGCACATGGAATGAGCCACGCATACGGCGTAGCACTTCTCTTACACTTTCATTCTCGCCGTGTAAAAAAGGTCAACCTGAAGGTGCTACTTTTAAACAACAAGGCTTATAAATTCGCTCTCACCCATCAACCACAAGTCCACATGTGCCACTTAGGCTACATGGGCCAACTTCACAACTACTACATCCTACATGGGCTGGAGTGTTACAATTAGAGTATAGCAAATTGATAGGGGTATTTCTATTTCTATGTGAACTTCTAGGATGTATCTCTTTTCTAAGAAATATTGTAAGAAGAGCATGAATATTCTAAATGGTAAGATAGCATAGCAGCTTTTCTTAAAAGAAAAACCTTTTTGCTTTTAAAAGGGTAAGTTTAGGATGTGTACTTGCTCGTCATTCTAGTTTATGGACTTCTGTTTCTTGCTTCTGAAATCATCTTGATTCCTTATCCTTGAGAGTTCTTATTGTCACCAGGAATCCACATATATACATGAAAACATAAAGAAAATATGAACTATTTTATCTTGAAAAAAACAAAAGAAACCATCAACTATATAAGCGGAATGTGCCAACTACCACAAAATTTGTTGGGGACGTAAATTGGGATATTTACTTTATCTAACTAATTAGAGTCATAAGAACTGGTGTTTATATATTATTAAAAAGGGAATTTGTCTGTAGGACACCCAAAGTGGCGCCAATGTGCTAGCGGACACCGTCTTTCTCCATGTTTGAGAACACTGCTTGCCGTTTGGTGCAATTTGTCCGTGGACACTAAGGAGAGATAACGTCACCATCAAAACAACTGTCATTTGTAAACCATAAGGCCAATGGCTATGAAGTTTTAACGGCAACAAGATATGATAGTTATCTACAAATTATCTAATACTTACTTCCATAGAAAACCTAATTAAAGGCATGATATGGCGTACATAATTATTCTTGATGTCATATCACATCCTTAATTAGGTTTTCTATGAAAGTGAGTATCGATGATTTATAGATAACTATCATATCTTTGTTGCCGTTAAAATTTCATAGCCATTGGTCTTAATGATTTACAAATGGCGATTGTTTTGGTGGTGAGGTTATCTCCTTAGTGTTCACTTGACAAATTGCACCAAACGGCGGTGTTCTTGTTCGCAAACATGGAGAAAAGCGTGTCCGCCACCGACACCGCGGCACCACTTTAGGTGTCCTACGAGCAAATGCCCCTATTAAAAAATGACCAGCAATGGCTAAATTTCGTTGGCCCCTGGCCAACTTGCTGAAGGCACACAAACAAAGGCCACGTGGGTCGGGGGAGCGGTTGATGCGGGGGCGGGTGGAGTGAAAATATTACAAGAAAACTAGTTGGTGCACGGTTTTTGCTTGAGATTCTCTAAAAGTTAAGATAATGTTTTAACTAAAGATTCGATTTCACTATTAACATTAGTAACAACTTATTTGTGCGCAGAATGCTCTAGAGGATCTTTGAAGGTCCCATTAAGGTGACCATGCATGATTTAGTGTATGATCTTGCAAAAATAATAATTGGCCAAGAGTCAATGGCTCTAAATGATCCCGAAGAAATGACTCGGAAGCGGGACTTGAGAAGAATTACTGCCGACATATGCAGTTTATCAATTATCAGAACCGGTCTATTGATCGAGAAAAACAATACCGAAAGTAAAATTAGATCTCTCCACTTTACTGAGTGCAATGATTGAAGCTTCAAGATAAGTCATTCTCTAAATCCAAATATTTGCGTGTTTTTGGACATAAGTGGATGTTCCATCCAGGGAAATCTGTCCCGAGCAACATATCACTACCATCCTCCATTCATCATCCGATCCTCGCTAAGGTACCTTGATGCTTCGGGCTTGCCAATCACATCACTTCCAAAATCCTTGCATAAACTTCACAATATGCAGACACTAATCCTATCCAAGCGCACACTTGAAACCTTGCCCGATGATATTGGTATCCTTATAAACCTTTGTTATTTGGACCTATCGGCAATAGCAGCCTTTAGTAAATTACCTGTGTCATTTGGGAAGCTCTACGCACTTTGGTTCCTCGACCTATCAACATGCTCTAAACTTTATGAGCTACCCGAGTCAATTGACAAGCTTATTTGTTTACGGCACCTAGACATGTCAGGGTTGTAGTGCGCTCCAAAAGCTCCACGATAAGTTTGGTAGCCTTCCAAAACTCTTGTTCCTAGACTTGTCCAAACTGTTCCAAACTAGCTAAAACTGCCTCGACAGTATTAACCTCACGTCCTTAGAGCACCTAAACCTATCAAGTTGCCACCAACTACAAATCCTACCAAACAATTTTGGCAATCTTGAAAACCTCAAGTTCTTAAACCTCTCTAATTGCTACAAGGTTTAGTTGTTACCGAGTCCTTTTTTGCCGGCTTAAGCATTTGAAAGACACGGATCTTTGGATCGTCATGATCCAAAAAGAGCTCCCCTGAATGCTTCGGTAACCTTTTCGAGCTTCGGTCTCTAGGCGTAACAAAGTTGTTCTAAGCTGCAATTTTTGCCGAGTCATTTGGTGGTCTCGTCAAAGTTGAAGCATCTCAATTTATCATATTGTGTAAGGCTTGAAAATCTCCCACCCTCATTTTGTAGCTTGAAGCTTCAAATGCGTACATGAAGTCTTTTGCGAGAGTCTCGTGATTTGCCATTTGGTATTAGCAACATGAGTAGTCTCACCATGTTTGAAGTCTACGAGGAACGGACTTATAGATCGCTTTGTCGCTCGTTCCATTTTGAGCCGTCTGAGGTTGCATGACAAGATAGTACAACATACCGTACATGATGTGCACCAAGTGAATACTAGGAAATTGGCTTGTCGCCACCTAGAAATTAATCATCTTGAGAAAATTGAGCATCCAGAAGATGCAGAGAGAGCTAAACTGTGAGATAATCCAAACCTCCGAGTGCTAAGTCTTTCCTGGAATCATGCAGATCGGACAGAGAACAAGAGAGACGCAGAGGTCTTTGGAGAACCTTGTACCTCCTCGGACTCTTGAAGGATTTGAACTAAAAGGGTACAGGAGCTCAAACTTCCCTAACTGGATGCTTGAGGTCTCCTCCTATCTTCCGTATCTCACCACCATCGAACTCACAGATTTAGCATCTGATTCTCTTCCTCCACTTGGGATGCTGCCGAATCTCAGGTTACTTAATATATGGAGCATTCCCAACATCACGAAAATCGGAAATGAATTCTATGGAGAGGAAGGAGCATGCAAAAGGTTGAGGGTTATTGAATTAGGTTTATTGAAGAACTTGGAGGAATGGTGGACAACCCGGTCAGGTGAAGAAGAGGATGAGTTTTTAATCCCTAATTTGCCTTTGGTTGAAATTATTTGACTACCCAAAGTTGAAGTTCCCTGCCATATCCCCCAAAAGTATGTATTGGAACTTGGACAGGAGCGATGAGGTGCTACCACCTGTGCATGGGTTTGGGACGCTTTCATCTTCCACTCTTCCTTTTGAAGCCAAAATCTATAGCTCAGATTTTACTCACGACAAGTGGGGTCGGCTTCAGCACCTTTCCACTTTCGAGAAATTGACTGTCAAGCCCACAGCAGGCCATTATCGTCCTTGCCGAGGCCACCCCGTGCTTCCCCTCTCTCAGAAGACTATTTTTGTCGTTACATGGCCTAGAGATGTTGCCGGAATGGCTGGGGCGGCTCATTACCCTTGAAGAATTAACAATCGGGTGGTCGCCCAACCTGACATCTTTGCCACAAAGCATACCGAACCTTACGGCCTTGAAGAAGCTGTCCATTTGGAAATCTCCAAGACTGATTGAGAGGTGCAAGGGGGGAGGATGCCCACAAGATTTCTCACATCCCAGAAGTAGAGTTCGATGGCATAAAATTCGTGCAGGGAAAACCTGTCAAAGAATAAGAGGTTAGAAACCTTCAATGCAAAAGCCTTAGTAAATCTCTGTTTTGTACATGTAACTATGTATTAGTTCATTTTGATGATCTAAATAATGTTGCTTCTCAAACAGAGGTAGGAAAAGAGATACAGCAAGACTAGATGGATGAACCTGAACTGATGAAGCCATGGAGGCCCTACTAGCTAGGCAGTGGACGAGCAGAGGTGAATCAACTCGTCATGGTTGTATGTACAGAGGTGAATCAACTTCTTCAGATACAATTTTGCATTGTTATTAGTTGGATATTCTTATATGTCATGTTCATGCTTGTTGCCCTGCCTGCGGTATTCTTTGGGCACTAATATTGTGTTGTGGGTCAATGGATCTGACGACCTCTCGGTATACATGGCTTAGTTTGTTGAGTTTGTTCTCATCTTGTTCCAAGTTTCTGCACGTGGTGTTGTCATTAAAAAGTTATGCTATTGCTTGTAGGTGATATCAAAATGACTTGAAGAAACTAGGTGTATGATGATATAAGCTCCATATCGCTCAATTTAGGAGGCTATGAAACATTTCATCTATATAATGAAGGCGAGCGTCTGCGTTGTACTGTGTAATCTCAAAAAAAAAAAAAAAAATGAAGGCAAGTAATAAGCATCAATACGGTTTATTGGGCTTATATGCTTATAGGCTTGACATGGGTTGATAATAGATAGAAACAAACTATTTATAGTCACTGCCACTGGCCAGGAAAAAGGAGCAGAGAGTCGCAGACAAGACTGCTGCATTGGTTGGTCGATTCCAGTAGTTGCTAAACATTTTGTTTCACTGTAAGTCAAGTATGCACTGCCCTGTTCACTCTCTTCTCTGTGCCATTGCAAAGATGCAGATGCAGTTATATAATCCACTATGAACATGCAGGGATAAAGGATCAAGTTGCCTTAAGATAATGCCAGTTATCGCATTTTTATTGCAGACTGTTGGTGCGAGGAAACAAAAGGAGGTGATAATTTTTACACTGCATATAGATATCACCAAGATGTTCATGGTGCCTATTTAACTACAATGGTCTCAACTATTTGATGTCCCAGATCAGGATTAATTTAATAGTTTACATAGAAATTAGAGAGAGGCAGCGTTCATATAACCATGCATCTTTTTGCTTTCTTCCACAACATGTACATATTTTCTGTGCATTATTCATGATGTTTGATAGGAATAAGCCTATGAAGTACAATGGGCGAAAATGAGTAGTCTTTCACACCCAGATTATTAGTGTGCGAATCAGAGTCTAATCACCAGGATATGGGTCATGGGTGGGTGTTATGAGTTCCATTGCCACAAAAATGTGGCTCACTAGAGCAATACACTACAATTCTTGCTCATCCACTATTTATAGAATTCTCAAAAATGTGGCTCACTAGAGCAATACACTACAATTCTTGCTCATCCACTATTTATGGACACTAGAATTCTTGCTCATCATGGAGCTATATATATCTCTTCTTTGTAAATCAGGTGTTACCAATCGGTGGAGGCAAAGCCAACGACCATGGTGAGCGAGCACGGAGGGATGGACATGGTCAAGGATTATGACCTCATCGCTGAGTTCAAGGGCGCAAGTGGGAAAAATCTCTCGAGGCGATGCTTCAAAATGGTTGAAATTCATTTGCCGACAAATGTAACGGAGGTGTACTTGGCGTGTTTGTTCCATGACCCATGTTGATTGATATTCTACGAGGAATGCTTCTCTGGGGGTACGAGCATGCACTTGAATTCCACGAGAAGTCTTGTACTGGTAGTAGTATCAATTTCTCGGAGATCCATGCATGCTTGTGTCTCTGACTCTCCTAAAACGAGACCAATAGTACATTGGCATTTCTGTGCAGTGGCATGCATATGTGTTGAGATTATTATATAATACTTTTCTGATTTTTGTAGTATATTAGTTTCAGCCTTTTGCGTAAAAAAAAAAATATTAATTTCAGCTTTTTTTAGATTTAACTTGGGATAATACTCGTATATTGCAATGGAATGTATGTTATTGTGAGGTGGTCATATTGATAATGGACTAGCTATTTTGATTGGACTAGGGAACATGTCCATGCCTTGTGGTTGTGGGAACTTAATATGTCTGCATGTGAGTTGTGATGTGAGCACGGATCATGAGAGTCTGGATCATGTACCCATATATGGGATGGTGCGAGGGCAATTTAGGAAGTAAAAAAGTGGTACAAAAAACAAAATTTTAGAAGTAAAAAGTGGAACAAAAGCGCTTATGTGGCAGCTTATTAAGTGTGAATGCAAGTCTGATAAAACTTCGATTGAGACCGGCCTAACCAACCAAACCTTTTTTTTAATAAGTAAACCCTCTTTAATAGTTCTTTATCTTTTATTGTTTTCACATGTAAAACCCTTTATTTTCTTAATTATCCATAATGTACTCAAATCTCCTGGGCAAAATGCTGAACAGCTGGACAAGCAGCTGATACCGGAGGTACTCTCCGTCACGGAAGCTTACAAGTTGGAGAGGATATTTGGTAAATTTTTAATTTTTTATTGAGGAGTTCTTTTATCAAATTAATAGAGTATTTCTTTATTTTTTTCTTAAAAATTAAAATAGGGAGTTTTAAAGTGGATGAAATTGCAGTGCAGCCTTCCATTGTGGACTACCGGCCACGTGCCAGGCTGGCAGCGTCAACCAGACCAACTATTCCCTGTCTCCCTGAACCATCGAGCGGCTCGCTGAGGGAAACCAGTAGAGCTTCGCGTCTCCATGCCCCTGCCTTCCAGTCTGAAAATCTACCGACTCCTATGTCCCATGATCGCGATAGAGGAAAAGATCTGCCAGCCTGAATCCGCCGTCAAGGTCGTGATAGAGTGGGCGCTTAGTTCGCCCAGCACCTGTTCGACGAAATGCATGACAGGTTGTTGCGCGCTGTATAGGAGATTTGGATGCCGTTGCTACCCTTTTTCCGACTATATAAGAGCATCTCTAACAGTTTTGCAAAATATACTTGGCAAAAGTTATGATTTGCCAAGTCACAAAAATATATGCCAAGTGAAAAAACTGTGGTTCTCCAACAGTTTTGCATATTTAGCTTGGCAAAAAAAAAAAAAAAGGCAATATGCAACATGCAAGTAGAGAGATGATTTTATTTATGCGGTCAATACGTAACATGCAAGCAAGGAGAGGATTTGCCAAGTCCCTCCTAGCTTGGCATATTTGCCAAGTTGAGGACGGTTTATACCAAGTTGCCCAAAATGTCAATCCAAATTGCAAAACTGTTGGAGACCACCTTTTCATGTTTTTGGCAAATTTAAGGAATGCAAACCTTGTTTGCAAAACTGTTGGAGATGCTCTAATACATACAAAAGGGCCCCATGATCGTATTAGTTTGTTTCTCTTGGGTTCCTGGCGTAGCCGTGCTGTCCAGGGCAGGTTCAGTTCAGCCGTTTCAGCACCTGCTGCTTTCTTGATCCCCGTGTCTTTCAAAGTGTGCGTAATGACTAGTGAGAATCCTTCTTTCTTGGACTCCTGGCACAAGCCATCTTTAAGCCGCATTACCTTCTTTTCATTATATTATATAGTCTAATCTACTTTGCCCAATGTAATCATGCTCGTTGCTTTCACTGAAGGTTATTCAAGCGCAGAGCACACCACTCTCTACGCAAGGAAGGTATCGATGCAATGTAAAGACGTCGGCAGGTCCCAAAGATGGCCTTACATATGCAGGGCTTGGAATTAACATCAGGAACACCAGTCTTCCACTGTTCCACGGCCGCACAAGCTCCCACAACCACAAACACCACAGCAGCCATCAGCTAGGATACCTTCTGAATTGTTCTGGCCAGCGGCGGCAACATGGCAAGCGCCGTTGGCGGGTTTCATAGCCAGCAAGCTTGCTGGGCTTGCGTGGGATGAGGCCACCCTGATGTGGACCTTCAAGGACGACGTGGACTGGTTGAAGAAGACGATGGAAAAGCTTCAAGCTTTGATGCGGTATGCTGACCAGATGGAGAGCCAAGACGAAGGAGCAAGACGAGAGATTGTGAAAATTTGGAAGAAGGATTTCAAGGCTGCCGCCACGACGTCGAGGACCTTCTAGATGAGTTTGAGGCAATTGAACTCATTAAGCAAGGCCAATCCAAGGTATTGATGGCAAAATTCCAATAATACATTTAATCAATTTTCTCTTCATCCTTTTTTTTTTTGAAAGCAAGGCGGTTAGCCCATTATATAAAACTCACCATCTCATCTTATGAAGCAAAACCCCACTAGTTGTTTCTCTTAACATACAAGCTATCCAAGGCAATCCATTATCATACACAATTAACTTTCACTGAGAAAAACTCCACTAGATATTTATGTCAACATGCAAGTTCTCTTACTATATGGTTTACATGATTTTAGATACTTATCCATTTGTTCACTTTTCCAAATTAATGATTTACAATGGTGCTAAAGAATATGTGACAAGTGGAACCGCTCTAATACTTAATTTAAAAAAAAAAAATACTAGGTTTTAACACGTTACATGCGTAGATTACAAATAAATAGTGAGATCTAGTAGTTGAAATAAAAATTGAAGAATCACTGCTGTCAATATAGCCATAATAATATTTAAATTGGATATATTTTAACGTACATTATACTGCAGAATTTTCAGTAAATATGATTAGAAGGTTAACATAATTGTTTTTGAAGAACCAGTGGCAAAAGCATACCAGGTATATATTAATAGAGAAGAAGATTTTATAAAAAAAATAATTAAAAAACGAAAAAACAAAACCCTCACGAAAGAGGCAAGGCGGCCACCACCACATGAAAACGCCTCCTTACAGACCACAGAGAACAAGCAAAGTAAGCAAGGAGGGCGGAGTAGGTTTTCCATAGTGATGCCTACAAGGAGTGGGAAACAACATCCACAGATGTCGTCAACACCGATAGGAGAACCACGGTTTTTTTCAAACAAACTCCTAGAGGATAAGGGAACCTCACAAACAATGCCTCCATCTAGACAAGGTGACGCCAAACGCGGTGCCATTGTTGCCTACTACCAAGGGCCTAGCAGGGCCTTTGCCCCACAAACCTCATCACCAAGCCCCAATCCAGCCACACCATGACTTGGCGTAGCCAAGAACCACAACAAGCCTCTGCTAGTAGGGGAATCACAATGGTATCGACGAGGTCACAAGCATGTGTGACTATCGCCATGATGCCAGTTGTGGGGAGTCATATCTTGTTCTTGCACATGTAAAAGGTGTCACCAATTTTGTTGCTTGTCATCATCCGTCGCTTCTAATTTAAAGATGCCACGAGCATTCCCGCACGCGGCAGTCGTCTTCAACAAGCCACCATCCGCTGTTTTCGCGGTGGTAGCAAGTCGGGCGTGGGCCAGCCACAACAGCGCCGTTTTGAAATGGACTGCAACCAACCAAGCAGATATTCACCACTGAAGATCGCACATTGGAGAAAGGTTGCCACACTAGTGTCCACTTACACGGACGCCGCAACCAAGACCTTCCATCAAAACACCCTAGTTGGTAGTAGTCCCGCCAGAGCGAAATTTCGCATGCACGTTGGCCTCAAACCAAAAAAGCAGCCAATCGAGATCGAAATAAGCTAGACGCCAAGACCGCTGAACAGCAATGCATTTCAAGATACCGAGCATGCAGCCCGAAGCCCACAAGCACGCCCAAAGCACGGAATTCGGCCTGGCCCAAACACGGCAAGACACGACCCCATTCGTGCCGGGCTGGCTCAAAGCACGTAGCAGGCCGTGCTTGGGCCCCCCTCGCCCGGTGGGTGGCACGACCCGACACGAAAAAAATGAAACAAGCCTGGTAGCGGCCCGATGACATCAGCCAAGAGCCCACTACTCCCCGTCAGTGCAGTAAAGCAACCCAAAGATAAATGTTTTCGCCCCTTGGCCTTCGCCCCGCGTGGGGACGGCAAGCTACTGCGTGGCAATCTCATTCCCCATGGCCAAGTAGGTCCCTCCTTTTTCTTTATTCTTCAAATTACTTCCAAATTTCCATAGTAACATTCTCGAAAAACAAAAGCTATTCAACTTCTCAAGATCTCCAACTTTGCTTTTGGACCATCCCAAAATTCTCAATGGTTTGAAAATAGGATTTTGATATTTTGAATTTGAAATCCAAATTAGTGTTTTGGGCCGCCTTGGTGTGCTATTTGGCCTGTGCTCTTCGGGCCGCCCGCACGAAAGTTGGCCTCCACGTGCCGTGCCCGGCTGGGAAGTAGGCCCGTCGCCTGGCCGGGCCCTTTCGCGCCATGCCCTATCAGCCCGCGGTCGGGCCGGCCCATTGCACGATATACGTTTCAGGTGACCAACACCGACTCCTGCATGATGCCCCGGGAAAGAATGAGGCATCCCCGTCTCAGCAGCTCGCCATTGTCGCACTCGCATCCCCCTACCCGAAGCCTTGCCATTGTCGCACCTTGGCCACCGACGCCAGACCCGGTGCAACCAGCCACACCGAGCCACAACCGTAATCGGGCGCAACCACAAGTCTCGAACATCAATGTCGGTTACTGTGAGACAGCTGGTAGAACTGCTACCCCGGCCGCCGCCCAGTGCCGCCCACATTGCAACTGCACACCTAAAGATGTGCGGCCCCCAACGAACACCGCCACAGCCAATGACTGGACGCTCACAGAGGGGGCGCGGGCAAGTCGTGTCAGCCACTTGTTTGGTTGGATATAGGATTTTATTGATTTTTTGTTTCAACTAACTTATTACAAGGTCAAAGTTCAGTTTATAAAGTTCGATACTACATAGCTGTACCACATCAGTTGCACTTCTTGAACTGTGTTCGTTGCTCGTTGCTCGTTGTTGTAAATTCAGTGGCTCGGTGCTCGTTGTTGGAAGCCATTGAACTTATCATGCTTGTCATATACGATAGTGACGAATCAATATATTCTAATTTATTTCTCAAACAACATGGAACATGTTTGCCTTTTCAACGAGTTTTGTTTTGCCCAATAACTAATGATCATAAGAGAGTTTAAAATATACTATAATACATATCAAAAATACATGTCCAACTAAATGTTTTATGACTTTTTCTTTCTCTTACAGATTAAGTTGTTCTTTTCATACTACAATCCACTCCTATTGCGATTTACAATAGCTCACAAAATAAAGAAGATAAAGGAAGCTTTAACCAACATAGAGAGTGAGGGTCGTCAGACACTCGGTATGGTGCCCCAAGAAACACCAATATGGGCCGAGGTGGTGGCTACTAATCAAGCAACCATTGCACCTACCTATGGGGACATAGACATTAGAATGGTAGGAAGGGACACTGAAAAGGAAAAAGATAATGAAGTTACTAAAAAGTGAAGCTAAGGAGGTTATCTCAATCATTCCTATTGTTGGACTTGGTGGCATGGGGAAGACAACACTGGCTCAATCAATTTTTTCAGATAGTAGAACCAAAACCTTTGACGTACGGGTATGGGTTTATGTGTCTAAGAAGTTTGATCTGCATAGAATTGGGGCAATAATCTTATCAGCAGTGACTACAGTTACTAATAATGATCTAAGTGAAAGGTACATTCAACCAAAAGACGGTGATTTGCAATCCATTAAAGAAGTGTTGAAAAAATGCTCCCTACCAAAAATATTTGATCGTATTGGACGATATGTGGGAGGAAGGTGGCGGTAATTTGGAAAAATTGATGCAAATGCTACAATATGGTGGGAAGGGAAGCAAGATTGTATTAACTACACGAATGCAACGTGTAGTGGATACATTGGATCATGCTCTAGCCCGTCAACAAATAATTCGCCTTGTGCGAAAAAGAGTGACCAAATAAATTTGAGCATATTATCTGATGATGACTGTTGGAATGTGATGCAACAAACATTATTCAGTCAAGATGAAGACCTAGGTGGATTTGAAACTATTGGGAGACAAATTGCCAAGAAGTGTGCAGGTCTACCACTACTGGCACGATCTCTTGGATTTTTGTTATCCCAACATAAGTCTACAGAGGCATGGGAAGACATAAGGGACAAGAAGATTATTTTGGGTATGAACGAAGACATTCAACTGCAAGACCCTTTGGAGCGCCTCATGTTGAGCTATTACTACATGCCGTTCAAACTCAAGTTGTGCTTCGTATATTGTGCAGTTTTCCCCAAGGGCTTTGCTATTGCTAGTGACCATCTTATCCAGCAATGGACGGCTCTTGGATTTATTCAATCAAGCAATGGCTATCCTTGTGTCAAGTATTTATTGGGGATGTCTTTTCTTCTAATTTCAAGTACTTCTCAGGTTAGTAGAATAATCTCTATCCCATTTGTTGGTTGATACTACATGGTACACTATTACCACGATGTTGTTAAATTCCAAGATTGCCAACATTTCTATGTTTAGATACTTAGTTTTGAATTGAGTGCAATAAAATCGTGATAAAATCCATTCTTTGGAATACATTTTGACTTTTATATTATTTATCTTTGTTAGCACATATTGGAATACTTCGGATGTTATGAGCAGCAGGGAGGCCTATTAGTGGCCTAATTGCCCAACTATCCTATATTATTTATATTTCCTTAAATAGTTTAGTCATTTCCTAAAGAATAGGATAGCGCAGTCGATTTTCCATTGTTAGAGAGGGAGAGATATATAAGGAGATGTATGACACTTGGGCTAGGTAAGCAAGAGCAATCAGTTGCTCGGCTTCCCTCAGGGAGCTGGGAGATTCAGACAGCGATAGTAGCCTCACTCTCTCTTTCTCTCACTCTCGCTCCCTCACTGACCACGTGTAACACCGTAAAAAATTCTTTTGCTAAATATAGAGTAAAGCTGGAAAAAAAAAAGGGAAAAAAAATGCTACAGTAGCGCGCTGCTACAGTAACCGGCCCAAAACCCTTTCACGTGGACAGCCGGTGGTTTTTCCTTTCCTCTCCACACCGCGACCTAGCAGCCGCCACCCACTTCTCCTTCACGGGAAAACAAAGAGAAGAGAAGACAAGACAAGAGAAGAGAAGAGGAAGAAAAGGGGGGCTAGGGTTTGTTGCCGTTCTTCTCCAAGTTCCCATGGCGATGACGATCCCTTCGCAACGACGTGGATAGCCGGTGGTTTGTCATCGTTTTTGTTGGGCTTAACCTAGGTGAGATTTCGGATCATAATCCCCTTATTTGGTTCATGTTTTGTGGATCAAATCATCTAATTGGAATGGGTTTGGATGGAGTAATTCTCGAAATTCCCAAAACTGGATCTCGTCCACGATCTGAAATCCTGTCAGATTCGGTAGTTTCTGTTCGTCGCTGTTTTAGGGCATCTTAGTGGCCTCAATAAATTTTGACGAAGTGGAAACATTTGTAGAGGACTTCAATACCTTTCTTTTGACACCAATATCACCCTCATAGCCTCTGTATTTTTTGGAGTTACAGCCATTCTTTGACGGCTGTTTTGCAGTGACGAAATTCTGGACAGATTCTAGATTTACCCAGTTTTGGCCCCCGTAACAGAGGAATTTGAACTTGTTATCTGAATACGAATTGTAGAGGTTTTCTTAAGCTTTCCAGATTGGTATAGAACTCAATTTTGTGACATATATATCTCCAGTTTTCAATTTTACAAGACTGCTGTCCTATTTTGACTGACAGAAAATTCAGTTAAGATGCCTAGATGTTTATGCTATTTTCTAGACTTCTTATGCCAAATTTCATAATACGGAAGTTGTAGATAAATGAATGTTCTATGTTCTGGTAGATTTTGGGAATTTATTATAATATGGATATTTGTCTAAGAAAAAGATAAGAATCCGTGCTGCTGTTACGATCGGTAGCGAGACGGTAGATGTCCAAATAGTAGGTTTGGGACGCTTTATTGTGTATCTTGATTTCTTGATTTGTTTGTATGATGGAATTGGTATTGAGATATGCTTTTGGTCAGGTGGTGTACCTCGGATCGTGCTTAGCTCTCATTTTTTGATCTTCGTTGAAGGCAAGTAAACGTGGCGATGTGGTCCACATGCTTTAGCTTGGTTATTTGAATTGCCTCCACTTAATTTTAATATTTCACACTAGCAATATAATCTGAATCTTGAAGTTATTTTACTACTTTGAAGTATTATGAATCCTTATCTTGTGGAGTCAATGTTGAATTATGAAGTACATGAATTACTCAATGCAACATTTGCATTTGCACTCTTTCCATTGATATGCATTTGAAGAAACCGTAGCCAAATTGGTGCGGTAAGTACCGTACAGCAACGCACATTGATGAGCATTGTGGTTGCAGCCTTCACTCCCTCTTGTTGGGATGTGAGGGTAGAAGTGAAGTCATGCATTGCATTGCATCATTATCATTTGCATCGCATTGTATTATTTGCGGATACATTATGAAGTATATTAAATATGTTATGGACTAATTGATCTATCTTTTACCTTGATGTACCCATTTGTGGATCTTTACTATCCTATTTAAAACTGATGTTTAACTATATTGTGATTTAAATAACCCGGTTAAGGCAGTTTGCTTGCTGAGGTTTTCCATAAACCTCACACGTTATTTTTCCCCAGGTGCTACTGCTTGGAAGATGGATGCTTGGGACGGGAGTAGCAGCACGTGTGCACATCACCTATGAGTTACACATATCATCAGGACACATGTGTTGTGATAATAATAATGATGACTTTAATCATGAATTAGTTGGTTTGTCTCTTATGTGTTTACATTGAATCATGTTTCGGATGGTCAAGTCGTGTTATGTTAGTGAACAGTAAATTTTATTCATCATTATCCTCTATGATTATTGTTGCTTCAGCGTACTCCTTGGTAATGGTCTGAAGTGTGGTAACTCTCTAGAAGAGTTGTTGTTTTCTTCTGGGGTGTTACACCACGTAAACCACGGCGCCGCGCTCACGCCGCCGGCGCCGTCATTGGGACCGACGACCTTTCCGTGGATGACCCTACCCTTGGGATTAACATCGTCGGGATCCGCCGCCCTCGTCTTCACCCCCAATCAGATGGCGGGCGGCGATCCTCGAGCTGGGGCAGGCACGTTGTTGGCATCAAGGCCATCCTCGCCGAGCCCCAGGTGCCGCTGACGCAGGCTAGCCGCCTTTCTAGCTGTCATCACTGCCACAGTCAGCTGTGCTTGCCTCCTCGTACCCATACAGGATGTCGGCGTATTTTGCTACCCATGACCGCGGCCGCCTTTGTACTGAATGCGGTGCCGCCTTCCCGGTTCTAAATTGTCTTAATCCCCACCACGCCCACCGACACAAGGTGTCCCCATTAATCAGCTCAGGTTGCCGCCATTGCCATCTCCGCTTCCGGCATGGCTCGCGGTGCCGTCAAGGCATTCCGGCCACATATCCCGGCCCATCGACCGAATCTAGTGCATGGGGGCATTACAGCGTCTGGCACACTCTACGGCGGAGCAGACGGCCCCTGTTTCACGGCGGTGACCTAGTGTCAACGTCCTTCTTTGCATCACCGACGGGCCACGGCACGGGCGGGGCTCAACCGTCTGCCACTCAAGATCTGCCGCCGCCCAGATTCTACATGTTGGAGTACTCCACCTACGACGGCTCCACAGATCCATTGAACTGGCTCAATCAGTGTGACCAGTTCTTTCGAGGACAGCGCACACCCGCTTCTGACCGTACCTGGCTCGCTTCCTACCACCTCTAGGGAGGGGCCCAAACCTGGTACTACGCCCTTGAGTAGGACGAGGGCATGCCGTGATGGGAGCGCATCAGAGACCTATGTCGCTCCACCGGGCCTCCCATCCATGGGAGTAAATTACCGGGCTGAGCTGGGTCGGCTGCCATTTGGCTCCACCGTGCGGGAGTTTGTCGATCACTTCTAGGTGGTGGCGTGTCATGCCCGCAACGTCTCCACCGCCAACGGGCCGAACTCTTCGTCGGTGGCCTCCCAGATCATATCTGGGTGGACATGGAGATGCGCAACTCCCCGGACCTATAGATGGCCATGTACGACGCTTGAACCTTTGAGCGTTGCACAGCCTCCATGACGCTGGCTGCAGCCCCACCAACAGCGTCTCCCCTATAACATCCCTATTTGACGATGCCACTTCAACTGACTACAGGTTCCTCGGTGAGTCAAAGCGCTCCACTTGGCTCCTTCCACGGCGGCGCCAACTCCAGTGTCCTCCTTCCATCACCTCACACCGACCGAGTAGTTGGGGCGTTGTCGCCAAGGGCTTTGTTTCAACTATGACGAGCCCTACGTTCGTGGCCATCAATGCTAGCGTCTGTTCTACTTAGAGTCGGCCCGACTTCCTCGGTGGGAAGTGCCAGCTACGGGGGTAACTGTGGCCCCTGTTCAAGTAGGAGACCGATGCTGGTTGATGGTCGTCTCTATCGGCGTTTCAGCTCAAGGGCGATCGCGGTGTCTCGAGGCACGGAGAGATGTTATGCACAGCAGGGAGGCCCATTAGTGGGCTAATTGCCCAATTATCCTATATTATTTATATTTCCTTAAATAGTTTAGTCATTTCCTAAAGAATAGGATAGCAAAGTCGGTTTTCCATTGTTAGAGAGGGGAGAGCGATATAAGGAAATGTAAGACACTTGGGCTAGGTAAGCAAGAGCAATCAATTGCTCGGCGGGGAAGCTGGGAGATTGACGGCAACCCTAGCCTCACTCTCTTTCTCTAACTCCGCTCCCTCACCCACCGTGTGTAACCATGGCGCCGTGCTGGCGCTTATCGACGCTTATTTCCCCGTTCCTCCCCATGCACTCCTATCTCTTGAGATCGACCACCGGAAGGAATCCTGTTTCTATCATCAGGATACTTTTTTGATATATCAACTTATACTCCTACAATGTTTTAGTACTCCCTCCATTTCAAATTGGATTTTCTATACATAGGTTTTGTTACACACCTTGATATACATTAATTATGTCTATATACATAGTAAAATGCATGTATGTATATCTAGAAAAGCCAGAATGACTTACAGTTTGAAACATAGAGAGTAATTTTAAATATATAATTGTCAAATGTTACTAAACAAATTCAAGTAATCAAATTTCCTTGTGCTTATACTACAAATTATGGGGAGTGAGAATAAATTCAACAAGCACACTACTTCAACGGATGCTTAAACTACAAGTTTTAAATGAAATTTTAAGTACTTCATGAATGCAAATATATCTTTCAATGAACAATTGACTTCATAAATCTTTAAAAAAATGCTTCATTGTATGTATGTATGCACACATTTCATCACTCACCCATCCGCGAACAACGTATACATCATGCCTCCTCTTCTTGGGTAGCGTACTGTACCTGTACGATTGTGTTCCAAAGTATACATGATTTAACATCCATGAAAATGTATGCATAAATGCAATAGTATGTAATGCTCTTCATATACGCCAGATAGCTTCTTTCATATCAGTTTTGACCATAATATTGTATCTATCATAAGACAACATAAAAATGGTAAATAAACTTCATGTTGATCAAGCTGGTATCATAACAAGTCAATTAGAGTTGGCATGGTTCTGAATTATAAAGGTGGAAGTAGTAAAAACAACATGCCAAAGCATGTGGCAAAACGATTTATGATTTTTTTATAATATCATAGGTAGGAAATTTATATGCCAACTTTGAGACCTAATCATTGACCGGATATTTGTTCTTTTTTATTTGAATTTTAGAATTTGTCTCTTTTTCTATCACGTCCGTACTGTGGAGGATCGGAAACAAGTTGTTGCACAGATTATGGAGAAGTTTCCACCGCTGCAACATGGATGGAGAACAGAACATGTGTCAATAAACATCTTCAACGGCCTCTCCAAAACCATTCTCTCTAATCATATTTATAGAATCCTCCATGATAAGACACATTGCCTCCCTATATTTCTTTCCCTTGACGGAGGGACAGTAGTAGTTTTGCAAGCGGATTTGATTTCATTAGAAATGTTATATCAACAATGGATTTGATTTCAGTACTAACTACTCATTTGTCTGCAGGGTGCTCCGGAGAATACTGAAGCTCCCATCATGGTGACCATGCACGATTTGGTGTACGATCTTGCAACCATAATACTTGATCAAGAGTTAATTGCTCTAAATGATTCAGAACAAATGACACGGAGTAGACTTGGGAAGCAATATTGCCGACATATGCAGTTGATCAATTATCAGAACCAGTCCAATGGTCTCAAATTTCCAAACAAGATTAGATCTCTCCACTTTACGGAGTGCAACAGATTGCAGCTTCAAGATAAGTCATTCTCTAAATGCAAGAATTTGCGCGTCTTGGATATAAGTGGATGTTCCAAAAAGGGGAATCTGTCTCCAGCAACATATCACTACCATCCTCCATTTGTCATCTGATCCTGCTACGGTACCTTGACGCCTCGGGCTTGCCAATCACATCACTTCCAAAATCCATGCATAAACTTCACAATATGCAGACACTAATTCTGTCCAATTGTGCACTTGATACCTTGCCTGACAAGATTGGTAGCCTCCTTAACCTTTGTTATTTGGACCTATCCGGCAATAGCAGCCTCAATAAGTTACCCATGTCACTTGGGGAGCTCTCTGCACTCTGGTTCCTCAACCTATCAGCATGCTCGAAACTTTATGAGCTACCTGAGTCAATTCACAAGCTTGAAAGCTTACGGCGCCTAGACATGTCAGGTTGTAGTGCGCTCCAAAAGCTCCCTGATAAGTTTGGTAGCCTTCCAAAACTCTTGTTCCTAGACTTGTCCAGCTGTTCCAAACTAGCTAAACTGCCTGACAGTATTAACCTCAAGTCCTTAGAGCATCTAAACCTATCAAGTTGCCATCAACTACAAAGCCTACCAAACAATTTTGGCAATCTTGAAAAGCTCAAGTTGTTAAACCTCTCTGACTGCTACAAGGTACATGTGTTACCAGAGTCCTTTTGCCAGCTTAAACATTTGAAAGACCTTGATCTTTCGGACTGTCATGAGCTGAAAGAGCTCCCTGAATGCTTCGGCAACCTATCTGAGCTTCAGTCTCTGGCCGTAACAAGTTGTTCTAAGCTGCAGTTTTTGCCTGAGTCATTTGGTGGTCTATCAAAGTTGAAGCATCTCAATTTATCATATTGTGTAAGGCTTGAAAATCTCCCGTCCTCGTTTTATAGCTTGAAGCTTCAAGAACTGTACATGAAGTCTTTGCAGAGTCTCCGTGAGTTGTCAGATGGTATTGGCAACATGACTAGTCTCACCATGTTTGAAGTCTACACAGGGAAGCCACATATAGATGGTGTCGCTGCTTCCATTTTGGATGACAAGAGTATAGAACATACCGTACATGATGTGCACCACGAGGATTATGGATGGCATAGCGGTATAGTGAACACTGGGAAATTGGCTTGTCACCGCCTACAAATTAATGAACTAGAGAAAGTCAAGCATCCAGAAGATGCAGAGAAAGCTAAACTGAGAGATAATCCAAACCTCTGGAAGCTAAGTCTTTTCTGGACTCTTGATGATGGAGAAGATGCAGAAGATGCAGAGAGAGCTAAAGCGAGAGATAATCAGACAGGACAACAAAGAGAGACTCAGAGGTGCTGGAGAACCTTATACCTCCTCGGACTCTTGAAGAATTTGAACTAGATGGGTACATGAGCTCAAACTTCCCTAAGTGGATGCTTGAGGTCTCCTCCTATCTTCCGTATCTCACCACCATCAGACTTGGAAATTTAGCATGTGATTCTCTTCCTCCATTTGGGATGCTGCCGAATCTTAGGTTCCTGTTTATATGGGACATTCCCAACATTACGAAAATCAGAAACGAATTCTATGGAGAGGGAGGAGCATGCAAAAGGTTGAGAGTTATTGAATTAGGTGCATTGGACAACTTGGAGGAATGGTGGACAACCAGGTCAGGTGAAGAAGAAATTGAGTTTTTAATCCCTAATTTGCACCGGTTGCATGTATTCCACTGCCCAAAGTTGAAGTTCCTTCCATATCCCCCCAAAAGTATGTATTGGGAGTTGCACTACAGTGATGAGGTGCTACCACCTGTGCATGGGTTTGGGAGGCTTTCATCTTTCACTCTTCCTTTTGAAGCCAAAATTGAGAGCTCATATTTTACTGCTGACAAGTGGAGTCGGCTTCAGTACCTTTCCACGCTCGAGCAATTGAATCTCAGTGCCAACGGCAGATCAGTATGGTCCTTGCCGGAGGCCACTCCATGCTTCCCCTCTCTCAGAAGACTATATTTGTCGTCATCTGGCCTAGAGATACTGCCGGAATGGCTGGGGCAGCTCCTTACCCTTGAAGAATTAATCATCTGGTCCGCGCCCATACTGACATCTTTGCCTCAAAGCATACGGAACCTTACCGCCTTGAAGAGACTGGAAATTTTTGGGTGGAGTCCAAGACTGATGGAGAGGTGTGAGGGGAGGATGCCCACAAGATTTCTCACATCCCAGAAGTTGTGTTGTGTGGCAAAAGATTCGTGTATGGACAAAGAATAAGAGGTAAGAAATCTCGCAAAAGCCTAGTAAATCTCTGATTTGTACATTGTAACAACTCGGTTTTCACACACCAAAATCCCAACTTTTAATTTTTTTTTCTTAGAAGAGCCAATGCATGGTGAAGTGGCATATAGGGAAGACATCTCCTAGTTGTACAAGTAGCACCTATCTAAATTTTTGTTAAGCATGTTGCATATTTAATTTACCATGTTTGAGTTGGTTCTTCATTTGATTTTATGTGATGAAATAAAATCAAATAACATTTTATGTGAATTATGAACCATGGCTAAATAATTTATTACCATAATAATTTTGTTGTCAACCCTTGGACACGGCTTCCATTAAATCCCTAGTGACCTAGTGAGACCCCCATAGAGTGTATACATATTGCCAACATATGTATATGCATATAGAGACACCAAGAAGTAGAATAGAAAAATAGAAATGGAAAATAGAAAAGGAGGAAGAAAATAGAAAAAGGAAGAGGGAAGGAGACTGGCCTCACCGTTTGGCCCAGCCAGCTGCGAGCAGGCCGGCCTCACCCGCGAAGACAGCCAGGCCACAGCCGCTGAGCGCCTATCCGCGGTGAGCCAGCCCAACACCGCCACCGCGACCGCTCCTTGCCCAAAGCCCGACAAGAGGCCCCCCACTGTCATCTTTTTTCACCTCACCCGCTTTGCTCTCACGGGAAGCAGAGGGCGCGCGACAGCGAAGGAGGAATCCTAGGCCGCCCATCCACCTCGCCCTCGCTCGGATGCGTGCCACGCCCGCGATCCGTGCCACCCCTGTCTAGCTCCAATCGGCAAGGAAAGAGCCGACAGCCCCGGCGTCACTCGCCATGACGCCAAAGCCGCCGCGACCTCGCCCGCTTTTTGACCGCGGGTTCGATTCGCGAACGCCGGAGCAGCCATGTCGTCTCCAATTCTTAGCCTCAAGTTCGAAAACCCCAATTGGGAACCCTTGCCACCGTTCGATCGAGCCCGCCCCGATCCGCTATCCAGACGATTGCCGTGTCGCCGCCGCCTATAAGAAGGGGAGACCCCGAGCCCCTAGGGCTTCCTTCCACCAAAGATCGCCATTTTGGTGGCTGGCCACACTCTTGTCCATACCAACCAAGCAAGAAGAGAAGAGGGAGTGGGGGGAAGAAAGGAGGCGGGAGAAGAAAGAAGGAGCGCATTTGCCGCTGTACCGCGACGCCGGAGTCCGCCGCCACCTGTATCGCGTGAGCGGAGCCGAGCGGAGGAGGAGCTACGTGCTCGCGAACGCACCGCTTCACCGTGACCGCCGACCCACAGCCTAGCCTCGCCGCCTGTCCCCGGGACCGCTGTCGCCTCGACCCGCAAGCGCACCAAGGTGAGCTTCCACCCTACCCGCCATGTCGCCGCACCTCGTTCCTCCGTCAAGGGAGAATAAGGTTGTGCCTTTCCTCAATAGGAGTCTATCTCGTGTAGAAGCCTACTTAGAACGGATGACACACCACCTTGCCGAGCCCTAGCTGCTCGGGAACGCGTCGGCGACGTCGAGCACGACCGTACCCCGTGCCGCCATGGTCGAGCACGGCCATGGGGAGATCTGTCCGTGCGCACCAGGCCACCTCGCTCGTCGAGGGTGGGCTGATGAGATCCGCCTCGCCGAGCGCACCTAGCCCTTCCATTTGGTGTAGAAAAAGCCCCCACCTTGACCACTCTTTGTCGTGACCGAGCCGCCGGGCGCCGCCGCATGCCGCCCGATGCACCGAGCCGCTGCCGCTGGCTTTAGACATCGTCGTTAGGAAGTCGTAGACCCTAGGAACCCATTCGGAGGGAAAAGCATCGCCTTTGCGGCGCTGCTGCCTTGGCGGCAAGCTCGCCGCCGCCTTCGCCGGGCGTCATCCTCCAAGATGCCCTCGTGGCAAGCCAACGAGAGCATCGCCGGTTCACCCTCCTGTGCAAAACCACATCATGGAGCACACCTTGAGTCAGTAAGCTTCTTAGGGAAGGAGAACCGCTAGAAACTGTCGCCCTTCACCCACCTTGAAGCTGCCGGTGCCCGCCGCCGCGCTACACGCGCTGGGCGCTAGAAGAGGCGGAGTTGCCGCCTTGACCCCACCCTTGAGCTGCCTTGTCCGCCTTTTTGGATGAAGAGGAGTAGCGGAGACATCGGATTTGGGCGCCCTCGCTGCCGGTGAACCGCCCCACCATGCGAGCAAAGATAGGAAGGGAGGAGAGGAGAGGTGCTGCTCCTCCTTGGGCCCGCTGTTAGCCTAAGAGTGGAGAAAAGAGGTGAAGGTGAACCCGGTTCACCATGGGCCGAGCCTATGGCTCAAGGGCCAGCGTCGAAGGTCCACGGTGGACCACGAGAAGGGGCATGTGCCACCATCCGACCCTTTGGGCCATAAGGCCCTGTCCCTGGCCCAACCTATTTTGTACCCAGCCCGCTCGCCTTTGGCCCACGCAGAAGAGTGAGAACAGCAAGTAGGGTGAGTCGGCCGATGACGTCATTGCCGGCGCCACGCCCGACATCATCCGGACCCACCGTCGGCCGATGGCGTCAAGCTGGACGTCATCATAGGACCCACCTCCGCTGACATCATCCTGACGTCAGCCCAGCCAACCGAAGCCGCCACATGTCAAGCCTAGAAAAATCAGCCCTTTATTAATTTCAGAAATGGATTTAAACTTTGAAAATTCATAACATATTCATACGATTTTAGAAAAATGTGAACCAAGAGTCCAATTTTTTCTAAAATCAAGCTCTACGTCATAGGGCTGTCCTTGAGTGTATTTGGTTCTTTGTTATTTCAGTTGCTTCTTTATGCATTCCATAGAGTTGTTTATCACAACCATATGTCTCATTCTACACAGCTTCGGAGGAGAACCCGCAGGACCGTGACAACCCGGACTATGACCAGGAGCTCGGGGACTACTCAGGTGCCATGACTCACCCACCTCGTAGAATCCTATTAGGCATATCACTGCTAGATGCTAGCGCTTTACATTTCTGCAATTGCTATCTGCTAGGATTGCATGGTAGAATTGCTTATGAGCCTATACCTTGACGCAACCTTACACCTGCATACCCACTGATAGATTAGACACGCTTTTGCTATACATGTTAATTCCTGCTCCGCTTACTCTTATATCTGAGCTGAGCATGGTAACTTGAGAACCTGGTTAATGAACTTGAGAACTGGATAGTAACTTAAGGAACTGGATAACATGATAATTGGGAAGTGTGCTGCGTGTGTCTTGGGTGCGTGTGGTGAGGGTTGAGTCGACTGTACAGGATTTATGACGAGTCGTGTGATGAGTCTTGCCAAGGGGATGTGTCCTGGACATTCCCATTTCTGGATACATGTGGTGGGTAACAATACGGTTGTTTTCGCTGTCCTGCCTAAGGACTTGTCTCTCGAGAACCGGAACCTTGGATCTACATGCACACCACCCGTCCCTGGTGCGGCAGGGTGCGGAGTACCCTTTTACCTTGGCGGTGCCATTACTATTAGGTTGCTAGTAGATAGTGTAGGGAGGGGGACTGCGGTCCACTGCGGTTTTCACCCTCCTTAGCCAACGCGACGCTACCTCTTGCGATTGGTACCCTCATGCTTTCACAGTCTCAGCTTGCCTCCCGCGGTTGGCATCCCAGGGATGAGTGATAGGATGGTATCGTCAAGTTAGGAGGCCTTCGTCATCGCCAAGGCGTGCTAGTGCACCGATGATGGTGATCTGGTGGGTACGGGTGTACACGCTCTACAGAGTTGATGAATCAATATGTATTGTCCTACCTTTGGGTATGGTCATGTCTAAAGCCTGGACTTCTTAGGGATTGCGCCGGTTTTGGAACCTAGACTTGTGCCGGCAGACAGCCTGGACTTGCGCCGATTTCCGAACCTAGACTAGCTTTGGGATTGTGCCTGCTTAAGATGTGTCTTTCCAAGACTCATGCTTCACTTGAGTAGTGAGAGGTGTCCTTCTCTTCTTACCCCGGGTTTCTTACGGCTGAGAGCCGATTAGGTGGACAAAAGGAGGAGTTGTTCCACCGCCTGTGTGCGAGAGGGTGAGATGTGTGTTGGATTGGACTTGGTGTTGGCATCGGATGCATGGTATCCAAGATGGATTATAACTGGATTATTATTATTGTTTAAATAAAATGAATGAACTTGCATAGGAAACTACAACCATATATTAGGCCTCTTTTCAGCCAATTATTGCATCCAATTCCACAAAGCAATGCACATAGGGTGGGATGCGTGGCCAGTACAAATCGTCTGATAAATTTTGGGTAGGTGATGAGCTGGAGTACGACGACGGGGAGGACTAGGAGGAGTCTCGCCATACGCTCGAGTTGGTGCTGATGAAGACGCTTCCACATCTTTGATCGTTGCAGTTCTGTTTGTTGCCTGCTACTCTGATTCCGCCACGTGGCGATGTAGTTATGTAAACCCTGCTATTTATGCTTTTGATACGATGTATGAGATCGATATTAACTATGATTTGGATATTGTGATGGAATGATCACCTGGGACTATCATTTTATACTTCATATCTGTTGATTTCCCTTTGTGGAAATTGAGATCGTTACATACATGTATGCTTCATTTTGCTGATCTTGGAATTGGAAGATTAAAAATAAATACTGCTTCTCAAATAGAGGTAGAGTATGAGATACAGCAAGACCAGATGGATGAACCTGAACTGATGAACCCATGGAGGCCCTACTAGCTAGGCGGTGGGCGAGCAGACAGCAGAGGCATAGAGGCGGTGAACCGAAGCAAACAGCGGTATAGTATATGGAGGTGGATTAACTTCGTCATGGTGGTACAGAGGTGAATCAACTTCTTCAGATACAGTTTTGCATTGTTATTAGTTGGATGCTCTTATATGTCAAGTTCATCCTTGTTGCCTGGCCTGCGGTATTATTTGGACACTAATGCTGTGTTGTGGGTCAATGGATCCGATGATCTCTCAGTGTACATGGTCTAGTTTGCTGAGTTCTTGTCAACTCGTTCCAAGTTTCTGCACTTAGTGTTGTCATTAAAAAGTTATATTACTAGCAGGAACCCCCAAGCGTTGCCGCGGGCTGCCGATTTCAATCACATTGTTACATTGACGTAGGGATTACTGCATGAACGTTTTTTTTTTTTTCCTTTTTTGAGATTAATGAACGTTTGAGTATTATAGAACACCCAAGTGAACTGCTTCCTTTATATATTCCATCATGGTTGTTTTAGCGTTGATAAGGACTCACAATCGGTGTTGGAACACAGCTCGTAGTTGAATATATACCAATGATATGCTTGTTTTCATTTGCATTGGTATAACTAGGTAAGCATTTGTTTTGTCTGACAGACCATATGACATCGAGAAGTTGGAAGGAGTATACATTTCAGCTCCCAGCGTCATGACATGACTGCAACCTAAGCTTTTGTTGCAAGACAGCAGCACGCTATTTGTAACTTTTGGCTGCAGTGTTGAAAAAGTTGCAGAAATGTACACTACCCTCCTGTATAAGGTTAGCTGGTGTGGTAGAAAGAGATGTAAGCAGAAGCAGCCTTGCGCATGTGGAAAGTGCAATACTTTGTATTAGTAGTGTGTCGGTTGCACAGTTTCAAAGCTCAATTAACTATGTACTGTGTAGGCTAGAGAATCAGAAAATAGGGAAGAAATTTAGCATGTGAATCCTATATGCAACCTTAAACCTCTGCATTGAAGGAGTACAACCTCATTCTTAGTAATCCTGGCAGCAACCTCATTCAGAACAAAGGCATTGAAATCAGGGTCCCTTGGCCTACAACCCTGAAGAGATGGTGCGTTCATGAGAAGCAGCCAGCCACCATGAAAACTGAAAAGAAGCAGAGTACAGTGTGGAGATTGTTGTTAAAAATGTATTCCGGTAACTGAACCGAATTGCACAAAGAGTACCTCGGGTCCGGCCGGGCGCTGCGGCCATGTGCCAAGCTGCCAGCGTCAACTAGACAAGCTCCTGACCCTGACCCTGACGCGTGACTCCGATCCCGGGCTTGATCGATGGCTACCATCCAGCACGGCTCGCTGGGGAAACAAGTAGTAGAGCTTCGCGTCTCTGACGCCCTCTGCCTTACCAGTCTGAAATGCCCCGACTCGACTATGCCTGAACCTGCCAGCTCCAAGGTTTCTGACTGAGGTGGCGTTTGGTTCGCCCAACATCGGTTCGACTAAATGCCTCCGGTTGTGGCGCGCGGTATTCAAGCTTTGCATGCTGTTGCTACCCTTTTCCGAGTATATACAAGGGCCCATTAATAATTTCTTTTTCTCTGGATTCCTGGCAAGCCGTGCTGTGCATGGTAAGTTGGGTTCAGCTGCTTCAGCAACTGCAGCTTTCTTGATCCCCGTGTGTTTGAAAGCGTGCATAAGGATGATCCTTCTAGTCCTTGGACTCCTGGCACAAGTCATCTCGAAACCGCATTACTCCTTCTTTTGGTTATATTATACTAATCTAATCTACTTTGCCCAATGTTCGAATTGTCCTTGGTGCTTAATTTCCGTGATTTAATATACTGATGAAGATTCAAGTGCAGCGTACACTCTGCACTCAAGGCTGACATGGATGGCTTGAACTGGGAAGCTGCAAGCTTTGTTGTGCCATACGCTATGCTGACCGGAGGGAGGACCAGGATGGAGAGAGACGAGAGATCATGAGGATTTTTTTACAATAAGCAGAATGAAGACAATTTTATACCAAAAATAAAAATTTCTGCTGTTTTTGAGGTTTCTTTTTTTTTTACAGAGATGAGGCTCTTATTAAGGCGTCAACATCCGTTAATCGATTCGATCACCTACATAAATGATCCATTAACAGTGACCATTTCACACATCCGCCGTCTCTTGGAGTAAAAAACCCATATGTGTAAATAAAAACCGACAGCATGTGAAAATGGGTTTTGTAGTAGAATCTGTATCAGCACGGCATTTGCCAGTCAATGAACCGCTACGGGCGGATTGATGACTTCTGGGCAGTCCGGCAAAAAGCTTGTACGCGGTAGCTGTAACGTTGCTTTCATCATGACTTGGGGTGATTGATTTCGTGGCAGTCCGTCAAAAACTAATCCGGCTGCCAAAACCAATGCAAACAACCACGGCACAGCGACGTTATTGACAGGGAAAACATGGGAAAACTAAGACGCATAACGTCGCTGTGGCTTGCTTTCATCATTTGCGTTACTATACCGGACCTTGATTCGCATATCCTTTATAAACTTATTATACTGAGTGCAAGCCATAAACTTATTATACTGAGTGCAAGCCATACGACTAATCGACCTTTTTTTTTTTTTTTGAGGATGATGGCTTACCACGACTACCACGTGGTGACTACGATGTATGCTTTCCCCCACTAAAGTTTGTAATGTACGACACTTCGAGGTTGCCAGAAGATATGACAAACATAAGAGGAGCACGGTCATGTAATTTATAAGCGTCAGGATAGGGGCACCAGTCTCTCTACCGTGCGCAATCTCACCGACAAACACAGCAGCTTCCAGCATCCGTTTTGAGACTGAGTTGATCTCGGTAGACAAGAGGGCTGGCCGCCTGTGATGCCAAGCGACATTGCGGTTCGATCGGCGGCTGCCGTTGGCGGTCTCATCGCCGGCAAGCTTGCTGGCCTTGCCTGGGATGAGGCCAAGCTGCTGTGGAAGTTCAAGGACGACGTCGACCACCTGAAGGACACCATGGAGTTTGTCAATGCCCTGATGCAGGATGCTGACGCCAGGCAGGCAAGCCATCAGGGCCAAGGAGAGCGTGTGAGAGTTTTGTGGATGAAGAAATTCAAGTCCGTCGCTTACGATGTTGAGGACTTGATGGATAAGTTTGAGGCTATTCAACACCTTCAGCAAAACCAATCCAAGGTACTAATGTTAAACTTCAAAATGCTTTCATATTACTCGAGTTGCGTGCCTTTGTTGTGGTGCTCTCAAATAATTTCGATCTAATGTCTTTATTTTTACCACATACTTTATTTTATGCGAGGTAATAACAAAAAAATATTATATATTTAATTATTTCTAATTTTAGAAGGAAATGAGTGTCCAAATATATATGTTGTCTATTTCTTTATGGAAAATTTAGTATTGATTTTTTTTTAACGTGATGGAGAGTTAGCAATGATATCATAGTACAGTATGATGGAAACCCTTTTGAACATGATATATACAGGTGCATTAATTTTTTTAGAACGTGGATATGTACACACGAGTGTACAGCATCGTGCTTTACTGATTTAACTTTTTTTAATGTGCTGAAAGGAAAAAATGTAATCTTTGGTGAATTTTTTCAAACAAAATAATAACAATATATGAGGTCTGTGACAACTTTGGTGTGTTGGTCTAATCTTTGTTTTTCGTTACATGACAGTAAGGTTGCAAGTGGGGCGGGCTTTTTACCGCAAGTCGCAAGGCCGCCCGCAAAATTTGACTTCGTGGCCTTTGTGGCCTTAGTGGCTAAAGTCCGCAAAGTCCGTTGGGCAACTGAGGGCGTCCGCAAAGCCCGCAAAAACCCGCAAACGGTTTGCGACGCCGCCCATTATTGCGTAGGCGAGGATGGCGTTGTGCGCGCTGTGAGGGATGGTGAAGCTGCAGGCGATGGTCAGGCGCCGCACCACGCTAGGGACAAGCAGTGCACAGGCACCCCTGGCTGCTGCTGGCTGGCAGCTGGCTTCCGTTAGCGGTGCCCGGCCGGCCGGGGACTGCGCGTCGTCGCGTAGGTGCTAAGCAGTGCAGCGGCGAGGAGGGGCCGGGTAGCGTGGGCCGCTCGTGACGATCCGGGGCCGCAGACGTACATCGCGTACCACCAGCCGCGAGGAAACCACGCCGGCCGGCCGGCCGGCTGGGCCGGCTGGCCATGCAGTGCGGCGCCTTGCTTGCTTGATGCCACCATTACACGTACTCGACTTGCTTGCTTGATGCCACCACTACACGTACTCGACTTGCTTGCTTGATGCCACCGCTACTCATACTTGACGTCGGCGACGCCGCCAAGCCGCACGCCGGCGAAGGCCGAGCTACTACTACTGTGCCAGAAGGTCTAGCCGACGCTGTCGTCGGCGCGGACACTCAGCGGCCGGCTTGACGTCGACGATGCGTCCTTCACCTTCGCGTCAGAGCCAGCGCACGGGGCAAGTGTTTGCGGACGCTTGCGGGCTCTAAACGATTTGTCCGCCAGTTCCGCTGGCCGTTTGCGGCGAAATCGTTGCGGCCTGCGGATTTCCGCAAAGCCCGCTTTATGGCTTGGCGGCCAGCTTAGCGGCCGGCGGACAGTCCACTGCCCGCCCCACCTGCAACCTGACATGACAGCTAGCGAGACGCTTTTTAAAATAGCCCCTCAATCGATCATGTAATATATATAGTTTTAATCATGTTGCCATAATTTAGACGTTCAACAATGTAAGGTGTTAGCGTAACATATTTTAGATTGCCAAAGTTCATTGCGTGCTAAATTAACGTGTCATGTACTATACTTATTTTGTGCCACCGGAGACTTCCGTATGCCGCGGGACCGTTGCTTGTTGATGGGTTTGCACGTCCGAAAAGACTTTGCATTCAAAGGAACAAAAATACGAAGGGCCATATGAACCCACTCATGTGCCTACCATGATTTGAAGTTTTAAAATATTTTTCTTTTTTCAGGTTAATTAATCAATTGATTAATTTAAAAAAACAACAACAATGAATGGCTCAGATTTGTTTACCTTCCAACAAGTAAAAGATGTACCGTAGCATTACCCTACATACTATTCACTTGCCGGCGCCCATGCACGCATAGCAAGGCTAGTTATGGCCATCTTTGGATCTCCTCCCTTCGTTAGATGTAACATCATGTATAGAGAAGATTAATAGATCCTAATATATTACTCCCTCCGTATCAAATAAATCTATTCCTAAAATACGTGCTAGTTAAACTTTTTTTAAGCTTGACTAACTTTGTAGAAAAGAGTAACAACATGGTATAAAACGAGCACCTTATGAAAATATTTTCTATAATAAATCTAATAATACTAATTTGATGACATAAAAATAGATTTTTCTAGAAATTTGGTCAAAGTTCAAAAAGTTTGACCTAAGACAAGTCTAGAAATTATAATTTACAGACTAACGAATATATATGCTAGAATAACTCATGTAATCCTGTCACTATATCTGCATTTAGTGCTCGTTTTTTTGTTTTTGGCCTAGAATCATGATGGAGTAGAGATATGCCTAGTCCATGAGACCATGACGTGACTGCAATGTTTTGCAACCCTCTTGCCATGACGTCGCTCATTGTGGAAGTCACGCGAACAACTAGGCAAAATTGGCATACCGCGCAGTGTGGATGTCGTGGCGGGAGAGCCCTTGCGTGCATGTTCTGTATATGCAAGAAAAACAACAACAAAGAAGTTGTCCCTAGCTTGTAGTGAAATTTTTCATTCCAGTTGTCGCGTGTGTGCGTTTTGTGTTCGTCTTCGTGTTCTTGAGTTCACTAGTGACGATCAGGGGCTCGACAGCCCCACCGCCAGCCCCAACATCTTGTATCGATCAAAAAGCCACCAGCGGCTGCGGCCAGGGGAGAGGAACATCATAGAGGACACCGATTGGTTGTATCCACCATCCATGAAGCGGGGACGCCTAGAAGAAGAGGAGATGGGGTGCCAACGGCGATGACCACAGCGTCAAGGAAAGCACCCTCATGTGTGGTCGATGCTCACCCACACAATTTACACATAGTGGGCCATATTAATGCAAATCAACTATGAGGTGATGGAGGTTTGGGCTGTGAAGCGCTCCATGGATCGCCAGGCGAAAGGTGCACTCATGCAGTCCTTTTCCATGTTGATGTGGGTCAAACTAGGCATGAAGGAGACTTGGGAGATGGTGAAGACAATGAGGCTTGGTGCCAATCGAGTCGAGGAAGTAAACACTTAGGAGCTCCTCAAAGGATAGTGTGACCCTCGGCGACTTAGGCATGCGCATCACCAATCATGTCACTAACTTGAAGGTCCTCGGGGAGGCGATCGATGAAGCATGCGTCGTCAAGAAGTTCCTGATGCGCGTGGTGCCGCACTTATTCAACTAAGTAATTGAGTCGATCGAGATGTTTTGCAACATGAAGGATCTATCGATCGAGGAGCTAGTTGGGGGGCGACTCAAGACGGTATAGGAAAGGTTAGATGACAAAGTGGAACAAATCATGGGCAAGGATGGGCGACTATTGCTCGCCGAGGAGGATTGGCTTGAGAAGCATAAGCACAATTTTCAATCAAATTCTAACAAGATGGGCAGTTGGCGGCGGCACCACAAAGCAAAGGGAAGGGCGCATCGACTTGAGGGTGGTGGCTCCAATAATTGATGCAATTTTGACATTTATAGCCATTGGGCGCAAGATTGTAAATGCCTCAAAAAATAGAAGAAAGAGAAGCGTGAGGAGGTGAATTTGGCTGTAGTGGGGTGGACTAGCCGATGCCACTCCTGGCGGTGGCAAGTGGTGTCACGCTGGCTTTGAGGTAGGTCATTTACCTCACAGAGAAGAATGTCATGCTGGTGGAGTGCGATAACGGCACATGGGTGCTGGACTTAGGAGTCAAGAAGCACATGACGGGCACCCACTCGACCCTACCACACCTCATTTTCCACACCTCCATTGGACCCTCGAAGCATGCCAACACCTAGGAAGCCTCAAAAGGAACCACGTTGGGATTGAGACCAAATGTTGCAGCAAAGGCGACACTACACCTTTCACCAATCGTCAACTATCGCCGCAAGTGGTGGGAGGGGAGGGGAAGTGGACCTCCTGGGATGGCAAGCCCCACTCCATGAGGCACAGAGGAGACTGAAGTAAAGAGGGAGGAGCACTGGGGGTGGGGTCCAGCAGGTGGACGCCGAGACCTGGTGGTTAGTGGCGGAGGGTGGCGAGCTCACTGTTGAGAAATTGGTTCTTACAAACAAGAGCATAGAGCCACAGTATAGGACACACAAACATAGGAGGGGATGGGCTCTCTTGACTACCTCATTTCTGGTGAACGCTGTCATTATTCATAGAAAGAGGCAATTGCCTCTTATTTATAGAGACGAATGGTAGGCCAGTGGGAAGCCAGTGTTGCCCCTTGGATTCTCCCGTTAATCACCCTCCTGTGAGTTTTGACTTATATCATACAGTGGCCTCAACTTATATCATACAATGGCCCAACTTATATGCTATAATGAGTCACATGTATCGAGATTCAACCACATTGATACTCCAAGTTTCACAACACTCCCCCTTGGGTGAATCACGCTTATGTGCATACCTCATGAAAAACTTCCCCCAAAAACCCAGTGGAAAAAAATGATAGGAGAAAAAAGTACATCACACATGCTAGTTGCGTTGCACCTATTGTCCCGTTAAATCCTAGCATGAGAAAACCCAATTGGAAAAGTCACCAAGGGAAAAAGAGTACAATAGTTTGATCTTCAGGATCTAGTCTTTAGGACCACATTATAGACCAAGGTTTAGGGAGTTTTCTCCCCCTAAACCCTACAATTTACTAAGTTGTCTCATGCCAATCCAACAAACACATCGATGGAAGCTAGATGCTAGCAAAGACTTTGTGTATAAATTTGCCAGATTTTTATAGGATTTAGTTTGCAGGATGTTTATTTCCCCGCTCTTCTGGAGCTCATGTGGGCAAAAGAATTTTGAAGCAATATGTTTTGTGAGATTGCTCTTCACATAGCCCATATGTATTTGTGCAAGGGACATTATTTCATAGATAATAGTGGGGAAACTGTCAAGACCCAAGCCACAAGACTTCTGGATGTGGTTGATCATCCTTTTGAGCCAAACACATTCACGTGTGGCCTCATAAAGTGCAATTATTTCTGAGTGGTTGGTGGACATGGCAACCAAGGTTTGCTTCATAGACTGGCATGAGATGCGTACACCACCACAGAGAAACAAAAAAACTAGTCCGAGATCTGGCGTTATGCGGGTTAGACATATAGCTAGCATCTAATATCCCACCCTGGTTCGGATATGGTTGGGTTTGCATTGTACCTTGCCAACAAATTTACTATGAATTCAATATCAGGCCTTATGCAGTTCGCTAGGTACATTAGTGCTCCAATGGAACTCAAGTATGGAACTTCAGGTCCCAATACCTCATCATGACCCTTTGGCCTAAATAGGTCCTTATCTGTTTCTAGGGATCGAACTACCATGGGGGTTCTTAGATGGTGGCATTTTCCCATATTAAATTTCTCAAGTACCTTCTTTGTGTAAGAAGACCGGTGCACAAATACTCCTTTAGGAAGGTGCTCAAGTTGTAGGGCTAAGCAGAACTTGGATTTGCTCAAGTCTTTCATCTCGAATAATCCTTTCTTGTGGTAAGTCGTTGCTTTCTCAATGTCCCTGTGGTGCCAATGATATTAAAATCATCAACATAGATCGAGATGATGCGAGAAACCCTTTAGGGATTTCTTGATAAACACATATGGACAATCATCATTGTTTGTGTAACCCCTCTTCAAGAGAAAATTACTCAACCGGTTCAACTACATCCTTCTAGATTGTTTCAACCCATACAACGATCACTGCAAGCGGACACTACATTTTATGGTTTGGATTCGGTCCAGGGGACCTTGAGCCCTTCGAGGGGAGTCTCATATAAATTTCCAAATCTAGTGACCCATAAAAATGTGTGGTCACAACATCGATCTATCAACTGCATTCTTAAATTCAAGTTAGCTACCATAGATATAAGATATCAGAATGTTATCTCACTCATGGAAGGAGAGTAAGTTTCATCATAATTGATTCTAGGGGCACTACAAGAACCTCACAGACCAAATGAGGGTAACTTAATGAAATGCTTCAATAGAGTTGCTCTTAGCGATCCTCGCAAGGCGAGCACAATATCCCTCACAAGCTTCTCTAGAGGCACACACAATCTTCTTGCATGCTTCGGCGGGCCGAAGCACCAAGCCATCTAGGAAGTGACAAACTCCAAGAGTAACAAGAACCACCGTACCGGCTTGTAAGATGAACAACTAGTGCCACTCGATGCAATCGCACTAGAATCACTCACTCACTATTGATTCACAATCTAGCAAGAACAAGTGAGTTAGAGGGGCTCCCAAGCACACTCAAGCATGGACACAAAGTCCCCCAAGGTGAACCTTTTTCATGCCCGAGTTCCCCTTCCATTTATAGCCCCAAGAGCTGAAATAGTCGTTACAAACTTTCTATGCAATGGCTGGACGCTCATGTTGACATGACCGGACATATGTTCGGTATAGCAAGGATACGTCCGGTGCTAGCTTTCGGTGTGTACCGAGCTGCCACGTGTCCTAGGCAAACTGCATAATCGTTAGTGTCTCAATGGCTCTCTTTAACAAGCTCCTCGAGCCATGATTGTATGCTCGTAAAAAACCGAACAGATGTAGCCGGGCTAGGGTTTGGTTGAATCGGAGAGCTTCCATATCACCTTCGAGGCGATCGGACGCATCCGATCACCCATGACCGGATGCGATCCGATTGTCCGATCGCTGCAGTCACGCTCAGTGCAAATACCGAACACGTCCAGTGTCAATACCGGACATGTCCAGTCACTTAAACTCCTCTTCTGAGCTATGGGCATCACACCAGCCGCGTCTGATGTCAATACCGGACACATCCGATCACCCCGTGGCCAGCGTGTTCAACACCTTTTCATCGTTAACTTCTCATTTACAAATGTGTCAACACCACCAAGTGTACACCACCATGTGCTTGTGCGTTAGCATTTCACAAACATTTTTCAAAGAATTAGCCACTCCACTTGCCATGCCATTCAATCCTAGCAATGATGCATGGAAAGTTAGATCACTCGCGTGGCACTAGATGATCGATATGCAAACAAGTTTGCCTATCATGATAGTATGACAATCTATCCTAAACCTAGTGATAAACTTCTCTACACACCAATGATTGGTGAAATGAAATGCCCTAAAAATATACCATTTGTCTTGCGCATTCCATTCCATCTCCTTCGATGTTGATGCAACACATGCACCAACCATCATAAATGATATGATCCACTTCATATCGTCACATGACCTTGTTGGTTCATTGATCTTAACCTCACTTGCTCTTCACCATTGCTTCGGTCCATTGCGCCAAGTCGTCTATCAACTTGCCCTTCATACTTGCAACCGGTCCATCGAGCTAAGCCTCATCTTGATCTTCTCCACCTTAGTCACATAAATCCATGTTATGTCTCATGCAATGAGCTTTATTGATGAAGGAGCTCACACATGTTCCGGTAGACTAGTCACCTGTGAATCTCACATAACCACATATTATGTGAGAACCGGCCACCTGAGATGGCAAGCGCCATTGCCGTTCGATCGGCGGGGTGCGTTGGCGGTCTCATCACCGGCAAGCTTGCTGGCTTTGCCTGGGATGAGGCCAAGCTGCTGTGGAAGTTCAAGGGCGGCGTCGACCACCCGAGGGACACCATGGATTTTGTCAATGCCCCGATGCGTGATGCCGACGCCAGACAGGCAAGCCATCAGGACCAAGGAGAGCGTGTGAGAGTTTTGCGGATGAAGAAATTCAAGTCCGTTAAACTACGATGTTGAGGACTTGTTGGATAAATTTGAGGCTGTTGAACTCCTTCGCAAAACCAATCAAAGGTACTAATGCCTAACTTCAATGCTTCGAAGGCTAGGGTTGATCTTGATCTAGATCTGATGGTCAAACGAGTGAATTAATTAAGGGGACAGTAAAAAAATACTTATTGACGCCCATATAGTATTATACCCGGCTTAAGGCCAGACCTAAGATCGTTCATCTTCCAAAAATTTCAGCTCAAACGCGTTTTTAGTTTGTGTTTAGAGTTACTGCTGACAAAAAACAGAACATCAATCAAATGGATAATTCATGTCAAAAAAAAAAAAAATCAAATGGATAAAACCCAAAGTGTTTTTCCACGGCCATTGCTTTCGCGTAGTATAATTTTTACAACATCTAGATCTAGCTTTCCCAGCCAAATGGATGGAAATAAAGAGATGTTTCGTAGCAGTTTCAGCTTCTAAAAGGTGTGCTGGGTGGAACCTAATAAAGCTGTTTTTCTAGAAGATGTTGATTTCACGTAGTATAATTTTCACAACACCTTAGATCTTGATTTCGGCTTTCAGATTTCTACCATTGCAAATTAGTGGAAATAGTGAAATTTTCATAATTATTTCAAGGGGATTGACGTGTGTTCGATTCAGTTTTCGGAAAGTGTTTTTGTTTTCAGAAAATGATAATGTCAACTAAACATGTAGGAACTTCAAGGTACACCCCCCAACCCCCACCCCCCACCCAAAAAAAAAAAAAAAAAGTTGCTTACGAGTAGTACATTTTTGCAGTACCTTGATTCTAATTTCGACTTTTACCTTTTCACTTTTTAGATCGGTCAAAAAAAAGTGAAATGTTTCGTAGTTGTTTCAAGAAGATTGAGAGAGGCTAGGTTTCATAGTTGCGTCAACCAACAATTTACAATTTTCCATAGTACATATCCCACAGTGATTGAGAGAGGCTAGGTTTCACAGTTGTGTCAACCAATCAATTTACATTTTTCCATGTTAGATAGTGATAGTAGCTTCTATAGCTCAAAGCTCATAGCTGAGCCCAAAAAAAGACACTTAAAATAAAAGGGTAAAAGAACTTTCAACTCTAGAAAGTGCTTCTGCTATCAAAATAAGAACATTGATCAACCAAATGGGTGAAACCTAAAGCTTTTTTTTTACAAGTCACTACTTTCAGATAGTACAATTTATTGCAAAACCTTAGACCCTGCTTTTGACTTTCACCTTTTTTCAAATGAGGTAAAAATAGAGAGATGTTTCCTAACTAGCTAGCTCATGGGAGACTAAGATTTTGTTAGATTCACTAAATTGGTTCATGACTGTTTTTGTTGCCAAGAACTAGAGCATTGACCAAATGGGTGGAACTTGAAGCTGCTTTTCTAGAAGCTGTCAGTTTCGCATATAATTTTCACACCACCTTGAAAGTTGCACTACTATGAATCATTTTCAGAGATGAATAATTTCTGTTAATAGATACGGGCAACACAATCACCTCTATCAAATGGTCTCTTGAGATGGTAGCCTCTGTTAATCTCAGTTACAGGCTTACATGAGACCTTCCTACCACTGTGATAAAATCTCATCTGTGATTATATGTACTTATATGAAAAAATTCGTAATCTAATATTGAATATTTTAACTGCTAATAAACAAAAAATAAAGTTTTTACTACAAAGCTTTAAATCTTGTCAAGCACTATAACTTTGGTATAGAACATGTGACATATCTCCATCTGAGATTATTAAAAATTTAAATCTCAAAATATGTGAATTTAAAATAAATATTTGAGAATCTAAACAACACCTTAGAAAACTTATTAACAACAAACTTGTTGATCAGGTCGGCCACTTCGACTTTGGTATTTACTCATGTGAGCATTCAAGGTCATTTGGAAATTCTAAACTTTTGATTTCAAAATCTATAAACTTTAAACTGTTCAAGTACAAATTTATGGATTGTATCGAGAACTGCTGCTTGGTAGATGGTATTGACCATGTCAATATCTTTGTCTGAAATTTTTAAATTTCAATGTTCAAGGACTTAAAACAAGACTTTGGAACTCTAAATAATTTTGCTATAAAGTTTGTCTTCTTTCTGTTTCTTGTGAAAAAGTTTATGAATTATTTTTTTGATGCAACTATTTCTAAAGGTCAGCCTCTTAAGATGTCCATCTTTATTAATCATTTATAGAGGCAACACCTTAGAATTGTTTCTTATATATGTTAATAGTAAGGATCGCAATTTTGTGGGTAAACCAGTGGGTTTTCGACCCAGCGAGGGCAGAGGTGGGTCTACTTTTCACCCCCCAGTTTTTTTTTAGGTTAAGAGACACCCCCCTCCCGGTTTTCAGATCCAGACCTAGTGGGCAACTTGAATTTAAGTTGTTGTCCAATAGTATCACAGGAGTATTTCAAAATACCATAATACTCCCTCCACCCCTAAATAAGCGTTTGTTACGCTTACCGAAAACAACTTTGATTATATACTAAAAATATTAATATTTATGGAACATAATTAGTATCATCGAAAAGATCTTTAAATCTAGTTTTTCAACAAATTTATTTAGAGATATAAATGTTGCATGTATTTTCTACAAAAATCAAGTCAAACTCATGGCATGGACACCAATGGCTGACAGTTAATTAGGGATGAAAGGAGCATGTACTAAGACACATGTACAACTATTTTTTTCTCTTACAGATTAGGACATTCTTTTCGTCCTACAATTCACTGCTACTGCGGTTTACAATGGCTCACAAAATGAAGAAGGTAAAGAAAACTTTATCCAACATAAAGAAAGAAGGTCACAAGACCCTTGGTCTGGTGCCACCAGTCACACCAATGTGTGCCGATGTGGTGGCTACAAATCAAGCAATCATGGCACCCACTATTGGGGACATAGGCATTACAATGGTAGGGAGGGACACTGAACGGAAAAAGATAATGGAGCTACTGAAAAATGAAGTTGATGATGTTATCCCAATCATTCCTATTGTTGGACTCGGTGGCATGGGGAAGACCACACTAGCCCAAGAAATTTTTTCAGACAATGAAACCTCAACCTTTGATGTACGGGTATGGATTTATGTGTCCAAGAAGTTCGATCTACAAAGGATTGGGGATAAAATCTTATCAACAATGAGTAGAAGTACTAACAATGAGGCAAGTGAAAGGTACATCCAACCAAAAGACAGTGATTTGCAGTCCATTGTAGAAACAATTAAAACTATGCTCCCTACCAAAAAGTATTTGATTGTTCTGGATGATATGTGGGAGGAAGGTGTGGATAATTTGAACATTTTGAAGCAAATGCTACGATGTGGTGGGAAGGGAAGCAAGATAATATTAACTACACGGATGCAACATGTAGTGGATAATTTGAATTGTGCTCTAGCCGGTCAAGGAAGAATAATTCGTCCTGTGCCCGAGAGCGACCAAATCAATTTGAGCAAGTTATCAGATGATGATTGTTGGAGTGTGATGAAACAAACAACACTCAGGCAAGATGAGAGTCTAGGTGGACTAGAAGAAATTGGGAGAGAAATTGCCAAGAATTGTGCAGGTCTACCCCTACTAGCGCGATCTCTTGGATTTTTGTTATCCCAACATAAATCTACGGAGGCATGGGAAGAAATAAGGGACAGGATTGTTCTGGGTATGAAAGAACACAATCAAGAGCCTTTGGAGCGCCTCATGTTGAGCTATTACTACATGCCATTAAAATTCAAGTTGTGCTACACATATTGTGCAGTTTTTCCTAAGGGCTTTACTATTGCTAGTGACACCCTCATCCAGCAATGGAGTGCCCTTGGATATATTCAATCATCAATCGATGGCAAAGACTGTGTTCACTATTTGTTGGGAATTTCCTTTCTTCAAATATCAATTACATATCAGGTCAGCTGACTAATTTCTTTCCAGTTTGTTGTTCATGCAGCACGGTAGAATGCTACCAGGATATTAAATTCCAAGATTGCCAACAGTTCAAAGTTCGTGCTTTTTTAGCTACGAATCCAGCTGTATGGTGGCATTATCCCACAGTTAATATATCACCACATCTAGTTCAAATAAACTTGATACACTTGATGCTTCAGAGGAATGCACTTTCTTACTGTACATTATGAAAGTTTGTTAGCACATACTTTTGGAATACGCCTGTAAACCCATGCTCATACACGGGTTAGTAACCTTATGACATGAGTGTTAAAAGTTCATGGGAAAACTTACGACCTACAAATAATTTGCTTACCTTTGCCCTCTATCATTTGTATATATTCTAATGTAATGCAGGTATAGATATATACTTTATCGTTACCAGTTTCTATAATTTTCTCAACCCACATTCATAGTTTTTCACCATCAATGGCAGAAGTATAGGCAGTTTAGAAACATATATGTGATACTTTGGGATTTTTCTTTATAATGGAGTGGGTGGGGAATTTAGGTGTATTTACTGGGTTTACATTAGTTTTAGATTTAATAATGGCAAAGACATATAACTTAGGTTTGGTAAAAATTTAGTGGGTACTGTATGAATTTAGAGGTACTTGAGATTATTTTTCATACCAACACAGGTGGGTAATTTATATGAAGATCCAGGGATTATTTTTTCAAATGACAAAGATGGGTAATTTAGATATATATTTCGACTTAGAGGGTTACTTTATACTACTTTTCTGATTGCAAAGGTGGCAATTTTTGAGAAAATGAAATAGCTGTGTGAATTTCTAGAATTTATCCGTTTTCTAGGACATCTTGTAAGGATTAGCGTGAATGTTGTAATCAGTACTAATACTGGTAAGATAGCATAGCAGCTTTTCTTAAACATGCTTCCTAGAGTTCAGGTGCCTACTTGACAACCAAAAAGGAAACAAAAGAAGGAAGAAAGAGCTCAAAACCATCCAATGAACAAGAAGCATTGCCTCGTTAGATGCAAAATTTTAGTCACCTGATATATAGCAAGTCCCTTTCTTAAAATAAAAACTGACACTTTGGAGGGAATGAGCCAGCCACACTAAAAAGTGGAGTGAAACTTACGAGAAAACTATTTCATGCCTGATTTTTTTTTTTTTTTTTTTTTTTTTTGAGATTCTGTAAAAGTGGAAATATAGAACATGTTTAGGCATCTAGTCTAGGGATCTATTAGGAGCGCAATGTTGTTTCTTCTCCAACAATGCAATAGAGCATGAGTCTTCAACGCCAAGCATGTCAGGATAGAAGGCCTGCGAGAGAGGCTCTTCGAGGATAACCTCTAACTGCATCCAACATCGAAGCGCTGAAAAGGCTCGTCCAGGAGGCAGCGGAGACGGCCACCTCTTAGGATGAACTGCTGCGCTTTTTATCGGTTGTATACCATTATGTATTATCAGAACTTGAGTTCATATAATAGGATGGTCCAGCCACAGCCTGTCTTGTCGACCTCCTAAAGCGCTAGTTAGAGGCGCGTCATTTGTATGAATAACTTACTCTTCTTAATGCAATGATACACAATTCTTTTGCATATTCGAGGAAAAAAAAAACAACGCAGTAGAACATAGAAAAAGATAAAATTGTGTGAGGCTAGAGTCACTCCAACGAAGCAGAACACACATCAGGACAGCAAAAAGACCAAGAATGTTGTTTCATGAAAAGATAGATTATGCATTTATGCTAATATTTATTATTATGGAATGATTAGCAAAATTCACTCAGGTTTAATAGCTTAAGAATGGGCTCGTTTGTTACCATCAAGATAATGTTTAATAACGATAGATTTTATTTCGCTACTAAGATTTAACAATTTATTTGTCTGCAGAGTACTCCAGAGGATGCTGAAGGTCGTCCCATTAAGGTGACAATGCATGATTTGGTGTATGATCTTGCAAAACTAATATTTGGCCAAGAGTTAATGGCTCTAAATGATCACGAAGAAATGACTCAGAGCAGACTTGAGAAGAATTATTGCCGACATATGCAGTTTATCAATTATCAGAAGCAGTCTATTGATTGGAAAAAAATACCGAGTAAAGTTAGATCTCTTCACTTTACCGAGTGCAACAGATTGCAGCTTCAAGATAAGTCATTCTCTAAACCCAAATATTTGCGTGTTTTGGACATAAGTGGATGTTCCATCCAAGGGGAATCTGTCCCCAACAACATATCGCTGCCATCCTCCATTCACAGTCTGGTGCAGCTCAGGTACCTTGATGCCTCGAGCTTGCCAATCACATCACTTCAAAATCTTTGCATAAACTTCAGAATATGCAGACACTAATTCTTTCCAATTGTGCACTTGAAACCTTGCGACAATATTGGTAGCCTTCTTAATCTTTGTTATTTGGACCTATCTGGCAATAGCAGCCTCCGTAAGTTACCTGTGTCATTTGGGGAGCTCTCGCACTCTGGTTCCTCAAACTGTCGACTTGTTCTAAACTTGACGAGTTACTGAATCAATTAACAAGCTCGAAAGTTTACGGCGCCTTGACATGTCAGGCTGTTGTGTGCTTGAAAACCTCCCCGAGAATTTTGGTAGCCTTCCCAAACTCTTGTTCCTAAATTTGTCAGGCTGTTCCAAACTAGTTAAACTGCCTGACAAGTATAAGCCTCAAGTCTTTAGAGCATCTAAACCTATCAAGTTGCCATGAGCTACAAAGCCTACCACACGATTTTGGCAATCTTGAGAAACTCAACTTCTTAAACCTCTCGATTGCTACAAGGTACATGTGTTACCGAGTCCTTTTGCCGGCTTAAGCATTTGAAAGACCTCGATCTTTTCAGATGTCATGATCTGAAAGGGCTCCCTGAATGCTTTGGTAACCTTTCTGAGCTTCAGTCTACGGGCGTAACAAGTTGTTCTAAGCTGCAATTTTTGCCCGAGTCATTTGGTGGTCTATCAAAGTTGAAGCATCTCAATTTATCATATTGTGTAAGGCTTGAAAATCTCCCGTCCTCGTTTTGTAGCTTGAAGCTTCAAGAAGCGTACATGAAGGCTTTGCATAGTCTCCGTGAGTTGTCATATGGTATTGGCACCATGACTAGTCTCACCATGTTTGAAGTCTACACAGGGAGCAATCTATTTTTAGATGCGGGTGTCGTTCCTTCCATTTTGAAGCGTCTACAGTTGCATGACAGGGCAGTAAGACATCTTGTACATGATGTGGGAGGAGGTTGGTTATGGACGGCAAAGCAAATTATAGTGAGCATTGGGAAACCGGCTTGTCACCGCCTAGAGATTAATGGCCTTAAGAAAGTTGAGCAACCGGAAGATGCGGGGAGAGAGCTAAAGCGAGAGATAATCCAGACCTCAAGGAGCTAAAACTTTCCCGGGATCGTGCGAGATAGGGGACAGAGAACATGAGAGACACGAGAGGTGTTGGAGAATCTTGTACCTCCTCGGACTCTTGAAAAATTTGAACTAGGAGGGTACCAGAGCAGGAATTTCCCTAACTGGATGCTTCAGATCTCCTCCTATCTTCCATTTGTCACCACCATTGAACTCATGTATTTAGAATGTGATTCTCTTCCTCCACTTGGGATGCTGCCAAATCTCAGGCTGTTGTTTATTCAGGAAATTCCGAACATCATCAAAATCGGAAAGGAATTCTATGGAGAGGAAGGTAAATGCAAAAGGTTGAGAGTTATACAATTACTTTCATTGAAGAACTTGGAGGAATTCTGGACAACCCGGTCAGGTGAAGAAGAGGACGGGTTCTTAATCCCTAATTTGCACCTGTTGAGTGTACACAACTGCCCAAAGTTGAAGTTTACGCCATATCCCCCAAAAGTATGTATTGGTACTTGGACAACAGCGATGAGGTGCTACCGCTAGTGCATGGGTTTCAGAGGCTTTCATCTTCCACTCTCCCTTTTTAGCAAGAATCGAGAACTCAGATTTTGATGCCGACAAGTGGGATCGGCTTCAGCACCTTTCCACCCTCGAGGAATTGATGTCATTAACTTCACCGGGCGTTTGTCGTCCTTGCCGGAGGCCACTCCATGCTTCCCGCTCTCTCGGAGAACTAAGGTTGTCGTTATATCACCTAAAGATGCTGCCAGAATGGCTGGGGCAGCTCATTACCCTTGAAGTATTAAGCATCTCGGGCTCGCCCTGCGACATCTTTGCCTCAAAGCATACCGAACCTTACGGCCTTGAAGATGCTGTTCATTTGGGACTGTCCAAGACTGGTTGAGAGCTGCAAGGGGGAGAATGCCCACAAGATTTCTCACATCCCAGAAGTAGTGTTGGATGGCACAAGATTCGTTCAGGGACAACCTGTCGAAGAATAGAGGTAAGAAACCTCCCAAAAGCCTAGTAAATCTCTGATTTGTACATGTAACTATGTATTGCTTCATTTTGATGATCTTGGAAATTGGAATTGGAAGATTAAAAATAAATGTTCCTTCTCAAACAGAGGTAGGGTACGAGATACAACAAGAACAGATGGATGAACCTGAAATGATGAAGCCATGGAGGTCCTACTAGCTAGGCGGTGGACAAGCAGAGGCACAGAGGAGGCCAACCGGGCACAAAGTGGTGGTATAGTATATGGAGGTGAATCAACTTCTTCAGAAACAATTTTGCACTGTTATTAGTTGGATGTTCTTATATATCAAGTTAACGCTTGTTGCACTGCCTGTGGTATTCTTGGGACGCTAATATTGTGTTGTGGACCCTGTTCGGCTAGGCGGGCCTAGGCGCGCTTTAAGCTCTAGGCGATGGCCCTCCGCCCGCCTAGGGGGTAGCGCGGTACCTAGGCTCTGCCCAGCTGTTCTTGATGAAAGGCGGCCAGATCCGTCATGGCAGGGACGCGTGGGAGCATGAGGCGGGTGTGTGGCGGCGGCGGAGGTAGCGGACGGAGACCCGCGGCTGCGGAAGAGGCCTGAATGGCGGGGGTAGAGGAGGCGGCGGCGACGCAGGGGCGATCGAGGGGAGGGAAGGCATCGGGGGAGAGGATAAGGTGGGAGGTGCGCTGTTGAATAGTTGGGTTGCTTTGATGGGCTTCCTTTTAGACTAAAGGCCCACTAGTCCCCTGTTTTTCTTTTGTTTTAGAGGTATATATATGATGTATATGGCAAGGTATATGTATGTTGATGGCACCGCCTAGGAAAATGCCTAGGAGCGCCTAGAGGCTCTGCTTACTCCCGACTAGGCTCTAGGTTGTAGGTCACCGCCTAGATTCCGCCTAGCGCCTAGCCGAACAGGGGTTGTGGATCAATGGATCTGATGACCTCTCAGTCTACATGGCTTAGAGTGCTGAGTTGTCGTTATCAACTTGTTCCAAGTTTCTGCACTTTGTGTTGTCATTAAAAAGATATATTATTTCGTGTAGGTGGTATCAAAATGAGTTGAAGAAACTTGGTGTGTGACGATATAAGCTCCACATGGCTCAATTTAGGAGGCTATGGAATATTTCATCTTATAATGAAGGCAAGTAACAATCATGGATACAGTTATCGGGTTTACATGCTTATAGCCTGACATGGATTGATAATAGAAACAAGTATTTATGGATCAGTCACTGGCAAGGACAAGAAGCAGAGGGGTGCAAACAAGACTGCTGCATCGGTTGGCTGATTCCAGCAGTTGCTACACATTTTTGTTTCACTGTAAGTCAAGTATGCACCGCCCTGTTCAGTGTGTTCTCTGTTCCATTACAAGGATGCAGATGCAGTTATCTACTGCACTATCAATGAGATTCAGTAAATCATCAAACTACCTTAGGGTGATGTTGTTTATCGCATTTCTAATGCGGACTGTTGGTGTCAAAAAAAAGGTGAATTATTATAATGCAGATAGTTATCACAAATGAGTTCATCTAGTACTTGTATCTCTTACTAGTCATGGTGCATATTTAACTCTGAACCGTTTGATGTCTCAACAACAAGATTAATTTAATAGGTTACATAGAAAAGAGAAGGGAGAATTAGGTGGAGGGCCTCCAAAAAAAACTTTGTTTAGGTTTTGGGCCTTTTTTTCTTGAATTTGGGTGGAAGACCCTCACATAAAAATTTCTTAGCTCAAAGGCCTTCCGTCGGTTCGGTTCTGTTAACTAAGTCCGTTAGTTATGGCATTGTACTTCATGCGAATTGACCATTGTACCCCTCCCTTCTATCCACTCCCAAACCAGCGAACAGCCAGCTCCCCCACCCGGACGCGCGTGATAGCTCTCACGCCGCGACCCGACCCCGACCCGACCTCTACGCTCCCCACCCGATGCCGACGGAAGGAGGTGACCCGGTGGTGCCAGCCCCGGTCCAACCCCCCGGCCGCCATAGATCGGCGTTCTCCGGTGCCTCGGGCCCCTCGCCATAGATCGGGCGTTTGCCGCTGCGACATCCACTACTACACAAATGAACATTGGTGGCGGGCATTTTGGCTTTTTCCGTGACGGGCATTGTGTCCGCCCACGGAGCTAGGGTCACGGTTAATCGATCGATTAACCGTGGCGGACTCATGCCCGCCATGGAAAATATATTAACCGTGGCGGGCGTTTAACAAAAACCGCCATGGTTAATAGATTAACCATGGCGGGCATCGTTCTGGCCCGCCATGGTTAATGTATTAACCATGGCGGTTTTTATAATATGCCCGCCACGGTTAAGAAATTCAGGATTAATAAAAAATCAAAAATATTATAAAATTGTAAATTGTGATTTAAGCCACATATTAAATAATAAAATAAGAGAATATTCACATAAATCTTGAACATATGCATCACAATTTAACATTCAACTAACATGGACATTCAATTATATAAAGCACTTAGAGTTTAAAAGTGACGATTTGTACACATCACAATTTACAAAACTTCGATCCAACGATCGATTGCTCAAACACGTTTAGCTAGGTTACAACTCGGGCTATCCCACGTATAGTCCTTCATGTCTAGCGCATTTCTCAAATCCCGTAGTTCCCATAAGTCCTCGTGTGTAGCAAAGGGCGCCGTTAGGGTCGAAGAAATGGCCGGTAGGTAGCACTAACGTCCTCAACGACGCCCCTACGGATGGCGCCAACCGTTTCTTGAGCATAAGGTCGCCCAAGCCTTTCATCCAAAAATATTCCGTGGTTTTCTTCGTCACCGCGCCACGTAGTATGGTACACGTCCTTTTGCGGGATATGAAGGTGCGGTATAGAAACCACACGGGTTGGTTCCTCTAGGTCGCTTACATGACTTTGCATGCACGATATATGTATCGAAAATGGTTAGAATATTATGAGACCATTCAATATGGGCGTGCAAACGAGAGTAGTGCTACATATATATACCTCGACATCTCGCCTGATCTTCATTTGGTCCCCATGTTTTTGTTTGCGTATGGGCTGCCTCACGATCGTATGACTCGGTCCGCTTAAGTAATCCTTTGTAAGCCCCTATGCGAAATCCCTCGGTGTCATGACTTTACGAAGTTTATGGTATGAAATAGTATACAAGTGTCGCGGACTTACGGTTGCAAGGCCTCTTCAAAATGTTTATAGAGGCCTTTTGGCGTATCATACAACGAAGTCGAGCCTAAGGGCACATCCATCACGAGGGAAGATTAGCCAAGTAATCCAAATTGGCTGGTGTGTCTTTGTTGTTTGTATACCGCAAAGGCTACACCATTTTATTTGATTAGAGATAGATTCGGTGTTCAAAAATAAAAAGTATTATTGCTTTTGACTTACTTGATATGTTGGGCATAACGACACAACCGCCGGCCCTTTGATCTTCTTCATGCACTTGCGGATGTACTCGCCATCTCTTTAACTCTTGCATCGCACAAACTTTTGTAGTGTTTTATATTGTTCGGCCTTGCCCGCTTCTTGAGCTCTTGGTTCCTCCGGGTCTCCATCCGAAATGAGAAAAATATGCCACGTCTATATACGTTTGGACATAGAAACACAATTGGCTCATTCATCGTTCGGGCTATCAATGCTTGCATCCCGCAAGCACATGTCGCCACGTCATTATAGGATCGAAGAGCTAGAATTAGTGGTGTCTGAGCCGTAATGATCGGTAAACAAACTCACGCAGCGGCATAGAGGGTGACAACGGATTGGTCGAGGTCCGGCGCCGTAGCAACCGCCACATTTCGCCGGCCTAGTGGCGGTGAAATGTCCTCCTCCAAGTTAAAGAGCTCTTTAGGAACCCGAAATGAAACTCCGTCACCCCCGATCAAACGCATCTTTGATATAATCAGTGGAACTGCGAGTGTCCCACTCCTCTTCCTCGATTAGTTGGCCCTTGGGCACCATGAATTTGCCAAGCTCAAACCAATCAGGGCGGTCAGGGCTGACCCATTGTCCCCGCCGATGGGGTATATAATTCCTATACGTAGGAGATGTATGTTAGCATCATCTAGGTGCGTGCGCATATATGTAATATGTCGGCTAAGTTTGGTTGAGATTATCACGCATATACGTACTAAAGGCACCGCCGGTCTTCACGCCCCAGTTACCGTTTAGCCAATGTCGAGGTCCTTTTCTCTCTCGCTAGCTCGCCCCTTTGCCGCAATCATCTAAGTATTTGGAGGTCGGGGCAAGAACTTCCCTCATCCTCTTTTGATAGCTTGTTCTTCTTCGGCCGGGGGAGCATTCGACCTCAACGTCCTTTCCGACTCCGAGGCGGTGTTGAGAAGCCTATGCATGTGTACAAGTTAGCCATATAATTTTTTGCTATACCTGTCACATGTGTTGACATTAGGCACCAATTAATGCATAGTACAAGTTAGCCATGTATTTTTTAGCTATGTACCTGTCACATTTTCTGAAACCTCCTCGACCATTGGGCGCTTTGAGCGGCGTGGGAGGAGGGCAGCCCCCCGTGTGTTGCTTAGGAGAAGGTGTCCTCTCGCCGCCGCCGTATCAGGTGTCTTCGCGACCGTCTTCTCCTTCGGTTTTTTCGGGAGGTGGGTTTGGACGAGGACTTCCGCCACCTCGCCACCATCGTCGTTGTTATCATCATCGTCATCACCACCACCACCCGGGGAGAAGGAGGAGGGCTGCGTCGCTACCGTCGGAGGTGGTGTCGTCGGTTTGAACAGGCAATGTCTTCCTTGTTCCATAGGTAATCCCTCTCCACCCGGAAGGTTCTTGAGTATTGTTTCTCCTCTTTCACCTGGGATATCAATCTCCTCATCACCAAGGCCTAGTTCTAGGGATTGCAGGTTAACGAAGACATACTCGGGTGGGACCGGCTCGTTATTGTACAACATATTAGTCCGTGGTGGACACACCACGGCAATGCTTCCACCTCCTTCTTGTTTCCCTTCACGCCAGCGGGTATTCACACCCAGGCGTTCGGGTTACCCGCAAAGTTTGGGTCGGGTAGTTCGGGTTTTAAAAAGTTCGGGTAATAGAATTTGCTACCCGAAATCAGCCCCGAAAATTCATTACCCGCAACTTCGGGTACCCACAAATTCAGGTTCGGGTTCGGGGTATACCCATTGTACCCAAAATATATAAAATCACATCAAACACTAAATCAACACATAATTTCACATAGAAATAAAACATGAATATTCATATTGGACACAAATTTGTAGTGCCTGTATGCCTACTATTCATGCAGAGCAACTAACAAGACACAAACAAAACAAATGCAAAGCAGGAGCGACATAAGCTAAAGATAGTAATCCTACTTCATTTAGCGGCAGAAAAAAACATGCAAGACCCAAATAAAACGATTACTAGTGGCGTAAATAAAGCTAATGATTCGGGTGGCGGCGTAGATTAGGGGCGCAAGTAGATGTGGGCGAGTGAAACGACTTTGTTTGTTGGGCTTGGCTTGGGGTGGGGGTGGGGATTGGGGAGTCATCGAGTCCACATTGTTAGTCACAAAGTCACACAACATATGTGGGTTCGGGTCTTGTGCACCGGGATCTCAACCCGAAGTTACCCACAAAAAGTTCGGGTTTTTATGATTCGCTACCCAAACTGAAAAGCGGTATGCTAGCGGGTTCGGGTTTTTCGGGTTCGGTCAGGTTTTTGGGTTCGGGTAATGGGTAGCGGGTAATATGCCCGGGGTGAACGGGTATATAGAGAATGCCCGCCGCGGGTTCGACGAGATCGTCGATTGGGTTCTTGCTAGCTCCGGCAGAGGTACTCACACCTTGGATGTTGGAAATACCTTTCTTCGTTAATACCTCTTCTATTTTCTTCTCGACTATGTCCTTTATGGCTTCCTCATAGCCTTGCATCCTAAGGTTATCCTTGTACCTCCGCCTCGTGTGGTAGTTGCCCGCATCGGATGCCCGAGGAATCCACGGTCTTCCGGCTATACCTCGAGCCCCCGCCCCGAACTCGCGACCCGCGGCGCTCGGGTCTTCCGATTGCCTCGGTCACTCGCCGCGTGCTCCCTCCTAGGTTGGAACTCCCGCGCTCCTTGGCCCCTTTGACACGCATCACCTTCTTCTCCACCTCGTCAACCTTTGGGTCATTGTACTTGGAGGTGCTACCCGTCTTCGCTTCTTTGGCCCGGCGGGCATAGAAGAAGTCACGTGTCCTCTCAGGAAGGGCTTGCAATGGATTCTCTATCCCTTTCTCGGCATCCTCCCTTTCTTTCCGCCGCCATCCACCCTTATGACCATGATATCCTACCATGCCGCAGGTTGTGCCTCGAAGTTCGTTCTTCTTTGCGAGTTCTTTATCCATTTTCGACTTGGCCTCATACTCTTCGTTAGTTGTAAGGTTGACCGAACTCATCCTGCACCGGTTGCTTTAAGAAGTTGTAGGCTTGAAGTGGTGACTTGCCCTTCTCGCACATAGTTTGTGTACGATGGTTCCGCTAGGTGCTAAGCGCTTTGCTTTGCAAAACGGACCACACATACTTCTTGCATTTCTTTTGTCAAAGCCCCGCCTCGCCCCGGATAATGGAACAGGACTTTCACGCCTTTCCACACCTTCTTCTTCAAAGACATCCGAACATTCCTCCGGTCTAGGTAAGTGATGGGCACACTTTCCTTGGCTACAATGGAGATCTGGTTGCTATAGGTGGCCCCGATTTTTCAAAGGCTCCACGGGATCTCCATTCGGCCCTATCCTCAATATATTACGCACCACCTCGGCTTTCGGTGCCTCCGGTGCTAAGCCTCTTTTCAAGCCCGACTTCTTGGAGGTGGTGGTCATTTGAAGTGGGGGGTGGGACGATTCCTGCCCCTCTAACTCCAGCTCTCTCTTCACCAAACTCTAGACGAGGCTCCAATGGTAATCTGCCACGACAACAACTAAAAATTAGTCGGTGTACTTATCGTTGGTAAAAGTTATCCTACGTAATTATTTATAATTTGTATAGTCGCAGTAAGCGAACAGACACGGTGAGCACTTCACCCAAGAGAGGGTTAAATATCGAATCCATGTGGAAACGGGTGAGGGTGACTACGATCTAATCTTAATCCCGAGTAATACAAGACTAAGAAGGTTGAGGATATAGAGTGGATTACTAAGATAGCTAAATCTTAATTTGGTAAGTGATATAGATAATATTCTTATGGGGATGTACTCAAAGGAAAGCAAGGCCTAAACTCACTATTCCCCCAAGAATCGGTTCCTACGTGTCCTATCCTACGGGACGTGGAATCCAAAAAAGAATCAATGGTACTCGTCACTACCACGAACTACCACGATCCAAAGGTAGGGTGTATCTGGTGATACCCGAGCCCAAACACCACGTTTGACCGCGAATAATACTCTAATCTAGGGCCCAGATTAAAAGTACTCCAAAGAGAGACTCAGACCAATAAGAATAATTATAAACAATAACTTACTAAAAGAAGAAGTAAATTACCGAGTAACTCCAAGTGTAGATTAACTTCCACCGAGGTACAAGTGTGAAGATAGCACCGATGTGCCTAGGCACTTCCTCCCACTCCTTCCCTCCCTCTATCTCTTTTGTTCTAAAGACTAGAACTAATGAGTTCTAATCCTCTTGTATTAACTCTTCTAATGATGTTTCTATTCTCGCTTCTAATTACATTCTAATTCACTAATCTCTTAGAGAGAGATGATCCATTCTTGGGATCCCTCTACAACTGAGAGATAATGAATTAGTAATGAGAGATAATGAATAATAATGCTATGGGGGTCGACCTCGGGGCTGCTTATATAGTCCTCGGAGGTAGAGTAGCGGACAAGTAGAGTAGCGGACAAGTAACTAATCTCCACCATTGGATCAAACCGACCTCCAACAACGGTGTAGATACAACCTCAATGTCGGTAGTAAACCGACATAGAAAGATCAGCCGATGGTGGACCTGGCACCGGGCGGCCTACCTGTTCCTACCACCATTCCTTTGATCTCTTTGTCCTCATCTTGTAAGCCGTAATATTGCTTACCTTGCTTTGGAAGAACATAATCATAATCATGCCTTTGGTGTTTAGATAAGAAAACCTTCCAAGAGTCAACGAGCTTGATTTGATCTGTCGAATGTTTTAATCACAAATAATCATGCTCAATCTTCTGATCTTGTCACCCAAGATAGGTTTAAGAAAAGTATATAATGAATCAACTCCATCTTGTTTGTTGTGCCTATGGTTAGAGAAGAATGAATAAAGTTTTGGTTCATTTGGTGTTTTTCCACCAACGGGACCCATGCATTTGATCTCTACTATGACTTTGTAAGCGGTGACAAAGTGGAGAAGCTTATATGTCTCTCCAAAATTCAACAAGTGAATGTCTTGCAAGCATGCACACAAAACAAGACGCTACCCTACGTTCACTCCAACTCATAAGACCAAAGAAAGAACAAGGGTGACATAGTCCTTCACCATCTCAAGGAGCACAACCGCCAAGATCGGACAATACACTCAAGGAAACGACAAGGTAAGGAGTCTCGCTCGGAGGACTTAAAAACATGAACCCTTGGTTTAAAAAGGTAAGATCGGTAGTTATCCATATTTATTTCCTTGCATTGCATAATCATTTTTCCTTTAGCATATTTATATTACTAGCCTTGCATTAGAAAAGAAAAAATAAATATTTGTTTATTGCATATACTTTGAAAAACTCTAAGCCCCATATGAGTAATTTTGTGGTGTGTAACAACTCACAAGGATATTTATTGTGGTGGCATAAAAATAAAATAAATATACATGCATAATCATTCTTTATCTTGCATAGAAAATCCAAAAATATTTATCTTCTTGAACAACCTGCCTTAAAAGGAATAATTATAATCTTTGGCAACAAGCAACGTGGCTAACCCCTAACGCTTTTAATCAAGTTCCACTAGCTTTGTTGTCTATTTGAGTTCAGCAGATTTTAAGGAAAGAGAGACATGACACACATAGGTGACCAGCGTTAAAGAAGATCAGTTAGTTACCATCACTATCTACCTCTACTTCCAACCATCAAGAACATTGAAGACTATGTCAACATCCGGCTTGGGGAGTGCAACCCCAGTTATCCGGATAAGTATCTTACTATCTTATTATCTATATTATATTTTTATTATTAGTTAAATATTTTGGTTGCTAGAAAGTTTTTTGAAGAGTTTAGTTTTTTTATATATAGTCTAAAAGAGTCTTTTGTTAGAGTGTGGAATAAAAGGATCAAGAGAGAGTGTACACTAAAGTTTACTTTACTCAACTAAAAAAGAACCTTAAAATTTGTCAACAAGGAGATGATGAATAGTTGCTCAGTTGTTATACTTTTCTAGTATCTAGCTTTCAAGCTTATTTTCTCTCGAGCTCTATTTGTAAAATTAATTTTACTTTGAAACCTGAAACCTATGAGTTGCAAATGCTTGCTCTAAAGTCTAGGTAATTGACGGATATGATATATGATAGTCCGAATGCTATTTGATCTTACTCCTAGTGACACTAGATTTCCGGGAGATTTATATTTTGAAAATTGAAAATACACATGATAAGTTCCTGCGGTGACAAGAGTGTGAACCTCCTACCACAGCCATATACATGCTCCTTAGATTAGGAAAACCTTTTGAAAAAATATATATAGGGCTGCTTGCTTTGCATTGAGTTTGTTCAATCTTTGTCGACCCTTAGAAAACTTGTCATGCCGATCATGGACACTCCACTTCATTCCACTCTATATCTACTCCATCTACACCTACTATATATATACCTATCCACTCATTCATTGCTAGCCAATATCTTACAAAAGCTCCATCAATTATACCTCTCAAAAGTTATTGCAAAAAGAGATCCTGGGTTGTATCATAAAAAAAAAGAAAAAAAGAAAGGAAGATGAAAATGGACAAAAGTCCTACGAGGCGAGTAGAGCCTACCTCCCTAATAGAGATGAAAATGGACAAGTGTTCGAGGGCTTAGTAGAGCCCACATCTCTAAATAAAGATGAATAATGGACAAGTGTCCGAGGGTCAAGAGAACCCACATCTTTATAAGAGAGGAAATAATGTACAAAAAGTTTAGGGCCGCCAGAGCCCACCTCTCTCTTGAAAAAAAATATATATATATACAACCCAGGTTCTCTAAAAAGTTTCAAAAATAAAAAGAGAGAAGATTCCTAAAAAGGAGCAAAAGTAAGATTCCCTATCTATTCTATTCACTTCACTACATACTCTATTACATTCCATATCATACATATTCTATCCACCATACACATGCACCACTTGATCGGTGTGACTTGTATCTTTGGATCCATTGCTTGAATTTACAATATATGCTTAGTGAGTAAAATTATTTTTTCTCCTACCTATAAGCTCCACATACTTAAGCTTTAGATATATAGGGTGAGAGAGAAGAAGGCATAGTGTGCTATTGCCTTAGTCAAAAATATTATTACTATAAAGGCAACCATTACTTTATTGCCTAAGAAAGGATCCACAAATACCACAAATGAGAGATTAGAGAGAGTCATACTGAGGAACTTTGAGTTTTATTTGAAAATCAGCAAAAACTCCAGAAGGACAGATTGATCAAAAGAGTTTGAGATTTAGTGCTTGACTTGATCGTTTCTATCCTTCAATTACCCAAGATTGAAGAAAAAAGATATAAGCCCCAAAAAGGTAAGAGGTGATTGAGCAATTGAAGTTTAAAAAAAAAAAAATCTTTATCTGGAGAGAAATTTTGTTTGAAAGCATGTGTACTTTTAAGGTGTGATAGTGTTGCAAAGAACTCCCCGATCCAAGTAAGTAGATTAATATAATGTGTTTTGCTAGGGACTAGCAAAGGGTAAGCTTTGGGGAACTTGTTGACACCTGATATAGCATAATATTAATAGTCAACTAAACTTAAAATAAGGGCTTAAAATGAATTATCATATAGACTAGGGGCTTGACTAACATAGTTCCATAAGTTTTGGTGATTTATATATTTTCGGGGACTAAACAGAAGCCCAGAGTTTACAAGACATATGAAGCATAAAACATGTTACAAACATATTCCAAGATAGCACCATTATAAAGAGCTCGTCGAGACGATCAAACGGATATATTATTTGCTATATTTGGTGCTCGTAATAAGGAGATATTAATATTACAAGTAATCTGGAAGATTCTAGAATATGGCTCAGGGGATTAATTGGGCCTAAACCAGAATTTAGCCCATGAAGACATATTTATATTATAATGAGATATGGCAAAAGGATTAGTACCACATTGCTTGAAGCTGAAGGGACATAAGAAGACCCTTATATATAGACCCCTAGACCTATGGAATTATTATTATTATTTTTAATTAATTCTATTCATTATCTTTTCGCTTGTAGAGGTGTCCCAATGTAAGGATAACCTCTCTCCGGGATTAGTGAATTAGAATTAGATTAGAAATAGATTAGTCATGTAATTAGAGAGAGATTAGCCATATAATTAGAACTAGATTAGATCTAACTTAGATCTAATCAAGAATAAAGGAGAGAGGAGCTAAGCTCCTGCTCGAGATGTCTTCGTAGTATGGTATGTCTTTGTATCTTCTCTACAAGACTTATGATTCATATATTTATCTTCTCTATTACTTTATGCTTTCCATATATGGTTAAGTATAGTTGTTATATTATTGCATGGGATCTCCGCTCCAGATCGAAGTGCTCTAGTTTTCATGAGATTAGAGTAGTAATTGATAGTGTAGACATGGTGTCTAGACTAGAGGTTACCCGAGATTGCACCCAACCCCACGGATTGTTTGTTGTAGCCCCTGTGTGGTGACAGCCCCGATGGCCGATGTATTCCACCACGTTCGGGTTGGTGATTGTAGGACCTTGTCGACCTTCCTAGCCCCCTTCTCATCCCCTCGCCCGTGGCTAGTGCTCGATGTCCCAAAGTGTTATGGTATGATTGCTATCATAGAACCTAAGTAATAGAGAAGTACCTAGGAACCTAAATCTCTCTTTGACCTCTTGTTTAGTTTAGATATTCTTTGACATCTTAGGTAGGTTATTATTTTATGCTTTGTTATTTACTTACTCTTTAACATTTACCCCCTCACTATAGTCTAGTGGTTTGCTAAGTTAGTAGATGCATGATTGTGACTTATTAGATTCTTTAGCCAAAGCTTCCCTGTGGATACGATACTCTAGAATACTCATCCTAGGGAAAAGCTACAATGGTAGGTGTTCTCAGGCGCTTGCAGAATCCTTCATATTCTTTTAGCACTTAACAAATGCCAACAGGCACCGCAACATCATAGGCATCATAGGCAAAGTGACATATATGCTCACATGATTGAAGAAGCATCATAGGCAGGCAGAGAAATAAATTGAACCTCAAGTCAACAACTAAATCAAGGCACCACAGTATCTCGCCAATAGCATCATCACGGTTGCAAAAAAAAAACAATAGCATCACGCTTGAAGGAAAAAGCATCACAAGAACCTTAGAGCCGGGACGAAGGAGGAAGAAGCCGGGACTAAGGAAGGAGAGGACCACGCAGACGCTGACGCGGCCGGAGGAGAGGATTTGGCGCGGCGGCGTGGATTCGTGAGCTCGGGCAAGGGCGGAGGTGAGGACGAGGGCGGCTGATCTCGTGAGCCCGGCGCAGAGGTGAGGACGGGCGGACAGGGCCGGGAGGGAGGACCGTGGACGCGCCGGAGGGAGACCACGCGGAGGACGACGGTCGAGGAGAGGACTAAGGCGGCGGTTGGCGGATCTCGTGGAGCCGGGTGCGGCGGAGGTGAGGATGAGGGCGGCGGATCTCGTGAGCTCCGGCGCGGCGGAGGTGAGGACGGGGCGGACGTGGGCGAGGAGAGGACCGGCGCTGACGCCGCCGGAGGAGACCAGCGCGCACGCGGCCGCAGGAGAGCACTTTTTAATCGCATCTTCGCATCCGCGCTAAGGGTACCTCCCCGCTTCTCTCGATCCACGTTAGAAATTCAACTTGTGTTGTCTCGCACTCCACCCCTCTCAGGTGCCGGCCACGCTTCTTGAATTTCCTCCAGATGCTTCTCGGCCCACGTTTCCATTGATACTAACGGGTTCGAAGCGTTGTCATGGGCTTCTTCAATTGTTTCATGGTCTATATCGGTTCAGACTTTCCTCCCTCGCGCAGCCCATCCCCGCAGTTCTCGCCTTCAGGCGGGTGTTCGGGCAGGCCGCATTGCATTTCCATCCCGGATGTATCTAGTGTAGCGCTTAATCGCACTCTGTGTTGTGTATGCCTCGATCATAGAGCCCTCCGGGTATGCACGATTAAGGACGGATCTGCTAAGAGAGGACATGAACCGCTCGCTCATCCACATCTCGTGCAGGTAGAGAGGCCCCAGCTTCTTCTATCCGACGACCATGTGTATCATGAGGTGTGGCATAATATCGAAGAAAGACGGTGGTAAGCACATCTCAGCCGGCATATAGTCTCCCGCGATGAACTCTTTCGCCATGGGAGGTCATTTTCAGCCGATGACCTTCTCTCGTGATGCGATTAAAAAGTAGCACAGCGCGTAACGCCATCTTCAAGAACTCGGGCCGATGCACCTAATCACAATTGGAAGGAACACCGGGTCAAGATGACATGGCGGCCATGGGCCTTGAAGTTTGACAAGCAGGAGGTCTTTCATCGATACAATGCTCTTGAGGTTGGAATGTAAACCGGTCGGCACTTTCACATCCCCCGAGCCATTTGCAAAAATCCTCTTTTCATCCCGTGTCGATTGTGGCTCGCGGCTAGAAGGTCGACTTTTCCGCTATTCCCGAAGGCCAAGGCGGAAGTTCGGGCCCGATGCCCATGTCGGTAAGATCCTCGACGCGGTTTGACACCGCCCTTCGCCTTAGTCTTGATATCTAGGAACATCCCGACTAAGCTCTCGAAGAGATTCTTCTGTAGATGCATGTTATCGACAAAGATGGGGTGTATGGAGCATCTTCCAAAATGGTAGGTACTTGAAGAAAATTGATCGCTTCTTGAATGGGACTTTGGGCAAGGCTTGGCCGAGTGGGTTCTCGCTTCTACTTACCGCTTCGCCGCTTTTTGCTTCTTCTTCTTCTTGCACCGCTGTTTTGTTCCGCCTCGTTTCTTCTTTTTCCTTTGGCCTACCGGCTTTCTTCTTCTTTCCAAACTCGTGGTTTATGTTCTTCACCATTTCAAACACCTTTGGCCCGTATTTTTTACCCTTTCCGGCTCCTCCGTTGATGTCTCAGCTCACCGCCAAAGTACTCGGGCCCATCGGTTTCCCCGCACAATGTTCTTTGCGTAGGAATTTACGATGCTTCATATACACCGCCTTTTGGGATCCACTAAGGTAAATGGAGCAGGTATTCTCAATGCAAACCGGTGCAAGCCGCCTTCCCCCTTAATCTGCCCCGACAATGAAAAGAGAGCGGGGTAATCACCGATGGTGGCCATTGTCATTGCCTTTAGAGTGAACTTCTTCTTCCGGACGCATCCATAATGTCAACCCCTTTCCACAGTTCCGCCATTTCCTCCATTACTGGCTCAATTAGCACATCTATATCATTGCCCCCGGCTGCTTTGGTCCGGAAATGAGCATGGCCGCGAGAAGATATTTGGCGCCGACACCTCGTAGGGCGTCAGGAAATGAGCACCGCCAAAAACCGCGGCGCATTCACCGAGGTCTCCAAACGGATTCATCCCGTCAAGTACTCATTGTGAATCTTTACGTTCCTAGGCTCGCCCCTAAAATCCGAGAACATGTCATTGATGCGCGTTTCACGCGTTTTGGCATCCGGGGTGTCGTAGCTTGCCATCGCCCTTCGCGGCGCGTCGCCGATGCATGCCAGACATCGCTTGGCATCCTCCGGGTTCCCAAAAATTGCACGCAGCGATCCGGGACGGGTAGGTACCACACCGATAGGGCGTGGATCTTCCTCGCGTGTAACCATCTTCTTCCTCGTCCTCGAGGAGGTGGCACCGCTTCTTGCCCGTCTTCGCTTCTTGGGCCCTCTCGATGGTCCCTCCTCATCCGGTGGCACGACAGCCCAAAGATTCCTCTTATAACGACTCACGCCGCATCGCGACGCTTTTGCAAGTCCGCATAGTTACCCCGGTATAGAATACAATGTTTAGGACACGCATGAGACTTCCTAAGCTTCATGGCCACAGATCTAATCAGCTTCTTCACCCGATAGGTATTGGCGGGCACCTTATTCCCTCGGGTAAAACATTATCACCGAGATACCGTGAATGTGTCATTGAAGCTCGTGGTTCGACCACCCGTGGCGAGCCTTCATCATCAACATCGTTAGGTTAAAACGTAGCACCGTCGTGTAATCGCCGACATTTGCCGTCATCTTTGTAGAGAGGATCAATTGTCGCCGCTTCATCTGCCTAAAATTCTCGAGCTATCTTGATTGCCAAACAACACATCATCTTCATCTTTGAGGTTAGCAATTTCCTCGAGAAGTGCAGCATCCTCGGCGACATGTCATCAACTATCGACCGTTTCACCATCATCTCCACCCGCATTGTCTTCCTCGCCATGTCTTCAAGCGGTTCATCTACGGTGATGTAATCACGATTATCAACTTGTTCTCGCCCTTCGCCCACCACCGTGTTTCGCCGTTGGGGCCGATGGGGTCCTCCAGATGAACCCCGGCCGCGACACTCGGTTCTTTTTCACCATGATACTTCCACACGGTGTACCTCGGCCCCCGATGAAACCATACCGCAGCAAGTGCTCCACGGCGACATCATCCTTGTGTAAGAACATACGCTTGCAATCGATAGCACGGGCACACCATTTCTTCCGAACCCCGATCGATTCGATGCTTCGTGGCGACGGCATAAACTTATTTCGCACATCATCAACTAAATCCAAAACCGATCCTCGGCCCGTACATCCAATCCCTATTCGCGCCATGACGGCCTACTCAAATTAATTAAACCAAACCAAGAGAGCGATCGATGATTAGAGATCAAGTATCGATGATTAGAGAGAGTTAACTAAAGTGCAAAAGAGGAATATGAGAGAGATCGAGAGAGAGGGAAAGAGAGCACGTGCACACTTCATCAAATGAGAGGGAGAGAGAGGGGGAGGAGAAAGAGGGAGAGAGAGGGGGAGGGAGAGAGAGAAGGAGAGGAGAGAGGAGGTAGCTTTAAGAGGGAGAGAGAGAGGGGGAGATCAAAACTAGATCTCAAAAGAAAGGGAGAGAGAGAGGGGGAGAGAGAGGGGAGAGAGGGGGAAGAGAGATAAAGGGAGCGGAGGGGAGGGAGAGGGGGAAGAGAAAGAGCACTGCACCACATTCAATTACATCTCAAAGAGAGGGAGGACCATGCATAGGGAGAGAGAGGGAGAGAGAGAGAGGGAGAGAGGGAGAGAAAGAGGGAGAGAAAAGAGGGGAGAGAGAGAGAGGAAATACCCCTAGCGGTGCCAAACTTCAATCAAACCAAGGGTAAAACCTCCCCCCGTAAATGGTGATTTCTAGAGTTTTGAAGCTCAAAACCCTAGAAAATGGCTAAGTTCCCGTGGGGAAGAAGGAGGTTTGGGCTGTATTTATAGCCCAGCCTTTTTCCGTGGGGCATTTAAGAAAACCGCCACGGTTAATGGTGATTAACCGTGGCGGTTATTTTATAAAGACCGCCACGGTTAATCGACAACCGCGTGGCGGTTTTTCCCCGCCGGGGGCTACCACATAAAGTATTTTTCGTGGCGGTTTTCTAAATGCCCGCCACGGAAAAAAAAAAAAAATAAACACCGTGCAAGTTCAAATCTGTAGTAGTGATCGGTTGTTTTACGTAGTGCCCGTGATAAATGTGTGGTGACATGTTGTCCCCAATTCACTTCTCGCATGGTGATGCTGCAAACAAGCATGTTGTCCCCAATTTGCTTCTCCGCATGGTGATGCTGCGAGCGTAAAAATACTTCCAATGATTCTAGTCGCCGATTATTGTTTGCGGAAGTAATAATTACTACCGTTGAGATCGTAAAAAAGAAAAATATGAGTGCTACCGTTGCGTTGGTCGCTAATGACCGCAGAAGTAATAGTTATTATTGTCTTTGTGCTATCGTTTGCATATAAATTAGTAATTTTACTACTTGAAAAATATTTGATTAGCTATTGGTGATATCAGTTTGTTATTAGATTTGCAAAAAAATCACTACCTTCCGATTTATACTACTTGGTTAGAGCACTCACAATGCAGACTCTACCATGGTTTCTATCCTCATTTATTACCCCCTCTATTTATTGCTTTTTACTGATGTGGCGCCAGTATTTACCGAAGAGAAAGAAAAAAAACACAAGAAACCAAGTCTAACTAAGAAACCAGGTCTTTACGTGTCGGCGCTTTCCGAGAGGGGTGCCTCGGGTGCCGGCAATAAAGAATTTCTAGGCCGTGTGCCTCCTCCCCTCAATGGCGTGGCGCAAGATGGACACGGACACCGTGGGTTTATCCCGGTTCAGGCCAAACGGGCCCTACGCCCCGGGTGGTGGTGTCCTCGCTCGTGTTACCTCGCGCCAAAGGAGAGCTTGTAGTAGGGGGTTTACAAGCGGCGTGGGGAGAGAAGCTGGTCTCAAGCCCCACGATCGTGGTAGTGGTGGTTGATCGGCTGAATTTGCGTTCGTCGACGGCGATCGCCCTCGCTAATGGGGCATTACTCCCCTTTTATAGTAGGAAGAGGGAAGTAATGTTTACATATGTGGGTGCCCAGTGGCTAATTCCCGAGGCTACACTCGTTGCATGTGCGCGCAACAGGGCCGGTTGGCTTGGACGTAAACTGATGAAGACACGCGCCCTGATCGATGGCGGACGCGTGCCATTTCTCGTGCGACCCGAGTGCGCGGAGGCGTCCCTCACGGCCCGCATGGCGAGGGGCGGCCCCAGAACGCCGGCCGTGGCGTGTCATGCGCCCGGTGGTCCGCCCAACGTGGCGTCTTGGCGGAGTTTTTGGGAATGAACAGTGTCCTCCTGGTTTCCCGTCTCGGGCGGCGTAACACGCCACCGCCCAGCTTTGTGTCCCATCGCCGGATTGGGGAGAGATTTGGCAGGCCGATTTGGATCGAGCGTAATCGATGGCCCCGGCGCCGCTCGCAACCGCATTGAATGCAGCCGCTTCCCCTTCCTCCGGACGGAACCTCCCATGCCCGAGGGTCGGCCGCCCCGGTGAGATGTTGAGCTACCCGCCCGGAGGATGGAGAGCCGGGCTCCCGGGCGAGGCGGGAGATTGTGCGCCCGAGGGTGGTGAGACAGGCCACCCTGGCGAGGCGAGTCCATGCGCCCGAGGATGGAGAGCTGTGTCTCCCCGCGCAGGCGGGGTCTAAGCACCCGAGGATGGAGAGCCGGGTCACGGCGGGAGACGAGATTGGGGCCGAGTCCGAGCCCCGGGTCGGTTGGTGATGACGTGGGAGCGCTCTGGTTCGCCGCCTTGTAAGGGTTCTTGACCTTTGTCATTCTTGAGCGAAGCGAGCCCTTTGGCCGACGTTTGGTCGTGGAGATTGCGGATGAAGACAAGCTGGTCAAGGACCCGGCTTGGAGATCAAGCCGAGCAACTACTGTCCTTCGTCGTGGTGACTCCCGTGGGCCGCTTGTGGGCCGACTCCATCTTCATGTATGCGCCGTGGCTCTTGGCTCGGGTCCGTCGCCCGCTGGGCCGTTCTTCGGAGTGGGATGATGGCAGGTTGGGTTTTACCGGCCCCGATGGGCCGGCGGATTCTCGCTGATTGAGAATGTCTCGGGGCCCAATATTTAGGTCCCCTACGTAGCCCTCGAGCCCCGAGCGAGTATGGACTCCAGGGGTTGTGCCATTCCCGCCGCCGCGGTATTTCTTCAGCGCGAGCGCACCCGTTGGGTGTAGCCCCGAGGCCTCTGAGGAACGGTGGATTCCTTCGAGGTCTTTTAAACTCAAGACGCCGGGCAAGGCCAAACAGCTCTATTTTGCGCTTGTTTGTGCGAGTCCGCTCGTTTTTGCGCGGGGGCCCGAGGCCCGCGCTTATGTGCGCAAGGTCGTCCCTGTGCTTCTCGACTTTGATTGTACGCTCCTCGCCGCCCTCCCGAGGGGGAGGAGGGGAAACACACCCGCGTGCCCCCAAAGCCGACCATGGTGTGTTCCGCTTTGAACGCTGTAACGGTCGTTTTAAGTGGGGTGCCCGTGCCCGCCGGAGCAAGGGTCGGCCGTGGTGATCTAGGATTCACCCCATGAGAACCTCACGGACCGTTTAGCGCATCCCGGGGTTTGATAGGTCAACCCCCCGAGGACCGTAGGCCTCCCACGGATGGGACATCTCTATAAACAAGACCATTGGTCTTAAACACGATCAGAAATCCCGAGCCCCGGGAGGGCTCGGGTATAGCCGGCTGTGCATTTCCATCCCCGTCCCCCGGTTCGGGTTATCCCCGAGGCGACCGAGAAACCCCGTGGGGCCCGGCTGGCAACCTCTCGAACGTAAGGTGCACGTTGACGCGCGCCAGCCCCGAGGCTCGACCGGTCCCCGGGGCGAACCACCATCGGACCGACTTTTTGCCCCTTAGGGTCGGGCGCTTCGCCGGATATGGATGGTAGGACGGTTTTGCCCCTAAATGGAAGACGAGGCGCCTCCCCTACCGAGGTGGCGTGACGGTTCCAAATCCGATGGGACGGGGCCTCGTGGCACTTGTCGGGCGGTAATCGAGAGCACCGCCGAGGTGCATTAATGCTCTTGATTGACGGCTTTGCGGGGCCACGGCTGAAAGCCGTCGGATGAGCGGTTCCGCTCCATCGTGGGCCGTCCATTCCAGCGCCGGCTCGTTTGCCCAGCGGGCGGTTCGCCTTCCCCTCCCTATACCTCCGGGGGTCGCGGCGGCGCCTGCACGGCTGCTCCTTTGTTCTCGCTTATCGCCTCCTTGCCCTCTCGCCGCAGCAATTTAGGAAATAGAGAGAAGGATAAGGAGAGATTGAGGGAGAGATCCACTTGCCTTGTGCTCATGCGAGTGGTGTTGGCGGGGGTCGTTCCTCGTTCTCCCGCTCATCCATGGCGCACCGGGTGGTGGCGACAATGCGCAGGAGGTGCTCGACGAACCGTGTCCGAGAACGACGGCGACGGAGGAAAAGCTTCGCCCGGGTCGAGGAAGGGCTTCTTCGGTCCCCCGCACCGACGCCGCGGGCCGGAGTGGGAGAGCCCCGCACCCGGGCCGAGGAGGAGCCTAACCTCCCGATGGCTACGTGGTGAGCCCGACGATCTTCACCCGGGCGCCCTGGATGCCGGGGCCGGGCGGTTCATTCGCGGCGATCCTCCATTACTACGGCATTGAGCTTCACCATCCGCCTCGAACTTGATCTCCCAGCCGCCATCTTCGCCGCCTCTCGTAAGGGGATTCCTCGGGATCGAGCCGCATTGGGACCTTTGGTTGTGGTTCTTAAGGCGGACATCACCACGCTTCGGTGGCGAGGGGTGCGCCACTCGAGGGCGTTGCGCGCTGGTGGTTGCGCGCTCCAAGTCCGACGGGAGCGCACGAGGCCGAGCCGAGCCGATGGGTACATCCTTTCGAAGCTCACCTCCTCCAACAAAGGGTGGCAGGACCGGTGGTTCTACCTCCGCAATGACGGAATGAACTTCCCGCGCACACCGGGCGCGCCCTCAAACCGTCCGGAGAAGTGGTTCTCGGGTCCCCCGGCGGTTCAGCCCCCGGCCGGGAGGGCCTAAGGCGTGCAAAGGATGCGGCTCCAAGAAGGGGGCGTGAACGCGCGGCGGCCGGGTTGTCGCTTCATACGCGCCGGGTGTTGCCATTGATGGCTCGCCCGCTGCGTGACGCACTCGATGACCCCTCGGCCGCCGGTCTTGAGGAGTCTCGGATGTGCGCCCTTCTCGCTTTCCACGGTGGCCTCGGCCAAGAGGGTGAAGGAGGCATTGGGGTCCAACGCCCGAGCGAGATCCCGGAGATCCCTATGCGCCTCCCGTGGGTACATCTCCTTGGTGAGTGTCTTTTGGTTTTAGTGTTCTTGTATTGTCTTGTTGCCGCCATGCTCCCGCCGCGGTGGTTCTTATTCCATCTTCTTGCGGTCGCTTGAACTATCATGACTCCCTCCCCCATGCCCGATCTCGGATGCCGCGGCGCCGAGTGTCGAACCGCACTCGAACGAAGCGGGAGAGAGCACCGGGCGTTGAAGAAGGAGGAGAAGAAGAAGAGGAACGTGGCTCGCGCCAACCGCCGGGCCGAGCAGCCAGGAGGGGGGCCACCGATACTCAACCACCAAGGAGGACGAGGATGAGGAGGTGGACGAAGTTCGCCGCGGAACTCGCCGATGATGATCAAGGGGCTCGCCGTGACCGAGCCCCGGGTTGCCGACTTACTCGGGCTTCGCTACGAGCCCGAGGCGCCTGGACGAGGCCGGGACAAGCGCCCCGTGGCTCTCCCGCCAAGGCCTCGTGACCACCGGTGGTCCCGAGGTTTTTCCCGACGGTACCTCGCGCCGCAAGGTGCGGCTCGAGGGAAGAGCCGACGCTTCCCGATGTGGGTGCTTCGGCGCCGCAAGGTGCGGTTCGGGTGTAGAGCCGGCGACGCCCCCCATCCCGATCCGGCTCCCGCGGCGTGCGGAAGCCGTGGAGGAGACGGCCCGAGCGTCAAGTGTGACGCCCAGGCTCGCAGCCTTCGCGTGCCTCGGCTACGCCAAGGCGATCCCTTGGGCCTCGTGAGTCCCCTTTGTGCTCGCGCTTGCTTCCTCCTCTTGTATCTTTTGGCTTCTTTTCTCGATGTTTTCTTGGCTTCAGAAGCGGGGGCCCTCACCGACCTTGCACCCTAAGAAGGCCCCCAAGGCCGGCGCAGCCTCGCGGGGGCCCGTAGTCGGGGTCCTCCCATCAAGACGCCGTCTCGTCTCTCGCCGGGCCCCCAAGCAGGGTGTTGCGCCTCCCCGGGGGCGCTTAGCCCCGAGTCTCGGAGGGATCGGGCCCGAGCCGGACGGCCGAGACTTCCCCTCCTAAGGTGGGGAAGGCCCATGGAGGTGATGGCGGGTCGTCCACCCAGCCGATGGCGACGACTTGGAGGGTCCGGACAGGTCGCGTGGACGCCGCCAGCGCCGGAGCCGTCGCGGGGCGTTCGAGAGGACTTGTGACGAGGCCGCCCCTCCCGAGGAGCCAAGCTCCTTGTCCGGGAGTTTTCTCGGGAGGAGCTCTTCGAGGCGGAGGAGACGCAAAGGCCCCGGCTGCGCCGGCCCCTCCCGGGTCTAGGGGCTCATGAGGAGTACAATCCTGACTTCCCGTTGCTCCATGCGCCCGGACGGACGCGGTCCTGGCGAGGCTTCGCCTCGGCGATGGTGAGTGTGTGCCCGTGGTTAGTAGTGAAGGGCCCTTTGACTTCTATTGGTTTGGGTTCCCGAGCTGCGGGAGTTGCCGGTGGAGGCGACATTCCCCGAGGAGCCAACCCGCTGGGTCGGCCCCTCCCTTGACCTTGGGCGATGCCCGGGGTCCGGCCGCCGAGTGATCGATGACCGCATCAAGTCCTCGGGCGTGGAGGGCTTACGAGCAGATCCGCCCGGTGGCCGCAGACGGCCTTGCGAAGATCGGCGACGCCATCACCCGGCGCCTTGTCGAGGCCGACGGTGAGTGTCTTGGCTGTTATCTCTTGCTGCATTTTCTTTGTGTACGCATCGTAATCCGCGGTGTCCTCGTTGCGTAGAGCCTCCGGCGATTTGCCATGGAGAGGTCCGAGCTCCTTCGCTCGAATGTCTCCGAACTGAACGCCTGGGCGCACGCGGGTGAAGCCGATCCAGCCCGAAGCGAGATGTCCCGGCCATCGCTTCCGCCGAGGAGAGGGAGTCTCAATGGGATGGGCGCAAGGCAGTAGCTCACCAAGGCCGTCCGAGGCCGATTGTGTCAAGGGTTTAAAATGGCTCCTGATGAGCCAAGACTTTGAGGACGCCGAGCGCCTCCCTCTAGGCCCTCGTGGAGGCCAATGATGAGCGGGACAAATCCCGGGAGGAAGAAGAAGCGCGAGATGTGCGACGCCTTGAACACCCGCATCGGGAGCTGGTTTCGAGGGGAGACCCTCGGGAAGGAAAAGCCCGGCCCAAAGGTCGCCGCGGATGAGCACACGGCGTCATCCGGGCCGGGCAGCCTGAAGTGCCAAGGTGCATCTTCTCCTCGGTAAGCTCCACCGATCTTTGGTCCTTCATCTTGCCGACATCGCCTCGGTGCTTGTCGTCGAGGCGGAGAAGGTCCGCACCGGGGCCGTGGAGAACGCGGCTACGCTTCGCCCGTGGCCCGGAGCGGGAGCGTAAGTCACACCGAGAGCTGGAAGAGGCCCTGTCGGACTTCATCCGCCGCCGGGCGGACAACCCGAGGTCGGGCCCTCGGTAGCGTAGTCGCTTGAGCTCCGCGGGCGGCTTCCTTAGGGTCGAGCCGAACGCCTTCCGGACCGGCGTCGCGGGACGTGCATGGCGGTGTTCGCCGCTCGCACTTCACGGTGGAGCCCGAGGTGTTGAACAACGCCGCGGCTGGTTTCTTCCTCGGGCCCGATGACGAGGACGTGATCGACCCGCCGAGAAGGCCGCACGCCGACGCCGTCGGGACCAAGGAGTTGTACGACTACGTGGAGGGTGCTGCGCTTCGGTTGGCTTCCGTTTTGAAGACGAGGTATGCCCTCCGTATTCCCCATAGAGTCAAGCTATGAGGTGGACACGAAGATGCCGGACGCCGCCTCCGAGGATACGCCGACGGGTCCGACGCCCCGCCGAGGGGATGCCGTTGCGAGGGTCTTTGCCCCCCCGCAGATCCGCTTTGGCGGCGGTCGCGGGCGCCGGCGGGTGAGGCTCGTGATGCCCCTTCAACTCCCCCTTGCATATGAAGAAGTTCACTTGTAAGAGATGTGTACATAAACAATGGTATTTCGCCGAGGTCCGTGACCCAGGGGAATGCGTTTATGATTTGTGTTGCGTTTCTCGAATTTCGTTTATTGTGTGGTCGGGTCGCTTGCTTTCTCCGCTCGCAAGATAGTGAGCATGGATGCCACTGGGGGCGGTCCGCGGATGCCACCGGGGGCGGTCCGCGGATTGGGGGGGCGGTCCGTTTGGCTCGGCTACCTCACTTAGGATTTGTGCATGTGCGACCTTCGCAACTTAAACGATCGATCCGAGTGTGCGCTAGAGAACTTTTTTTTTTTGAAAAAGTTTCAAAAAATGAGGAGGGGTCCCCCGAGGGGGGTCCTCGTGTAGCCCCCGAGGGAGTTTTGGCCTTGTGCCGGACGAGGCTAAGACTCCCTTGAGTTATCTACAGAAAGTTTTTTCTTCATAAAAGATGTAGATCTTTTATTGAGCGAAAAACATAAGTGTACAACTTTAGGTGCGGGGTTAAGGGTAGAAGCGACATAGTCTTGTTCTATGTTCCGGGCGTTGGAGTAGACTTCGCCCTTCTCGTTCTTCAACTTGTAGGTTCCGGCCTTAGTGTTTCGGGGCGATGAAATATGGCCCTTCCCAAGGTGGTGTGAACTTGTGGCGTCCTTTGTTGTCTTGCTTCACTGAAGTACGGGTCATTGACTTGGAACTCCCGAGGCTTGTCGCTTGGCGTGATACTTTCAAAGAGCTTGTTGGTATCTTGCCAAATGCGTAAGCGCGACATCTCGGGCCTCATCGACTGGTTAATGGAGTCTTGCCTTGCACGCTCATTGCCTTGCTCGGTATAGGCTTGCGGCCTCGAGGGGACCCATATTCAATGTCCGTGGGCAAGATTGCCTGCGGCTCCATAGACCGTAAAGAATGAGGTGAAGCCCGTGGCTCGCTTTTTGTCGCTCGAAGACTCCATAGGACCGATGGTAGCTCCCCGGTACCACCTCTTCCCGCATCGATTCAGCTAATTGAAGATCCCGGCTTGAGGCCTTGTAGGATCATGCCGTTGGCACGCTCCACTTGACCATTGGTCTTCGGATGGGCTACGGCCGAGGTGTTAACCGGATGCCGTAGTCATCACAAAAGTCGAGGAACTTCTTTCCCACGAAGTTGGTTCCGTTATCCGTGATGATGGAGTTCGCGACTCCAAAACGGGAAATGATGTTCGTGGAAGAACTTCACCGTTTCCTCCGCTCGAGGGTTCACCACAGCTCGGGCTTCGATCCACTTGGAGAACTTGTCGATGGTCGTTGATATTTCTTACACGATCCCAATTAGGGACGAAAAGAAAAAGAAATATATATGGGATATCTATCTAATCATGTTAGCTTGGATATGGGATTAACCTCATGATCCAACAAAGCGGAGTTAGGCGGTGGTGTTAGTAGTGGATGTAACTTAGCAACATTATCCATAGTGGAGTTAATCTCACCAGGATATGTACTCAAGGTATACCACTCATTTCTAGGCATTACCTATACACTAGTCTCGTCACCCTAGCAATAACACTAAGAAATGCGGGGTATGGTATTCTTGATTGGCCTTGATAAAAGAATGAACATGATATCCGCAAAAGCGCCACGAGATAGAAATACCAATTATAGCACTTCACCGGGAGTAATCCAGGTATCGTATTTATATTTTACCACGTGGGAAGGAGTCTATGGAAAGGTAGAGAGGAAAGATGTCTAAAGATTTATATATTGTGATTTAATTATGAGATCATCCACTTCACAAAGAGTATAATGCAGAGTTGCCATAAGTATCTAACATTACTCAACGAGGATAAGTCACAGGGATAAAGATAATTATATAATTGATAAATACCCAAGTCTAAGATCATTAAGCTACTAGAATCATACAAGAAATTAGCATGTTATAAATTAGACTAGAATGAATATTCCTAAGATACCCCTAATCATACATGTCAATGAATACTACAATTAGTGCAATACATCTAGCTATCATGGCAAGGTTGGATTACTTCTACACATGGCAAGCATTACCAATGACAAATAAGGACGAAACTTATCCACCACCGTAATCTAGTCCCTCGACTTGTCCTACATTCGGAGGGTGGACTACAAAGGACTCAACAGATTTGTCACTCCCGCGATCTACCACACGACCGGAATGTAGGGTGCAATTGCGATATAAACGTTGTATAAACACCACGTTTACACATTGCTTATCACCCACATAGTGATCATCTATATGGATGCTATACAATTCCATGCATAAAATATAAAGCAATCTTACTAAACTAAATATAATATCATAGCAAGCATAAACACATATCAATAAGAATATGATAATTATAAAGATCAAAGCCATAACAATTGTATTCTAGATATAAGAGAACTTACAGATTGAATACAAGAGAGAAGTCTCAAGAACGATCCTTGCTACTTCTTGACTAATCGGGAACTCAAGATGAACTTGATCTTCAACTAGAACTAGTTAGATAGCTAATGACTACTAGTATGAACTAGAGCTTATGTCGAGACTTGGCTGGACTTGATGGGTATGAGTTGATAATGAAGTTGATATGAAATTGTTATGAGCCTCAGGGTCAGTTGGTCTTCTTATATAGTACCCGGCCGATGAACGCCAACCCTTGGATCAAACCGACCTTGAACAACGGCGTAGAAACAACCTCAATGTCGGTGGTAAACCGACATACGAAGGAGAGGTCGAGAGGGCCGCCCCACGGGCGGCCGCCGTGGTGGAGAGTGGCGCCGCCAGTCGGGCGTGCCACGTCACCTTCCCGTCTTTTTCGTGTCCTCCGGTGTCTTATAGAATGTTTTAGTCCACTTTTCGGGTTGAGTTGATTCACGGACAAGTTTGGTCTTGATAAGTCTTGTATATTCGGAACCTTCTCCATCTTTCTGCATTTATCTATTAGGTCCCTAAAAAGTCACGAGAATCACCAAAACTCGTGGAATTATGTTAGTTAGACCCCTAGACTTATGTTTTGTCTTTGACTTTAGCCCTTAATTCATATTTTTAAACTTGTATTTTTATGCTTTAGTAGGTGTCAACAAGCTCCCCCAAGCTTACCTCTTGCTAGTCTCTTAGCAAGACACAAAATATTATAAACTACTAACTTGGATCGAGGAGTTGCTACAACCCTATCACACCCTTAAAGTACACATGCTTTCAAACAAAATTTCTCTCGTAAAAAAGATAAACTTTTCAAATTTTATTTATTTAATTATCTTGTAGGACTTTTTATCTTTTTCTGTAATCTTTGGTAATTGAAAGATAGAAACAGTCAAATTAAGCACTAAATCTCAAACTCTTTTGTTCAACTGTCCTTCCGAGTTTTTGCTGATTTTCAAATAAAACTCAAAGTTCCTCAATATGACTCTCTCTAATCTCTCATTTATGGTATTTGTGGATCCTCTCTTTAGGCAATAATATAACGTTTGCCTTACTCTCATAGTATAATAATATTTTAACTAAGGCAATAGCTTACTATGCCTTTATCTCTCTTACCTAATATCTAAAGCTTATATATGTAGAGCTCATAGGTAGGGAGAAAAATAATTTATTTTCTTACTAAGCATATATTGTAAATTCAAGCAATGGATCCAAAGATACAAGTCACACTGATCAAGTGGTGCATGTGTATGGTGGATAGGAATATAAATGATATGGAATGTAGTAAAGTATGAAGTGAATAGAATATGATGGGAAATCTTACTTTTGCTCCTTTTAGGAATCTTCTCTCTTTTATAATTTTGTAGAGAACCTGGGTTGTATCTCTTTTTCTTTCTTTTCTTCTCTCTTTCTTTTTTTTTTTTAATCAAGAGAGGTGGACTCTGCTGGCCCTCGGACTTGTGTCCCTTATTTCCTCTCTTATAAAGATGTGGGTTCTACTGACCCTCGGACACTTGTCCATTATTCATCTTTATTTTTAGAGATGTGGGCTCTACTCGCCCTCGAACACTTGTTCATTTTTCATCTCTTTTATTTAGGGAGGTAGGCTCTACTCGCCCGTAGGACTTTTGTCCATTTTTCATCTCCCTTTTCTTTTAAAGATACACAACCCAGATCTCTTTTTGCAATAACTTTTGAGAGGTATAAATATAATGGAGCTTTTGTAAGATATTGGCTAGCAATGAATGGGTGGATGGGTATAGTAAATATTTTTGGTTGCTCTCCCCTGAGATAGGAGTAGAACATTTTTGTTGGCTAGAGTGAGTGGATGATAGTAAAATGAATAGAATGAGTGGAGCGTACATGATCGACATGACAAGTTTCTAAGGGTCGACAAAGATTGAACAAACTCAATGCAAAGCAAGCGGCCTATATATATATATATCTATATATTTATTTTTCAAAAGATTTTCCTAATCTAAATAGCATGTATATCTGGCTCGTGGTAGGAGGTTCACACTCTTATCACACAGAACTTATCATGCGATTTTTTAATTTTTTGAAATATAAATCTCCGTAAATCTAGTGTCACTAGGAGTAAGATCAAATAGTAGCTCAGATTTTCATATATCATATCTGTCAATTACCTAGACTTCTTAGAGCAAACATTTGCAACTCATATGTTTTAAGTTTCAAAGTAAAAATTTATTTTGCAAATGGAGCTTTGAGAGAAATTAAGCTTGAAAGCTAGGTACTAGAAAAGTATAACAACGGAGCAACTATTCATCATCTCCTTGTTGACAAATTTTAGGTTCCTTTTAGTTGAGCAAAGTAAACTTTAGTGTGCACTCTCTCGATCCTTTTATTCTCACTCAAACAAAAGACTATATAAACTATATAAAACTAAACTCTTATTAAACTTTCTAACAAAATATTTAACTAATAATAGATATAGGTAATAAGATACTTATCCGGATAATCGGGATTTGCACTCCCCCAAGCTAGATTGGAGTGTGGTCTTCAATGTTGAAGTTGAGGTAGTTGGCATCAAGTGACGCTGAACATATATCTTCTTCTCTTGAAATCTGTAATCTCAAAATAGACAACAAAGCTAGTGGAACTTGGTTAAGTATTAGAGGTTAGCCACATTGCATAGGTTGTCTGGGATTATTTTTAGATTTTTATTTTCCAAATTTTTATTTAATTTTCATATGTAAGATAAGATAAAATATTGATACACCTTTATTTTATTTTTATGCCACCACAACAAATAGCATAGAGGTGTTTAGCCTCAGGGATATTAGCATGGGGCTTAAAGGTTTTCACAAAACAAAAGATAAAATATTTTTGTTGTTTTCGAAAGCAAATATATGATACTAATATGATATGAAAGATAATATGCAATATGAGGATTTAAATATGGATAACTTACCCGACTTACCTTTCGGCGAGGATTCGGTGTTTTAGAGTCCTCAAACAAGACTCCAAATTCTTCTCTTTACTCCCATGGTACATCAGTGGTCACAATTGGTGGTACTGATGATTCTACTGTCTCTTCTGATGATGTTTTGGGAGATGTCTTCTTCTTCCTCCATCTTTTGGATGATGTACTCTTCTTTGAAGTAGTTGTTTCTTCTTTTTCCGTAGATGTAGTAGGTGTAAGAGCTTTAGCTTCTTCACTCTCCTTTGCTTCTTCTATTAAATTCTTCATCCATCTTCTATTATGACGGCGACGAGCTGTCCTGGTTTTCCCCCTAGGATTTGTATATTCATTATAGCTATTAAAGTAAACACATACCTTCTCTTTAGGAAATTGGAAATGAATCTCTCCTGTATGGATGTAAATGATTGCACGAGTAGTGTTGAGAAACGGTCTCCCAAGCACTAGTGGAGGATCTACTTCTCTTCCCATGTCCATGACTATAAAGTCAGTGAGAACATAGTGGTCCTTAATCTTGATTTGGTACATTCTTGGCAATTCCTTCAGGAACTCTATAGGATGGTCTTGCCATCTGTAGCTGCACAAATGTTGGTTGCAACGGTAATTTTCCAAATAATAATTCATATGTAGCCTTTGCCATTATGTTAACACCAGATCCAGTATCGCAATATGTGTTATAGAAAGTTAAGCATTGAATAGAACATGCTATAGTAGGAGTACCTGGATCATCTTTGTCGATTTAAGCATTGGATATTCAAGTAAATGGTCATTATAAGATGTTGTTTTATTTACTACCATTACCTTTGTTGGTCTGTGCCATCTTGTTCTTGTTCCGATTTTGATTCCTCCTTCTATTTTGATTGTAATTCTCCTCTTTGATTCTACAATATATTGATTAGTATTCGTGGAATAAGTAAGGGAGTTTTGTACCTTGTCTTTGAAAGTGAATTTCTCCTTCTTCCCTTTGATATTGAAAACAATCTTCCCACTGTCTGCGTAGATGATAGCTCTAGCTGAGCATAAGAATGGTCTACCCAATATGATTGTTGCTCTTTCATTTCTTCCAGTGTCTACCACTGCGAAGTCTGCTGGCACGTAAGAGCCTCTGATTCCCACACACACGTCTTCAAGGATCCCCTCGGGATAACAAAATGATTGATCTGCAAGCTGCAAGCACATATTCGTTTTCCAAAGTAGTTCATTACCATAAATCTTTTCATAAATTACCTTTGGTAATATGTTGACGCTTGAGCCAAAATCACAGAGAGCATTGTCGAATGTGTGTTGTCCAATCTTGATTGTGATGACTGGTCTTCCTGGATCTTCCTTTTTAGGTGGCATTGAGTCATCCAACCAACAGCTTCCTGAGGTCTCTCTATAGTAACGACCTGCATTATAAATATCGACAAGGTTTGCAGTTTCTAATTCTTCCGGCTGCCCCGGAATCTTTCCTGGTGTGGTTAGTGGAACAGATAACTGAGAAATCTGAGATTCTATCATTTTATTAAAACTGTGCTGATTCTTTATAGCTGAAGAAAAGCTTTCTAAACGAGTATTGATAAGTTCAAGAGCTTTATCATTAGTTGCTATCTTTCTTGACAGATTCTCCATGGTCCTACCTTGGTTAACAACAAGATCTCTTAAAGAAGGTTGATTAGTATTAAAATTGTTACCTGGATTATTACCTTGGTAATTTCCTTGATAGTTACCTTGATAGTTGGGCCTCTGTTGATTCCAACCTTGATTCTGTTGAGGATGGAAATTATTGTTGTTATTGATAAAGTTAATGTCCTCCAGAGTTTCTGGACAATTCCTTCCAGTGTGGCCTAAGTTTCCACATTCTTCACATGTCATATGTGAGTCTTGAATTTGCATAACTGCTCTGGGTTGAAGATCTCTATCTTCTAGCTTCTTCATGATAAGGTCCATTTTAGCAGATAGCATATCTACTTCTTTTAGCTGGTGCATTCCCCTCTTGCGAGTTTGACGTTCTTCACTCCAACCTTGGTTGGAAGCCATCTTCTCCACAAGTTTAGTGGCATGAGTTAATGTAAGTGATAAGAAAGCACCACCAGCTGCGGCATCCATAGTTTCACGAGCACTGGGAATAAGCCCATGATAGAAAGTTTGCATCAATAGCCACTTCTCCATCCCATGGTGTGGACATTCTGAAATATAATCTTGAAAACGCTCCCATGCTTCAGGGACTGATTCATCATGCTGTTGTTGAAAATTGGATATCTTCCCCCTTAAGGCGTTTGTCTTACCCACAGGAAAGAACTTAGCAAGAAAGGCTATAGAACATATATCCCATGTAGTATTCTTATCTTTGGTAGCATAAAACCATTGCTTGGCCCTTCCCAACAGTGAGAATGGAAAGAGGCGGAGCAATACGGCATCTTCGGGTACGTCCTTCATAGTGAATGTGCTGCAAATCTCCAGAAAGTGTTGGAGATGAGCACTAGCATCTTCATGTGCCTTTCCACAAAATTGATTTGCTTGCACCATATTAATGAGCCCTGGCTTAAGCTCAAAGCCTTTGTCTCCAACCTCTACCTTCGGACCAACAAGAATGTTTTCCGTGGTAGGAGCTGAAAATTCACGAAGTGTCTTGGTTGCCATAGCTTCAAATTGAGATGTCAAGTCTTTAGTAACTTGATTAACTTCCGATTCAGTAGGTCTTGAATTATCAGACAAAGATGATGATGATGATGATGATGATGATGATGATGATGATGATGATGTAGGTTTGGGGTTTGTCCGAAGTTTTGCTTTGGCCTCCCCGATTAATTTTTCAAGATTTTTAACAAAATTATCTAGAAGATTATTATTCATACATATATTTTCCCTGCATAAGATAAAAACAAAATAAAGAACAGGGGTGAACCTGTTTGAGTATGTGATAATGGGTTCTCAATGCATTAGGTGATGTAAAGGGATCTCTCTTGTTTCCTTTATATGATGTGTTTATAGGATTTTTTTGCTAGCACTCTTTCTAACTAATAAGTCGAAACAATACCAACTTAATAGGAATAACACTTCTCGAAGTCTTAGCTAATACCCTCCCAAACTAAGATAGCTGGAAAGAAATACTAGAAAAACTTTTGAAGTTTTGAAAACACATTTTCAAAGATAGAAAGATTGACTATGCTCTCCCAAACTAGGAAAGTTTTGAAAAACAAAGCCAAGATAAAATTTATTTTCTCTAAATAGACTACGCCTTCAAGAACGGCGCCGTAAATGCTTGTTGATATTTCTTACACGATCCCAATTAGGACGGCGAAAGAAATATATATGGGATATCTATCTAATCATGTTAGCTTGGATATGGGATTAACCTCATGATCCAACAAAGCGGAGTTAGGCGGTGTTAGTAGTGGGATGTAACTTAGCAACATTATCCATAGTGGAGTTAATCTCACCGGGATATGTACTCAAGGTATACCACTCATTTCTAGGCATTACCTATACACTAGTCTGTCACCCTAGCAATAACACTAAGAAATGCGGGGTATGGTATTCTTGATTGGCCTTGATAAAAAAGAATGAACATGATATCTGCAGTTTACGAGATAGAAATACCAATTATAGCACTTCACCGGGAGTAATCCAGGTATCGTATTTATATTTTACCACAGGGAAGGGAGTCTATGGAAAGGTAGGGAGGAAAGATGTCTAAAGATTTATATATTGTGATTTAATTATGAGATCATCCACTTCACCAGTAGTATAATGCAGAGTTGCCATAAGTATCTAACATTACTCAACAGGGATAAGTCACGGGATAAAGATAATTATATAATTGATAAATACCCAAGTCTAAGATCATTAAGCTACTAGAATCATACAAGAAATTAGCATGTTATAAATTAGACTAGAATGAATATTCCTAAGATACCCCTAATCATACATGTCAATGAATACTACAATTAGTGCAATACATCTAGCTATCATGGCAAGGTTGGATTACTTCTACACATGGCAAGCATTACCAATGACAAATAAGGACGAAACTTATCCACCACCGTAATCTAACTTTCGACTTGTCCTACATTCGGAGGGTGGACTACAAAGGACTCAACAGACTGTCACTCCCGCGATCTACCACACGACCGGAATGTAGGGTGCAATTGCGAGATAAACGTTGTATAAACACCACGTTTACACATTGCTTATCACCCACATAGTGATCATCTATATGGATGCTATACAATTCCATGCATAAAATATAAAGCAATCTTACTAAACTAAATATATAATCATAGCAAGCATAAACACATATCAATAAGAATATGATAATTATAAAGATCAAAGCCATAACAATTGTATTCTAGATATAAGAGAACTTACAGATTGAATACAAGAGAGAAGTCTCAAGAACGATCCTTGCTACTTCTTGACTAATCGGGAACTCAAGATGAACTTGATCTTCAACTAGAACTAGTTAGATAGCTAATGACTACTAGTATGAACTAGAGCTTATGTCTAGACTTGTTTGGACTTGATGGGTATGAGTTGATAATGAAGTTGATATGAAATTGTTATGAGCCTCAGGGTCAGCTGGTCTTCTTATATAGTACCCGTCGATGAACGTCAACCCTTGGATCAAACCGACCTTGAACAACGGCGTAGAAACAACCTCAATGTCGGTGGTAAACCGACATACGAAGGAGAGGCTGACTGGCTGGCCCCACCTGGCGGCCGCCAGGGTGGAGAGTGGCGGCCGCCAGGCTGGCGTGCCACGTCACCTTCCCGTCTCTTCTCCTATCCTCTGGTGTCTTCTAGAATGTTTTAGTCCACTTTTCGGGTTGAGTTGATTCACGGACAAGTTTGGTCTTGATAAGTCTTGTATATTCTGGAACCTTCTCCATCTTTCTCTGCATTTATCTATTAGGTCCCTAAAAAGTCACAGAATACCAAAACTCGTGGAATTATGTTAGTTAGACCCCTAGACTTATGTTTTGTCTTTGACTTTAGCCCTTAATTCATGTTTTTAAACTTGTATTTTTATGCTTTAGTAGGTGTCAACAATGGCGATTAGGACATGAGTGTGTCCTCCAGCGCCCTTTTCAGGGGACCGATCATGTCGAGCCCCCATACCGCAAATGGCCATGTCGAGGTATGGTTTGCGGGGCTTGTCCGGAAGATGCGTCTTTCGTGCGTAGAATTGGCACCCCTTGCGGGTGCGCACGACCTCATTCGCGTCCCCACCGCCAAGGGCCGCAGGAAGCCTTGTGCGAAGACTTTACCGACAAGAGTCCTCGGGGCGGCATGATGGCCACATTCCCTTGGTGGGTGTCCTGCTGTGTCCTTGCCTTCCGCCGAGGGTATGCATCGCATGTATATTCCCGAGGCGCCTTTCTTGTAGAGTTCTTTTTTTGTCTCCAATTAGCACAAAGGATTTTGCCCTTCGGGCCAATCGGCGAGCCTCGGTCTTATCCTCGGGTAATTCTCCCGGGAGAGGTACTCCCATAGGGGTTCTCTCCGGTCGGGGGCTTGGTCGATCGCCATGGCTTCGGGCTTGGTCCGCTGCCGAGTCGTCTCCATGAGCCCCCGAGGGTATTTCCAAGGGAGTGTACTTAATCGAGGGCTCATTGAGGTCTCGGTGAGTACGTTCGGGGAACACGAGACCTCGGGTTGCGGCTACCTTGGCGAGTTCGTGCCGCTTCATTGTAACGTCTTGGGGTGTGCCCGTGCTCAAGCCCATGGAACTTTTCCTCCGCTTTGCGCACCTCTCGCAATATGCTTCCATCTTGGGGTCGTGACACGCCGAGGCCTTCATGACTTGATCAATAACCGCGAGAGAATCCCCCCGGTTTCCAACCATCGGATCCCGAGGTCTATCGCGATCCCGAGACCGTTGACCGCCTCGTGATTCGCGACGTTGTTGGAGGTCGGGAATGCAACCGATGGCGTACCTCATGTGAACCCCGAGGGGTGAGATGAAGAGCAAGCCGCCCCGCACTGTCTTCATCATGGACCCGTCGATGTACATGGTCCAAAGACTCGGCTGGGACTGGTGCGGGGTAGTTGCGTGTCGGTCCATTCGGCCACAAAGTCGGCCGGGACTTGAGACTTTATCGCCTTGCGAGCGGGGAATGATATTGTTTCACCCATGAGCTCCACCGCCCACTTCGCCACTCTTCCGCGGGCCTCTCGGTTCTGGATGATTTCCCAGGGGGAATGAGGATACCACGGCGATCGGGGTGCGAGGAAGTAGTGGTGAAGTTTTCTTCGCGTTAGTATGATGGCGTACAAAAGTTTTTGTATTTGCGAGTACCAGTCTTGGTGTCGGAAAGCACCTCACTGATGAAGTAAACGGGGCGTTGAACTGGCAACGTGTGCCCCTCTTCCCAACGCTCTACTACGACCCTTTACCGACTACCCGAGTAGTGGCTATGACGTAGAGGAGCAAAGTCTCTCCCGAGTTTGGGGGCACCAGGATCGGTGGACTAGTCGGGGAGCTTCTTGAGGTTACCGAGGGCTTCCTCGGCCTCGGGGGTCCAGGCAAAGTGCTCGGACTTGCGAAGGAGCCGATAGAGGGGGAGGCCCCTTTCCCCGAGGCGGGAAATGAACCTGCTTAGTGAAGCCAGGCAGCCCATAACTTTCTGAACTCCTTTGAGGTCTCGGATTGGCCCCATCTTCGTGATTGCATCAACCTTGGTCGGGTTTGCTTCAATGCCTCGTTGCGAGACGATGAAACCCAGCAACATCCCTCGGGGGACCCCAAACACACATTTTTAGGGTTGAGCTTGACTCCCTTCTTGTTTAGACACTCGAAGGTTTCCCTGAGATCTCCCACGAGGTCAGCAGTCTTCTTGGACTTAACCACTATGTCGTCAACATAGGCCTCCACGATCCTCCCGGTGAGTTCTCCGAAGACGATTTGCATGCACCGCTGGTACGTTGCCCCAGCGTTCCTCGGCCCGAAGGGCATTGTGAGGTAGCAATACATCCCGAAGGGTGTTATGAAAGATGTCGCGAGCTGGTCGGACTCTTTCATTTTGATCTGGTGGTAACCGGAATATGCGTCGAGAAAGGATAAAGTTTCGCATCCCGCGGTGGAGTTGACAATTTGGTCGATTCGAGGCAAAGGAAAGGGAACTTTTGGACATGCTTTGTTGAGACTAGTGTAGTCCACACACATCCTCCATTTCCCATTCTTTTTCTCTACTAATACAGGATTAGCTAACCACTCTGGGTGGAATACTTCCTTTATGAATCCGGCCTCCTGTAGCTTGTGGATCTCCTCGCCGATGATCTTCCTCTTGGCATCATCGAAATGGCGCAAGCGCTGCATGACTGGCTTTGAGCCCGGCCGGATGTCTAGGGAGTGCTCGGCGACATCCCTCGGTATGCCCGGCATGTCCGAGGGTCCCCATGCAAACGTCTTGGCGTTCGCGACGGAGGAAGTCGACGAGCGGGGCTTCCTATTTCGGATCGGCTCCCGAGTTGATGGTCGCCGGCTTCTCCTCCGGATGCTCGGGATCGAGTGGGATCTTCTTGGTGCCCGAGGAGGGCTCAAAGCTCCCGCGCGCCGGCTTGGCCTCGTGCTCGATCGCGATCTCGTCGAAGCTCTTCTTTGCGTCGGCAATGAGTGCCTCGGCAATGGCGAGTGCCTCGGTGTACTCCACGCTCCCACGCGCTTTTCGTATGTGTGATGGTGCGAGGGGCCGATCGTGATGACACCCTTCGGTCCCGGCATCTTGAGCTTGAGGTAGGTGTAGTTTGGGACAGCCATGAATTTGGCGTAGCAAGGTCGCCCCGAGGATCACGTGGTATGTACCCGGACTCCGAGGATCTCAAAGGTGAGAGTCTCTCGCCTGAAGTTTGAGGGGTCCCCAAAACAGACCGGTAGATCGATCCGCCCGAGGGGCTTCGTTGTTTGCCGGGGACGACACCATTGAATGCGGGCCCTCCCGGGCGGATCTTGGACTTGTCCACCCCGAGGAGGTCGGCGTTTCCTCGTAGATGAGGTTGAGGCTGCTTCCTCCGTCCATGAGGACCTTGGTAAGCCGGGTGTTGGCAATGATTGGGTCCACCACCGTTGGATAAGCCCCGGGTTCGAATGTGCCGAGGGTGATCCGACTGGTCGAAGGTGATGGCCTGATCGACCACTTGGCGCAGCCTTCGGGATTGCTTGGCTTGGTTGCATACACCTCCCGTCGCTCCTTCTTGTGTTGCCGCACCGACATGTTCTTTGGTGTTGCCGCCGAAGATCATGAAGTAGTTGTTCACCTTCGGAAACCCTTGTTTCCCTCGACCGCCCCTCGGGTGCCCCTTCCTCCTCCTCCTCGGGAATGGCTCCGAAGTTTGGCGGCATTTGCGCACCGTTTTGCACTCCTCGAGGGTATGCTTGACCGGGAACCCGTGGTTCTCGCACGGCTTCTTGAGCATGTCGTCGAAGGTAGGCCGGTGGCGGGGCCGGGATCCCTTTGCGGCCGACCGCGGCCACCATATCTTCGTCGTTTGGGTCGAGGTCTTGGCCCTTGCCTTTGCGGCTCTTGTTCTTTTTCTTCTTCTTGCCCTCCCGAGGCCGGGACCCCTCGGCTCTTCTTTCTTGCGCTTCCCTCGGCTCGAGCCACGATTGAGCAGAGCCCCCGACGGCCTCTTCTCCGCTAGCGAACTTGGTGGCGATGTCCATCGCCTCATTCGCCTTGGTTGGAGTCCGGCGCCCCGGCTTCTTCACGAGGTCACGGAAAAGTCGTGCCCGCCAAGAAGGCCCTATGACGTCAGAATCCGTCACGTTAGGGAGCTCGGTCCGTTGCTTGGAGCGCCGGATGTAGTCGCGCAAGGACTCGTCGCCACTCGCGGCGCGGAGGTCCCATGAGTTACCCGGCGCAGTACGTGCCCTAGAAGTTCCCTCGAAGATCCTTTCCAAGTCCGCCCGGTTTGATATGAGGTCCGGTGGAAGGTGTTCCAGCCCTAGCCTGAGTCGGAAAGGTACGGGGCAAATTCTCGATTATTACCTTATCATCGTCCCCCGCGAACCGGCATGCCGGCCGATAGTCGGCCCAGCCATACCTCGGGGCGACTCTCTCCCAGTACTTCGATGTGGCCGGGAGGCCCGAACCGTGCGAGGGGAGCGGTGCCCTCCGATTTCCCTGTGAAAGCCCTCGTGGCCGGGTGGATCTGGGGAGTACCCTCGGTCGTCCCGGCGCTTGCGGCGTCTCGTCCCGCCACTCGTCCCGAGGTGAGCCGCCCTCGTGGCGAGCCCGCTCCGTCGCCGATTTCTTCCGGAGGTCGGGGCGCCTCCACGGTCTCGGCGGGGGGTCCTCTATACGCTCCCAGACTGGGTGGTTGTTGCGGTTGTCGACCAGGCGTTCCCGGACCGGCCTTGCCGAGGCTCGGCTCTGCTCAGTCGGACGGAGCCCTGCCGACTTCGCCCGGACTCCTCCCGTCGTCGCGACGTTGCGGCTCGGTCCCGGGAAGCGGAGCTCTCCGCCTCGCCGCTTCGGCCGCCCTGCCGAGGAGATGTCGGCGGCCTTCTCGAACGCGCCTTCCCTCAGTGGTGGAGGGCTCGGGCATTTCATGTACCAACATGGCGGCCGCCGCCACGCTGATGCTGGCTCGCTGAACGAGGCCGCTACGTCGGGAAGTTGAGGCACCCCGCCGTCCGGCTGCGCCCACCGCCGGCTGCGCGCATGGGGGCGCCCTCGGGGCCCGCCCACGCCGAGCTTGCTTGCCCCGTTGGATGTTCCGCCGGGGCCGTCGGTCGTCGTGCGGACTCTACGCGGATTCTCGCTTGTAGATCCCGGCAGCGTGCGCGTTTCTGGCTGCCGGGCGCCGGCGCACCGCCACAGGCTGAACGGGGGCGGAAGCTGCCGGTGCCGCGGCTGCGGCCCGTCGTGGCGGTATGTCCGCCCCATCCTCGTCGGAGACGTCGGTGAGGTGGCCATCTTGCTGCTGGATCTCTATGTTGAAGCACTCCCGCGTAGGGTCATAATAGTCGTCCTCGTCGTCGGTTCCGGGAGCGCCGAACGCGCGGAGGAAGTCCCTGTTCTCTGGACGGTAAAGCGATTCCGCCAGATCTCGGGACCAGGCCCCAATCGTGCCGGACTAGGAGGCAGGATGGGGTCTTGCAGCATCCTTTGGCGGATGCGTTCTTCCGCGTGATCATCTGTGGGATAGCGTTCCCGTGGGACGACGGGGGGTCTGGCCCGCGCTCTCCTTGCGGCGGCTTCGACTGAAGTCTCCCGCTGGCGGGGATTTCTGGGGACTCCTTCCCGTGCCGCTGCCGTGGATGCGTTCTCCCGATGATTAGGGTTCTGGGCATCCTGCCACGGGCGACCGCCGGGGAAGGATCTTCCCGGTGCCTAGGGTTCCTGGGGACCCTCCTGTGAGTCGGCACCGGGGGTGCGTCGTCGGATTCGGAGTCCGTCGCGAGAATGCGCCTTGCGCGCCGGTGGGTCCGCCTTGCCCGCCTTGCGCGGCGGCCGTGATGGCGGACACGCCGCACTGGGGACGCCGCCCTCCTTTCCGCCGTCATGACGGGCAGGAGGATCATCTCGTAGTTGCGACCGAGCGTCACGAACTCCAGCGTCCCGAAGAACAGCGGTGTTCCGCGCGGGAGCTCGTGCTCCGGCGAGCAGGGTGGAAATGAAGGTGGAAACGCCATGAGGGCTGATGGAGATGTGGATTGCACACAGCGCGTCCCCTACCTGGCGCGCCAACTGTCGGCGTTTCCGAGAGCCGGGGGTGCCTCGGGTGCCGGCAATAAAGAATTTCTAGGCCGTGTGCCTCCTCCCCCAATGGCGTAGCGCAAGATGGACACGGACACGGTGGGTTTATCCTGGTTCAGGCCAACGGGGCCCTACGTCCAGCGGGTGGTGTCCTGCTCGTGTTACCTCGCGCTCAAAGGAGAGCTTGTAGTAGGGGTTTACAAGCGGCGTGGGGGAGAGAAGCTGGTCTCAAGCCCCACGATCGTGGTAGTGGTGGTTGACTGGCTGAATTTGCGGTTCGTCGATCGGGCGATCGGCCCCCGCTAATGGGGCATTACTCCCCCTTTTATAGTAGGAAGAGGGAAGTAATGTTTACATATGTGGGTGCCCAGGTGGCTAATTCCCGAGGCTACACTTGTTGCATGTGCGCAGCCGAGGGCCGGTTGGCTTGGACGTCGCTTGATGAAGACACGCGTCCTGATCTGATGGCAGACGTGCCATTTCCTGGTGCGACCCCGAGGGTCTGTGAGGCGTCCCTCACAGTCCGCATGGCGAGGGGCGGCCCCAGGAACGCCGGCTGTGGCGTGTCATGCGCCCGAGGGTCTGGCCCAACGTGGCGTCTTGGCGGAGTTTTTGGGAATGAACAGTGTCGTCCTGGTTTCCCGTGCTGGGCGGCGTAACACGTCACCGGCCCAGCTTTGTGTCCCATCAGTCGGATTGGGGAGAGATTTGGCAGGCCGATTTGACTGAGCGTAATCGATGGCCCTGGCGCCTCGTCTGCAACCGCATTGAATGCAGCTGTTTCCCTTCCTCCGGACGGAACCTCCCATGCCCGAGGGTCAGCGGCCCTGGGTGAGATGGTTGGGCTACCTCGCCCGAGGATGGAGAGCTGGGTCTCCCTCGGGCGGAGGCGGATTGCGCGCCCGAGGGTGGTGAGCTAGGCCACCCTCGGCGAGGCGTATCTATGCGCCCGAGGATGGAGAACTGTGTCTCCCTCGGGCAGGCGGGTCTAAGCACCCGAGGATGGAGAGTCGGGTCTCCCTCGGCGAGACGGAGATTGAGCCGAGTCCGAGCCCCGGGTGGGTTGGTGATGACGTGGAGCGCCCGTTCGCCGCCTTGTAAGGGTTCTTGACCTTGTCATTCTTGAGCGTAGCGAGCTCCTTCTTGCCGGATTTGGTCGTGGGAGATTCGTGGATGAAGACAAGCTGGTCAAGGACCCGGCTTGGAGATCAAGCCGAGCAACTACTCGGTGTCCTTCATCGCGGTGACTCCTCGTGGGCCGCTTGTGGGCCGACTCCATCTTCATGTATGCGCCGTGGCTCTTTGGCCTGGTCCGTCGCCCGTTGGGCCGTCCTTGAGTGGGATGATGGCAGGCTGGGGTTTTACCGGCCCCGATGGGCCGGCGGATTCTCGTTGATTGGAGAATGTCTCGGGGCCCAATATTTAGGTCCCCGACATTACGTAAAACCAAGACAATTTGTAAGAGTGACGAGTGGGACATGTGACATCATAATAGAAGATTGCATTGTGAGAGATAGTTTCTTGACACAATGTCTAAGACTTTAGAAACCATGATAGTTTCTAGCATTGTGAGTGCCCTTTTAAAACATTATTATGGTTCTCAATTGTGGAAACATCCAGCTGCAATCACGACCAAGCATTAACTGCTTCCATTTTTACGTTATTCTATTTATGGCCGAGGACTTTACGTACTGTTTTTTTTTTTAATTTTTTTCACTTAGGGGTAAAAATGTTATTTTAACCCTAACTTAACACCGTCAAGTGATGAAAACGGGACGGAAGGCCTTGCAGCTAAGAAATTTTTGTGTGAGGGTCTTCCACCCAAATTGAAAAAAAAAAAAAGGGCCCAAAACCTAAACGAAAATTTTTTGAAGGCCCTCCACCTAATTCTCCCAAAAGAGAAAGGCAGCAAAACAAACTCATAGCAATGTAACAATGGTAACACAAACGATGTTTGATATAAATAAGGCTATAAAGTACAAAGAGAGAAAATCGGTAGTCCTAGTCTTACACGCAGATTATTTACCTTGAAGATAGTGTGTAAATGATCGGAGTCCAATCACCTGGATATGGGTGCTATGAGCTCCATTTCCACAGAAAAATTTAGCTCACTACAGCATTGCATTACAACTCTTGCTCATTATGGATTGTCTTTTTGTAAATCAGGTTACCTAACAGTGGAGGCAAAGGCGACCATGGTGAGCGAACAAGGAGGAAACATAGGAGATGGATCGGAGGACATGATGTCCTCGGACTGGAGGGGAGCAAATGGCGGGAGGAGATGGACATGCTCAACCTCATCAGTCAACAGTCATCTCTGAATTCCAGTGCGCACTTCTTTCAAAAAAAAAAAACACTAATGTGCACCCAGTGGGGGGAACATATCTCGAGGCGACTCTTCAAAATGGTTGAAATTTATTTGCCGACAAAGAATGTTGTAAAGAATTTCATGTTTTAGCTCTTGACAATAGATTAGGCTTATATCAGAAAATTGGATGTCCTTGACTCGATAGAGAACTGCGTGTAATTTTTTTCGCTAACAGAGTGTTACAGGGAGGTGGTCCTGCTCGGGATGAAAATGTCGCGATGATGCAGATAGCCAATTCAATTTGCTTCTGTTCTTACTGATTGCTATGAGATATTCTTTGCAACAATGTGATATATGGGACATTAGGGATTCACCAGAATTAAGATGAACGAGAGCTTACAAGCATGAGTCTTGATATTTTGAGAATCTGGCTACTGGGAATCAACTTCCTTCTGCAGTTTCAGTATCATAGCATGTCAAGCGAGTCTCTTCATCGTTGTCCTAGTCCTCATCCTTGCCGGATGCTCTGCTCTCTTCGTGCTCCGTGTCTCCCTGATGCTGGCACTAGGGCGGCTGGTTTGCCTCTATAGGGCGGTTCCTCTCGCTCGCGCGCGGAAAGTCTCCACCACCGCACTACACATGTCTTTGTGTCTATATTTCATTCGGGATCCCACATATTATACAAAACCGAGTGTAAATTGACTATTTGAGGTTCTAAACGGATTCAAAGTAAAAAGTGGTCAACTATAAAGTTTCATAACTTTTCGAGGTCTACATTTCATATGTAGAAAGTTTTTTTTCGTCCGAGGATTTTTACATTTAAATTTGAATTTCAAATTCGAGACATTTGAACACAACTTTTGCATGGCCAGATGATTTCAATGTAAAAAGTGGTCAACTACGAAGTTTCATAACTTTTCGAGATCTACATTCCATATGTAGGAAGTTTTTCCGCCCGAGGTCGTTAAACGAAATTTGAATTTCAAATTTGAGACATTTCAACACGACTTTTGCATGACTAGATGATTTCAAAGTAAAAAAAAGTGGTCAACTACAAAGTTTCATAACTTTTCGAGATCTACATTTCATATGTAGAAAGTTTTTTCATCCGAGGTCGTTTACGAATTTTTAATTTTTAGTGTCTCGTTTTAAAATTCGGAATCCCATCGTAGGGGCCTCAATATAGAGCCGCCCCTACCGTGGACTGCATTAGGGCGGCCGGTGATTGAACCGCCCCTAATAATAGTAAGGGCGGTTTCAGTAACACCAGCCGTCCCTAATGTGGTAACTATAGGGGCGCTCGTATAGTGTCCACAGTAGGGGCGGCTCAAAAATAAACCGCCCTAATGTAAACGGCGGGCGTTCTCTTAGTAAGTTATTGTAGTAGTGGATGGTCGGGTGTGCAGCTGACAAGCAGTGCCAGGCGCAAGGAGATGTGTCATCCAGGGCACGATTTTGAGTCCCTCCTGCAGCATCCGGAGGTAGGTGTCACGGTGATTGAACTGACTGCTGATTACTCGATGATGATGCTATATCCCCTGAGGTTCACCGGCGAGGAAGATTGCGCAGCTTATGCGAGGCTGTGCCTCCCCACCGCACTACTCCCCTCTCGTCCCATGGACTTCGCGTTTTTGACTTTTGAACTTCATCTTTGACCATCCGTCTTATTCAAAATATTTATGCAAATCATAAAATAAAATAATCAATATTCAAGTATCTTCATTGATAAAATAAGTCGTCCAAAAAAATAAATTATATTTGTGTAAAAAATTTGAATAAGACGCAAGATCGAATAAGATGGCACGAAAACCAGGGTGACAAAGTCATTGGGACGGAGAGAGTACTGCTGGAGGAGTCTCGAGGCAGAAGGCCGGTCACGCTTATTCAGTATTCTGTTGTTCCACGATTCCTCTCCAAGAAGGTTTCTAGCTTTTTTTTTTTTTTGAGTACCTTTTAGCTCTTTATTATTTACTAGCAAATATGCCCGTGCAAGTTTGCAACGGGAGGAGAAAAATATCAAACATTTATCGAACTATCAAATACTTATCGAAAGTAATGAGCTAGTGATCTCTCCTTTAATTTTATATTCCCTTATGTCAATATAGCTAAATATCAAGTTTGATCTCCTTTGTGCACCCACAAAAATTAAATTCTAGACTATTTGGTCAAAGTTAGCAAAGGAGTCATACATATATAAAGTTACCTACTTTTTTCCGAAGCTATTTACATTTTTCCTCTTAGAAAACTGACCTAGCACGTGAAAAGTTAGCATCATCAGCCTATCACATCAACTTTAAACAGTGCAAAAAAAAAAAAACAGGAAAGCTTAATCGGCCAATGTTTTATTTCGGCCAGCTGAAGAGAGTTTTTGGGCCTGTGCTGGGAAAGTTACTTCGGCCTTCCAAACCTGCAGGCCCAGCTGAGCAGCAAGTTCCCTTGGCATCTACATCGGACGGCCGAGCTTCTTCTCTTCTTGTACAAAATCGGTGAGCAGCAGATTTTCAGGAAACTCTAGCTTCATTTGTTTTATCTCTCCTACATCTCTCGTGCACATCCACCAAGTAACAGAGCCGAAGAAGGACTGTCGCCGTCAGAGAGCGAGATGCAGAGGTGGTGGTGGCACCGCCGGTGCGCCCCTTGCCGGCGCATGCGTGCGGCCAGTCGAGCTGGCTGGCGCCTGCTACCCGCAGCGCTGAGACCGATCGCGCACTCGACGGACAGCGCGGTGGACAGCGCTTGTGTGGCTTGCCCCTTGCTCGGCCGCGGCAAGGTTTGCACAGCAGCGTAGTAGGGCCCGCGTTATGGCCAGGGTCGCATCCTATTGTAATTGTGCAGCATTGGAGCTCCGCGTCGTCGTCGATTTCCTCGCCTGTGCGTTCCGTGCATCCTCTCCTTCTCACGGGCGCAGGCGTGCTCGTCCTGCCGAGATCCACGTCTCGGCGAGAAAACCAGCTGTTAGGTGGCTCCGCGTGCTCGCTTATTATCCAACCTTGTGATTTTGTAATTTGGTCTCTTCAAATTTAAATTCTGCCCATGGCCTTGCTTGATTCGGTCTTAGTTGCATGGTTTGGATTTGGTCTCAAACTCTCAATGTTGGTTTTGATTTGGTACCACATAGCCACGTACTCTCAACGCGTTTTTTTTTTTAAGTTCGAGTTCCATCCGTATGCAATCGGGACAATCTACTCTGTACTCCGTAAGCGTACCACATAGCCACGTACTCTGTACTCCGTGTGCATACCAATGCCTACCACATAGCCACGCACCGTATGCAATCAGGACAATATACTCTGACTCCGTGTGCGTGATCGATTGGGCGAGCGGAAGAGGAACATGAAGGCAGGAAGGTGGAACCAAAAAAAGGGGAGACGACGGAAATTTCCTCGCTTTATTAGTAGGTATAGATACAGAGTCACGGGCAGCCAATTCCTGAGAGCGCAGCTGTCTCTAGGCCTTGGAATTAAGCCCACTCAGGTCCACTCCACCAATGCTCACGTACACAGTTGCTCTTCTGCTCCGTTTTCTCTGCCTGGGCTCTGTTGCCGGGCGGGCTACAGTGCTTGGACCGGCAACAGCAGCTTCATCTCTTTCAGTTCCGGCGTTAGCATTAACATTTACCCCTCACTAGTCCATCAACCCGTGCTCCCGCACGGGTTAGATTCTTTTGTATGGGCTAACTTTATTAAACTTTAGCAAATTATTATTATATGTTTAGATAAATTTGACTCCACGGTTGGTATTTTTTTCTTTCCTTCGTTTGAACCGTGTGCATAGCAATATTATTAGTTTCTTTTTTAATAATATTTGTTGAAAATTAAGATTATTTTTCTGAATGAGGTTTCTTAATGGTATGGTTATAGTTAACATATATGTTATTTTTATGTCATATTACTGATTAATTTTTAGGATTGAACTTTTCAAGTGCTTCATGGAAGTCTGTTCAGAAAAAAATATTCTTATTTAAAAAAAAAGATCGATATGTGCAAATACTATTCTCTTGTAAGTTAGATTAAAATTAGAACTTGTTAAATCATTTGCTTTAGGTTGAGCGTTGTTGCCGATTTTTTTAATGCAAAAGTAGTGGTCAAATCAATCACACCTCTACTTCATCAAATGTAGAACCATCCAAATTTTGTGTTAAATGGATTTAGTTTGGCTTCAAGTATATCCTCGAAGCACATATATATACTTATATCATTTCTATACATGTAAGCTTTTTGAAAGTAGTGTATAATGTTCAATCAAATGCATACTTGATTTATTTGATTAGTCATATACAAAATCAAACCTAATTCTTCTAAAGTTTTTCTATTGTACTCTCCAATTTTTCCGGTGCTCGTCAATATAAACCCCCCCAATACTAATACCACTTAAAGATATCTATAAAAAAGAAATTTTACCATGTTAGATTGTAAGCTACAAATATAAAAATTAAAATACTACTGTTTAAATTTGATTAACTTGTTATGTGCATTCAATATCATCAGGAATTGGCAAATCCATAAAAACTTGTGTTGCATTTGTTGATGACAAAGAATATCATGCAAAATTACAATTATTTATTTTCTTAGAGTGGCTAATGATATTAAATGAAGACTTACCAAAGAAATTTTTTTCACAGTTGTAGATGTTAATGCAATGTCATGAGATTTTGCTCTCTCATTGTATTGCTAAACTTTGGCCCCAAAAAAATCAAACCTTTACTTCTTGTCCACTACAAATTCCAAACTGAAAAATAATATAATTTTAGGGGTATCAAAACATAGGAAAATTAATCTAATTTGAGTTGTGCAAGAACATAAGGACATATCTCCAATCATCAACTCATTACGGTTGTTGCAATACATGCATGTAAACCTATAAAGGTTGGTAGTATGGCAAAAGAATACTCGATCATGAGTACAATATCATGAATTTTTGTCACTACGAAGTATGTCCTTGTTTCTTCTATCGGTCCAATGTGTGTTGCACCTCCTATGACACAGATGATAAATAAATATGAGTTCTTATCAAATAGTGATCAAAATATAGAAAACTATAAAAATATAATGTCAGTGGTAGTTTATTTGAGAGGTACATGTCAGTATTTACTCTATTAAAAAGCATCTTTGTACTGAAGAATTGGAAACTATACTTTGGAAGACTTGTGTATCTTCGACCTTCTTTATATTAGTTCGTGCAGCTGCTATGACTTTCATATAGGAAAAAATATATGACCTGAAATTGAGTACCTTACCATTCTCCACTTGTCTGCATTTTTTGTGCAGTTACTACGACTTTCATATTTGAAATGACATAATTTTTTTCTATGTAGCCACTACGACTTTCATTTTTGAAATGACATGATTTTTTTATATATGCTTTATTAATAACCCTGTGTATTTTGGCACCCTGATTTTTTTATTATGATTAGCATAAACCAAAAGTAATCCAAGATTATTATAAAAACACGATGAAAAACAACACGGCCTTATTTGCCACTACCGAGCAAGATTACATCCCATATTCTAGTGACTCGTGCAACTTGTATTTGAAAAAAACGGGTCGGTTGTTCATAATTTTTCTTGTCTCACATAATAATTTGGCTTACATTTTACTAACCATTGCAACTTGTGTAAAGGAAAAACATAATAATAACGACATTAATTTACCTTTTTAGATCACGGGAGACCGATTAGATATTAAGTGGTTTCAGCACAATGTACATACCTTTGTCACGGTGAATGGTTAAAATAATAGACCTTCTTGTAAACTAAGAAATAACCATAATAATGATGACATTAATTTTCCTTCTTTTCAGGTAGATTGCAAAAAACGGTTTAGATTGTATCCAAATTTAGCAGGACATACATAACTTTGGTTGGTGATTTTATGAAAACAGTAGACCTATTGATTCGTGATAACGTGCATGGAAACAACGGGGATGTGCAGTGAATAAATGGATTCTTGCGTTGAATAGATGGACAAACTTTATTTTGCTAGCAGTTGACAAAACATACAAAGACAGATCGGTACAACCATACATACCTTCTCGGACAATGAAAAAAGGCAGTCTGGCAGGTGTGCTTGTCATTTTTCTGTTGTTGTCGTTGATAGATTGGATCCAATGATATATTAACTAATAATAATTGCATTGAGGTACCGTACTTGTGGGTTCTTGGTTGGACGAATTTGTTAGTGTAGATAGATGGTCTCCCTTATTTTTTATTTCTATTACAACCATGGAGCTTTATACCACTCTGTTGGATTGAATGTAGTGAAGATGCGATTGTTTTTTTGTTGACGGTGACGATAGACTTTGATCCAATAATATATATTAATTGCATGGAGGTACGAGTACTTTTGTTGGATGAATTTGTTGTCCTAGGTGCCTAGGATATCTTTTATATTATAAAGATAAAAAAAAAAATTAACCATGGATGTATACCACTCGATTGGAGGAATTTTCTCAAAGATATTTGTCTTTTTAAATTTATAATGGTAGAGATGAAAAACATATTTAATTAACCATGGACGCATATAGCACTTTCGGTTGGATAGATTTTCTCAAAATGTTTTTCTCCTAATAAGATATATTTGCTTATTTAATATATAATAATGACAGAGGTGGGTAATATCTTAGATAACAAAAATAGATCCAATGGTTATGGGTGAATATAGATTTTCATTTGAGGGCTAGATATTTCTGATTAACACGAGAATTTGTAACACTTATCTGTTTTCCTTTAAAAACAAATGTTATGGGATTAGTTAGTTATCTTTTATAATTATGGAGGTTTGTATATTTTCATATGGGCTTTATTTCTAATTCCATAGATCATGGTCCTCTAAATTTTTTAGCATCATTAACATATAAACTCGAAGTAATCAAATGAAGGTATATTAAAGTCAACTAAAAAATTATAAGTCACAGTCGATAAGGATTATACAAAAGACTTGTGTTTATTTTTTCGCATTTTTTTTTTTTCTTCGTCTAGTCTCATCTAAAGTTTTAACAAAAATAGGATAACATAAGTAGTCAAAAAAAAAAAACAAAAAATTGTAATTATGGGGTTGCTAAATTTAGAACATCTTAAGATAGAAATTAATTTATAATTATGAGATTTAGCAAGATGGCCGCACCTTTAGTCTGCAGGTGTGGCTGGTTCCATTGTTGATGCAGATGCCATGGAGGCCGGGTGTCGTGGTGCCAACAGTCTGCTTCTATCCACACGTCCTGCCACTTGGCTTGCATGGACTTGACAAATACAGATGTGTGAATGGCCTCCTTGCTCGCTTAGATGTATGCACTAATGCACATATGCATACATGTCGATGCACTCGTCGGATACATACACATGTACATGTGCGTCCGACGACCGTCCTAACGTCCTACCTTCTGTATCTCACAGGCATGATCAGCACCGGCTGGCCGTAGTTTACCAATGATGTATGACCGACCCGTTAGCGCAATCTGTTGGTCGTCTAGCTCTTGCGACCAGTACTTCTTAGCGGCCACAAATATGACACCATCCAAAGTGCATGCAAGCTGCTGCGTGAGAATGGATAAGAGAAGATATAATAATCAGATTAATTATATTTCTCACCCAAACTATAGCGGAGGATGGCATGATGAAGCCATGGCTTGATCCCTTTGCTGCTGGTCCTCATTCTCATTCAGATTAATTTTATTTGGCACCCAAACTGCAGCGGAGGATGACGTCATGAAGCCATCGCCCTTGAATTCTTTGTTCCTGGTCCTCATCCTCGTTCTTTGTCCAAGCCCCAGTCCTGGAACGATGAAGATGAGCTGGGAGTCCACCGCTCCTCTAGATCGAACAGGTGCCTTCTTTTTGGATATGGTGAGGAAGCCGGGCGCTGCCAGGGACGGAATCAATGGTTTAAGGCCGGTCGCCGTCGAGAGGGGCCTGAAAAGGACATGCCCATGCGCTAGATTAATTAGATGGGAGAACACCCGTAAAACACCCAGATTTCCTTGGTGGAATATCTAGATTTTCTCTACGTAACCAATTTTATGTTTTTGTTATAATATATATTTTATTATAATAACTACATGGAGGCTCGATGGATGGATTTCCCCATAACGTAATTTTTTTTTTTCTGCTTTAAAAAAGAGATAATGGCTCGGTGGATAGATTTTCATTTTCCCATAACGTGATCTTTTTCTCCTTTAAAAAAAAGAGATAATATCTTAACATGGAGGCTCGGTAGATGGATTTTTCCCCATATCGTGATTTTTTTTTCTCCTTTTAAAAAAGATAATATCTTAACATGGAGGCTCGTGGATGGATTTCTCCCATAACGTGATTTTTTCAGCTTTTAAAAAGAGATAATATCTTAATAATGGCAGAAGTGGGTAATTTTCTTGATAGTAAAATAGATCCAATGGTCATTAGTGGTTGTAGACTTTAGATTTAATGGCGGATCTTTCGATTAATATGAGAATTTCTAGCATTTAACGTGGAGCCTCGGTTGGAGACTCCAATTAGTAATAGTAAGATGGAAGATAATAAAATTATCATTTTTGCTGAAATCCAAGGAACGTGCGGCGATGCTGTGCCCTGCCCTTAGGCAGCCGCATCGTTGAATTCCAGCGACACCAGGACCATGAGCGTCTTCAATTTGCCGCTGTTGTCGAAGGAGACATCAAGACCTGACCATCTTCAATTTGCCTTGGGCAGCCCATCGTATAGGTGTTAGAACACCACGAAGGTGTCGTTGCCTCCACCGTGCCCGTCCTCCAAGGCAGTGAACTCCATGAGAGCGTCTACGCGCGGAGAAATGAGGATCTGGCAGATGCGCGGTCGAAGCAAGCGAGCAAATATGCACGTTGAGGGCCGGTGTTTGCCAACTTGGCAAAATATGTCAACTCAGATGCTGCCAAATCGTTGGAGACATGTTTTTAGACTTTTCCAACAAAAACAAAGATGCTAAACTATTGGAGATGCTCGGTCTTACTAGGAAGTTTCATAGCATTGTTTTGAAAAGTAATACGATGGTATGAAGAATAAAATAAAACATGGATGAAACAAAATAACCACTCTCAATGCAAAGTTTTATTTTGTGGTTTCATATACATTCATTTTCTTAACTTCGAGAGAGTTGGTAAAGGTGTCAAAAAAGTTTTGTCCCTATGGAACTCACTTCTTCTCTCTATCGTTAAAAATGTTGTCACCAAAGCACTTATGTGGCAGCTTATTAAGTGTGAATGAAACTCTACTAAAACTTCTATTGAGACCGGCCTATAGCCAACTAAACCTTTTTAATAACTAAACATTCTTTAATAGTTCTTTATCTTTTATCGTTTTTCACATGTAAACCCTTTATTTTCTTAATTATTCATGCGTCTAATTTACTCAAATCTCCTGGGGAAAATGCTGGAGATCCGGACAAGGAGCGGATACGGAGGTACTGTAAGTTTCAAATTTTATTGAGCAGTTCTTTTATCAAATTGATAGAGAGTATTTTTTTTGTTAATAAAATTTAAAATAGGGAGTTGTTTTAAACTGAATGAAATTGCACCCTTCCGTTGTGGACTTCTGAACGGACGGCCACGTGCCAGGCTGGCAGCGTCAACCAGACCAACTATTCCCTGTCTCCCGCGATCGCCAAAAAACCATCCAGCGGCACTCTGAGGGAAACCAGTAGAGCTTCGCGTCTCCCTGCCCCTGCCTCCCATTCTGAAAATCCGCTGACTCCTATACTATGCCCCATTATCGCGATAGAGGGAAAGTCTTGCAGCCTGAATCCGCCATCTAGGTCGCGACAGAGTGGGCGCTTGGTTCGCCCAGCACCTGTTCGACGAAATGCATGACAGATTGTTGCGCGCGGTATAGGAGATTTGGATGCTGTTGCTACCCTTTTTCCGACTATATAATACATACAAAAGGGCCCCATGATCGTATTAGTTTGTTTCTCTTGGATTCCTGGCGTAGCCGTGCTGTCCAGGGCAGGTCCAGTTCACCCGTTTCAGCACCTGCAGCTTTCTTGATCCCCGTGTCTTTCGAAGTGTGCGTAATGAGTGAGAATCCATCTTTCTTGGACTCCTGGCACAAGCCATCTTTAGGCCGCATTACCTTATTTTCATTATATTATATAGTCTAATCTACTTTGCCCAATGTTCTAATCATGCTCGTTGCTTTCCCTGAAGGTTATTCAAGCGCAGAGCACACCACTCTCTACGCAAGGAAGGTATCCATGCAATGGAAAGACGTTCGGCAGGTCCCAAAGATGGCCATACATATACAGGGGTTAGGAATTAACATCAGGAACACCAGTCTTCCACTGTTCCACGGCCGTTTCTCCCACAACCAGAAACACCGCAGCAGCCACCAGCCAGCATCCCTTGTGAATTGTTCTGACCAGCGGCGGCAAGATGGCAAGCGCCGTTGGGGGGCTGATAGCCGGCAAGCTTGCTGAGCTCGCCTGGGATGAGGCCACCCTGATGTGGACCTTCAAGGATGACGTGGACTGGTTGAAGAAGACCATGGAAAAGCTTCAAGCTTTGATGCCCTATGCTGACCAGATGGAGAGCCAGGCTGAACGACCTAAACGAGAGATTGTGAAGATTTGGATGAAGGATTTCAAGGCTGCCGCCTACGACGTTGAGGACCTTCTAGATGAGTTTGAGGGAATTGAACTCATTAAGCAAGGCCAATCCAAGGTATTGATGGCAAAGTTTCAATAATATATTCAATCAATTTTCTCTTCACCCCTTTTTTTTTTTTGAAAGCAAGCGGGTTAGCCCATTATATAAAACTCACCATCTCATCTTATCTTATATACTCTTATATGGAGCAAAACCCCACTAGTTGTTTCTCTTAACATACAAGCTATCCAAGGCAATCCATTATCATACACAATTAACTTTCACTAAGAAAAACTCAACTAGCTATTTATCTCAACATGCAAGTTCTCTTACTATATGGTTTACATGATTTTAGATACTTATCCATTTGTTCACTTTTCCAAATTAATGATTTACAATGGTGCCAAAGAATATGTGACAAGTGGAACCGCTCTAATCCTTAATTTAAAATAAAAATACTAGGTTTTAACACGTTACATGCGTAGATTACAAATAAATAGTGAGATCTAGTAGTTAAAATAAAAATTGAAGAATCGCTGCTCTCAATAGCCATAATAATATTTAAATTGGAGAATTTGCAGTGAATGATATGATTAGAAGGTTAACTTAATTTTTTTTCGAAGAACCAGCGGCAAGAGCACTACCAGGTATATATTAATAGAGAAGAAGATTTTATAAAAACCAAAAACAAAACCCTCACGAAGGAGGCAAGGCCACCACCACATGAAAACGCCTCCTTACACACCACATAGATCAAGCAAAGTAAGCTAGGAGGGCGGAGTAGGTTTTCCATAGCGATGCCTACAAAGGGTGAGAAACGACATCCACAGATGTCGTCAACGCTGATAGGAGAACCACGGTTTTTCAAACAAACTCTTAGAGGATAAGGGAGCCTCACAAACAATGCCTCCATCTAGACAAGGTGACACCAAACGAGGTGCCATTGTTACCTACCGTCATGGGCCTTTGCCCCCACAAACCTCTGAAAGGTCCCTTGTGGTTTTGGTAATTGAGTGTCAACATTAGGTGAACTAATATGTGTGATTGAGATTATACACGGGAGATTAGTTCACACATGATGATGCAATGAAGGAGCTTATTGCATATGAGACATGACATGGAGTCATGTGACCAAGGTGGTGAAGATCAAGACGAGGCTTGGCTTGAAGGACCGGTTGCAAGTGTGAAGGGCAAGTCCACTGGACTTGGCGCCGATGGACCCGATGCAATAGCGGTGAAGAGCAAGTGAGGTCAAGATCGATGGACCAAGAAGGTCATGTGATGATATGAAGTGGATCATATCATTCTTGATCGTGTTGGTGCATTAGTTGCATTGGCACTTGGAGATGGAGCGGAATGGAAATGCGCAAGGCAAAGGTATAACCTATAGGGCATTTCATTTCGCCGGTCATTAGAGCTTAGAGAAGTTTATGACCGGGTTTAGGATAGATGGCCGTACTATTAAGAGGGGCAAACTGGTTTGCATTTCGGTCATCTAGTGCCACTTGAGCGATCTAACTTTGCGATGTGTTAGGATCGAGTGGCGTGACAAGAGCTAACCCGGCCTTTGAAATGATTGTGAAAATGCTAACACACTTGCACATGGTGATGTACACTTGGTGGTGTTGGCACATTTGCAAAGGCGGCGGTGATTGCAGGGTTGAGTTGGGTTTGTGAACCGCTCATCCTCCCGCCGAGCTTGCGAGGCGGGATTCGGCGCTTTTGAGAAAATGAGACGCTTATTTTCTATTGCGCCGGATGCAAGTTGGAGGTGAAAACATGCTAGCCCCCGTGCTCAAGTTGGTTTACTTGTTGGGTAGCATGTCGGAGCAAAGGCGACGGAGTTTCGCAGGAAAAAGGGCCACCGGACGCAGCACCGGAAGCAGAGAGGCGCACCGGACGCACGCACCGGACGCACCGGTGTGTGAGTCCGGTGGGACTTTCCAGTAGCCATGTTTTTGGGCGTGGCTCGGTTTCTTGCACCGACGCCGGCACCGAACCGATCACCGGACGCTTTCGGCGAGGCTGCCCGGTGGGCCATTTCTCTCGTGCAGTGCTTGGCCGGACCTTGAGCACCGGACCGCACGGACTCTCGATGAGTCCGGTGAGTGCGTCCGGTGCGGCTGTTTTCAGCGTGTTTTGCCTCCCAACGGCTAGTTTCTTTGTTTGGGCTATATATACTTGCCTTGGTCGGCCATGGCAGGTTGTTTAGCACCTTGGGGACTTTGTGTCCATGCTTGTGAGTGCTTGAGAGCCCTCCCACTCATATATGCTTGATATCGTTCATCCGATTGAGTGAGAGATCGATTCCTAGTGCGTTGCGTTGAGAGATCGCATCGTGTGGCACTAGGTGTTCGTGTTGCAAGCCGGTGGGCTTGTTTCTCTTGGAGGTTGCCACCTCCTAGACGGCTTGGTGGCAAGAGGCTTCGTGAAGCACGCAAAGGAAGCTTGTGCGGTGCTCGAAGAAGAGATTGTGAGAGGTTCGTGCTCACCTCGCGGGGGATCGTGAAGAGCAACTCTAGTGGAGCGTGTCATTGAGCTACCACACTTGTGTGTGGGTTCACACGGTACCCTCCGAGGGATTGGCTAGAGAACTCACCTTGTGTGTGAGTGTCTCGATCGAGCTCCCAGCTGTGGGATTTGGCACTGGCCATTAAGCTTGAGAATCATCACCGGGTGATTCGCCAAACCGTGGAACCACTAAAGTGTTGGTCGACACAACGAGGAGTAGGGGGAAGTTGGCAAGCTTCCCGAGACCTCGGTAAAAAATCACCGGTGTCATCTTGTGTCCACACATCGCGGTGGTTTGCAATCTCTTCATCTCAAGCCTTGTTATTACTTTCATATATATTGTGCTTGTGCTTGAGTAGAGTAGTTGTAACTATCTAGCTTGTGTAGCCTGTTTAGTTACTTTGCTTAGCTTGTGTAGCTAGGTAATTTGAGCCTTTGGGTTAGGCGTGTGTTGCCTTGTCCATTGTGCATCTAGTGAGCTTAGGGGCTTTGTGCTTGCGCTTACTAGAATTGTGTAGGAGCTCACCCGTGCTTGAAGTACTAGTGCTTAGGTTTATGTGACCTTGCATTAGAATTGATTAGGAGCTCAAGCTAGGCTTGTCACCTCACCTTTCTTGTGTAGGATCTTTTGTGAGGTGATTTAGAGTCTTAGTTAGAGGGGTGAAGTCTTGGCTAGACCGATAAGTTTAATTCCGCATTTGTTTCGGTTAGCCGGTGCGATTAGTTTTTAATAGGGACTATTCACCCCCCCTCTAGTCCCCATCTCGACCCTTCACGTGGTATCAAAGCCGTGGTCTCTCATTTAGTGGTCTTTACCGGCCCGAGAGGATGGAAACTAGAGGGTTTAGTGATGCTTGTTTGAGTGACACACATATTTTTGATGGCACGCACTTTGCACGGTGGAAACACCATATGCTTGATCATTTTCGTGCCATGGGACCTAAGGTTTGGTGGGTTGTCACTAGTGGTCTCACCGGTGTCTTGGACCATAGAAATCTAACCAAAGCTCAAAGGACATTGTATGAACTTGATGCACATGCATATGTTTTTCTAATGAATTCTTTGAGCCTTGAAGATTTTGACAAGGTGAACCATGAGGGATCCGCACATGAGGTGTGGGAGTCCATCAAGCACACCTTCGGCGATGCCTCCACTTGGGATGATGGCAAGTTTGAGGATGAGGCGCCAAAGGTGGTGGTACATGAGGATGTTGAGCAAGATTGCTCCACCTCATGGTCAAGTGAAGATGATGCAAGATCTACCACAAGTTCACTTGACAAGGTTGATGAAGATGCCTCAAGTGATGCAAGTGATGATTCTACCTCAAGCACACTTGATGGCAATGTTGATGGTTCATGCTCGGTTGATGATGCTACTCCAAGTTCATCCACTACATCAACATATTGTCTCAAGTCACTAGGTGACACCAAGGTATCAAATGACAATGTGATTGATCACCATGATTCATATGATGAGCTTGTTAGTAGACTTGCTAGCATGACCATGTCTTTAGAAAAGAGAAAGCTAAAACCATGAACTTGGAAAATGAAAACTCTTTTCTAAAGAACACATGTGAACAACAAGAGCATCTACTTTATGTCACTACTTGTTCACATGATGTGCTAAAATTAGCTCATGAGGAACTTTGTGTTACTCATGATAACTTGGTACAAGACCATGCTTTTCTCACTAAAAGGTTTTCAAATAAGAAATTTAAAACTAGTGAGAGCTCATCACATGGGTCAATGGATCAATCACATATTTGTGCTAACCCTTGTGATGTAGGCAAAAAGCATGTATCCACCTCTTGTGATGATTTACTTGCTATGCCATGTTCTTCATATTTAGATGCTTGTTCTTCTCCTATGTCTTGTGAGACTAACCTTTTGAAGGAGAACAAAAAGCTCAAAAGAGAATTGAAGAATTTGCTTGCCAAGCTACAAAGGTGCTACAACTCACAAGTCACCTTTGAGCACATATTGAAGACTCAAAGAAGCTATGGCAAGAGGCATGGGCTTGGATTCAAGGGTGGATTGACCAAGGATGAAAGAAAGAAGAAAAGTAAAGAAGCCAAGAAGATAGAAAAGCTATCTCATGTCATGTGCTATCGATGCCATGAAATGGGACACTTTGCAAAGGCTTGTCCAAATAATGAAAAGCTCAAGTTGAAGCAACAAGATGAGCCTCAACCGAAGCCCCAAGATCAAGTCAAGATCAACCATGAACCTAAAGTTGATGACTTGAAGATGAAGAAGAAAACAAGAAGGGGTGGAAGAGCTTATGCAAGGCATCCAACTCATATCCAAGATGCCAAGATGATGAGCAAGAATCAAGCGTGGAAGAAAGATTTGGCTCACATCAAGTGCCATAGTTGTGATACATTGGGCCACCTAGCTTCGGGTTGTCCAAACAAGCTTGAGAAGAAGGCTCAAGCAAACAAGATGAAGCAAGGCAAGAAGGAGCATCACATGAGCAAGAAAGAAAAGGCTCAACAAAAGAGAAGATGCTACTTATGCCGGGAAAGGGGACACATGGCTCATTCATGTCCCCTAGGTAACGATTCTAAGCCTAGTTCAATTGATGATGATCTTGTGCTTAGAAAGGATGACAATGGTACCTCCTTGGTTGCTATTGCAAAACATCCCGCTACTCATACTAAGGTTTTGCCTAAGTATGTTGCACCTAACTTGAGAGGACCCAAACAAGTTTGGGTACCATCAAAAAGTGGATGAATGTTTGTAGGTACCATGGCATTGGAGGCTTGATTCAATTGAGTTCACATTGTTCATTATTCCATTGAGTCAAGAAATGAAGCCTAGTGCAATTATATCCCAATGCCAAGTCAAGAAAAGTGAAGTCCAAGTACTACAACATACAAGTGCAAATTCAAGTTGTGGTGATTTATTGGATATTTGAAGGCTTGCAAAATATTTGAGAAGAAGCTTGCTAGCATGATGATCATAGGCTACAAAAAGGTACATTCTAGTTGATCACACATATTTGGGTGCATATGAGTTGATTGAATTGGATATATATGCATATGTTGCTTGCTATGAGATGATTGAATGGATTAAATGCCTAGTAGTCAAATTTGAGTTAGTTTGGATGGATATGATCATGAGATGACTCTTAGTATGTGATTTCAATTGATATATGTCTTGTGATGGCATTCAAACAAGTTAGCATCAAATTTGATTCAAATTGTTGAAGCATAGCTCAATTGCTTAAATCTGTCCACAAATGCAAAATCTGAGTGAGCTGTGATCTTAGCCATATTTGGATGATCAAATCTTATTGGAATGGCTTGAAATTTGGTATGCATGCTCTATACATATGGTACAAGATGCTGTAGAAATTTCATGATGATAGAGCAAGGGATACTTCGGTTTTGGAGTGGAACTTGTGAGATATGTTGCAGCAGTTTTCAGCATGTAGTAGTGTGGAAAGGTGTGAAATCTGGTAGCTATCCATAAGGGCTATGGAGCTCAAATTTTTATGGCTGCTAGATGACTTAGTGTTGAACATCTCCACCAAATTTCATGGCATTTCAACATGTACATTGTGAGATATGGTTCATTCTTTGAGATGTACAAAATCTGCCAGAAAAGTGACAATTATTGGATTGATCAAGAGTCACTCACATTGAAAGGTCCTCAAGTTGGAATCATGTTGACAAGTATTTGATGGACCTAAGTTTGGTTTTGAATTGAGATAGAAGTATTAAAAGCAATGAGTACAAGAGCCATGGTTTTTGGGGAGTGTACTGTGTACACATCTAGTACTCTAGTTGAAGATCAAGACCAAACTCAAGATGGATAGCAAGAAATGAGACCAAATATTCATTGGATATCTTTGGTAGAAAATTCATCATATCAAGTCCACATTTAGATCAATCAACCAAAGTCATTTCAAGTGAGTATCAAGAATGGTTTTTGGAGAGGTCACTTCTCCGCTGGGGGCATGCCGCCCTCTTGAGGTAAACCGAGCACCGTGCTTGGATGGCTAACATGGAAGTGAGATTCTAGGAACTATTGGAGATGCTTAGTTGATGCAATCTAATGGGTTGATCTAGAGAAGCAAGCAACACCCAAATAGAGAGATGATTCATGCAAGATTCAAATGGTATTCTCTCATGCAAGCAAAGATTCAAGAAAGCAAGCCAACCATAACAAGAAGTGCACTTGATCATTAGTGGTTCTCAATTCATATGGGTGAAGCTTGGAATTCATATTGATATATATTGTCTTCACCAAGCTATTTGATTGGACTTCATGATGCTAGTTGGAGAGCTAAATTGGAATCTAATGACTATCCTCTACTCCAACATAGCAAGGTGAAATTGTTTGACATATGCATTCATACTTTGCTAAGGACTTGCTAGTGCATATAGTCATACATAGTGATCATTCATGAAAATCAAATGTTTTTAATGTTTATATGGTACCACTATTGCTTTTATGCTCTATATGATCTAGTGGTAGCATATGACATATTCATGAGCAAGTGAACCCATAGTATTTGATCTAGAGAATGAGCATTCAAGTACTTCAACTCAACATTGTCAAGATAACCCTTAGCATGAGGTGTGAAGAAGCTTGTCATTGGTTCAAACCGAGTTAGATTATTTTGTGCAAGTGATCTAGATCAAGTCAAAGAGAAAGAAGCTCATGGAAACAACATAGTTCAAGAATTGGTTACAATTGACAAATCATTTCAAGTGGCTTCCACATTGCAAGATTCAAGACATGGCTAGATCATTACATCATCTTTACACGTGGTATTTCATTCACATGATATCTTTCACGTGGTCTCAACTCAAGTAATGTCTAGTACATCAATGGTGGTTCCACAAGTGATCCTCAACTTTAAGTGATCAATTCAAATCAAGAAAGCTACCCTCGCCAACAAGTGCTCAAATTGTTCAAATGGTTTGACATATGCTTTGACATAGGGGGAGGTGCCCCACCTCAAGATCAAGGTCAAGGATCCTACAAGTGACCTACATGTGGCATTTCTAGGTGGTCTTCATGCTTCCACATGTGGTTGTTACAAGTAGTGTCATTCCAACATATGGTGGTGTCCATCAAAAATGAAGATTCAACAATCAACCATCTATCCCTAGTCACAACCTTTGTATCAATAAGAGACATACCCTTTATGGAAATTGATGACAAAGGGGGAGAAATTGGACAAAGATATGTATGTGTCTTTGGATACATGACAAAAGGGGGATGAGAATATGGACATAGAACAAGAGGGAGCAAGAGCAAGATTGAAGATTAGAAGAGGATCAACATTCTTGGACAAAAGAGAAGCACACAAGTTGGGGGAGCAAGCTCATGAACTTGATTGATTGCATTTGATATGTGCATATTCATGTGCTTGCTTGCATTTGCATAAGTATTTAAATTTTATATGCAATGCTTGTGTGGTGTATGCTAGTTATAGAACTTGCTTGATGATTTGATAACTAGCATGCATAGGTTGTAACTAGACATATATAGTTTTCACGAGGATCAAGAGCCATAGCATATAATGTTGATCTCACATGGTATCTTGAGTTTTGATGTATGTCTAGTTACATGGATGATGCTAAGGATGAACTTAAATTTGCAACTCCGATTGGTATCACGCTTCAAAGGTTTATCCTATATACCTTAGCATCACTTTGTAGTGTTAACCCTCCCAAAAGTTTCATATCTTTGTATGTGTGCAAACCTTGAATTCAAATCAATTGGGCACACATATAGGGGAGTTACCACTATGAAGAAAGATTTAATCTTCAATTCCATATCTTTGTAGTGTTGCCATCAATTACCAAAAAGGGGGAGATTGAAAGGTCCCTTGTGGTTTTTGGTAATTGAGTGTCAACATTAGGTGAACTAATATGTGTGATTGAGATTATACACAGGAGATTAGTTCACACATGATGATGCAATGAAGGAGCTTATTGCATATGAGACATGACATGGAGTCATGTGACCAAGGTGGTGAAGATCAAGACGAGGCTTGGCTTGAAGGACCGGTTGCAAGTGTGAAGGGCAAGTCACTGGACTTGGCGCCGATGGACCGATGCAATAGCGGTGAAGAGCAAGTGAGGTCAAGATCGATGGACCAAGAAGGTCATGTGATGATATGAAGTGGATCATATCATTCTTGATCGTGTTGGTGCATTAGTTGCATTGGCACTTGGAGATGGAGCGGAATGGAAATGCGCAAGGCAAAGGTATAACCTATAGGGCATTTCATTTTCGCCGGTCATTAGAGCTTAGGAGAAGTTTATGACCGGGTTTAGGATAGATGGCCGTACTATTAAGAGGGGCAAACTGGTTTGCATTTCGGTCATCTAGTGCCACTTGAGCGATCTAACTTTGCGATGTGTTAGGATCGAGTGGCGTGACAAGAGCTAACCCGGCCTTTGAAATGATTGTGAAAATGCTAACACACTTGCACATGGTGATGTACACTTGGTGGTGTTGGCACATTTGCAAAGGCGGCGGTGATTGCAGGGTTGAGTTGGGTTTGTGAACCGCTCATCCTCCCGCCGAGCTTGCGAGGCGGGATTCGGCGCTTTTGAGAAAATGAGACGCTTATTTTCTATTGCGCCGGATGCAAGTTGGAGGTGAAAACATGCTAGCCCCCGTGCTCAAGTTGGTTTACTTGTTGGGTAGCATGTCGGAGCAAAGGCGACGGAGTTTCGCAGGAAAAAGGGCCACCGGACGCAAAGACCGAAGGTAGAGAGGCGCACCGGACGCACGCACCGGACGCACCGGTGTGTGAGTCCGGTGGGACTTTCCAGTAGCCATGTTTTGGGCGTGGCTCGGTTTCTTGCACCGGACGCTGGCACCGGAACCAGTCACCGGACGCTCGAGCAGGCTGCCAGCTGGGCCAGTTTCTCTTGTCTGTAGCGACCGGACGCAGGCACCGGACCCTGCACCGGACTCGCTGATGAGTCCGGTGAGTGCGTCCGGTGCGGCTGTTTTCAGCGTGTTTTGCCTCCCAACGGCTAGTTTCTTTGTTTGGGCTATATATACTTGCCTTGGTCGGCCATGGCAGGTTGCTTAGCACCTTGGGGACTTTGTGTCCATGCTTGTGAGTGCTTGAGAGCCCTCCCACTCATATATGCTTGATATCGTTCATCCGATTGAGTGAGAGATCGATTCCTAGTGCGTTGCGTTGAGAGATCGCATCGTGTGGCACTAGGTGTTCGTGTTGCAAGCCGGTGGGCTTGTTTCTCTTGGAGGTTGCCACCTCCTAGACGGCTTGGTGGCAAGAGGCTTCGTGAAGCACGCAAGGAAGCTTGTGCGGTGCTCCGAAGAAGAGATTGTGAGAGGTTCGTGCTCACCTCGCGGGGATCGTGAAGAGCAACTCTAGTGGAGCGTGTCATTGAGCTACCACACTTGTGTGTGGGTTCACACGGTACCCTCTGAGGGATTGGCTAGAGAACTCACACTGTGTGAGTGTCTCGATCGAGCTCCCACTGTGGGATTTGGCACTGGCCATTAAGCTTGAGAATCATCACCGGGTGATTCGCCAAACCGTGGAACCACTAAAGTGTTGGTCGACACAACGAGGAGTAGGGGAAGTTGGCAAGCTTCCCGAGACCCTGTAAAAAATCACCGGTGTCATCTTGTGTCCACACATCGCGGTGGTTTGCAATCTCTTCATCTCAAGCCTTGTTATTACTTTCATATATATTGTGCTTGTGCTTGAGTAGAGTAGTTGTAACTATCTAGCTTGTGTAGCCTGTTTAGTTACTTTGCTTAGCTTGTGTAGCTAGGTAATTTGAGCCTTTGGGTTAGGCGTGTGTTGCCTTGTCCATTGTGCATCTAGTGAGCTTAGGGGCTTTGTGCTTGCGCTTACTAGAATTGTGTAGGAGCTCACCCGTGCTTGAAGTACTAGTGCTTAGGTTTATGTGACCTTGCATTAGAATTGATTAGGAGCTCAAGCTAGGCTTGTCACCTCACCTTTCTTGTGTAGGATCTTTTGTGAGGTGATTTAGAGTCTTAGTTAGAGGGGGTGAAGTCTTGGCTAGACCGATAAGTTTAATTCGCATTTGTTTCGGTTAGCCGGTGCGATTAGTTTTTAATAGGGACTATTCACCCCCCTCTAGTCCCCATCTCGACCCTTCACGTGGTATCAAAGCCGTGGTCTCTCATTTAGTGGTCTTTACCGCCCGAGAGGATGGAAACTAGAGGGTTTAGTGATGCTTGTTTGAGTGACACACATATTTTTTGATGGCACGCACTTTGCACGGTGGAAACACCATATGCTTGATCATTTTCGTGCCATGGGACCTAAGGTTTGGTGGGTTGTCACTAGTGGTCTCACCGGTGTCTTGGACCATAGAAATCTAACCAAAGCTCAAAGGACATTGTATGAACTTGATGCACATGCATATGTTTTTCTAATGAATTCTTTGAGCCTTGAAGATTTTGACAAGGTGAACCATGAGGGATCCGCACATGAGGTGTGGGAGTCCATCAAGCACACCTTCGGCGATGCCTCCACTTGGGATGATGGCAAGTTTGAGGATGAGGCGCCAAAGGTGGTGGTACATGAGGATGTTGAGCAAGATTGCTCCACCTCATGGTCAAGTGAAGATGATGCAAGATCTACCACAAGTTCACTTGACAAGGTTGATGAAGATGCCTCAAGTGATGCAAGTGATGATTCTACCTCAAGCACACTTGATGGCAATGTTGATGGTTCATGCTCGGTTGATGATGCTACTCCAAGTTCATCCACTACATCAACATATTGTCTCAAGTCACTAGGTGACACCAAGGTATCAAATGACAATGTGATTGATCACCATGATTCATATGATGAGCTTGTTAGTAGACTTGCTAGCATGACCATGTCTTTAGAAAAAGAGAAAGCTAAAACCATGAACTTGGAAAATGAAAACTCTTTTCTAAAGAACACATGTGAACAACAAGAGCATCTACTTTATGTCACTACTTGTTCACATGATGTGCTAAAATTAGCTCATGAGGAACTTTGTGTTACTCATGATAACTTGGTACAAGACCATGCTTTTCTCACTAAAAGGTTTTCAAATAAGAAATTTAAAACTAGTGAGAGCTCATCACATGGGTCAATGGATCAATCACATATTTGTGCTAACCCTTGTGATGTAGGCAAAAAGCATGTATCCACCTCTTGTGATGATTTACTTGCTATGCCATGTTCTTCATATTTAGATGCTTGTTCTTTCTCCTATGTCTTGTGAGACTAACCTTTTGAAGGAGAACAAAAGCTCAAAAGAGAATTGAAGAATTTGCTTGCCAAGCTACAAAGGTGCTACAACTCACAAGTCACCTTTGAGCACATATTGAAGACTCAAAGAAGCTATGGCAAGAGGCATGGGCTTGGATTCAAGGGTGGATTGACCAAGGATGAAAGAAAGAAGAAAAGTAAAGAAGCCAAGAAGATAGAAAAGCTATCTCATGTCATGTGCTATCGATGCCATGAAATGGGACACTTTGCAAAGGCTTGTCCAAATAATGAAAAGCTCAAGTTGAAGCAACAAGATGAGCCTCAACCGAAGCCCCAAGATCAAGTCAAGATCAACCATGAACCTAAAGTTGATGACTTGAAGATGAAGAAGAAAACAAGAAGGGGTGGAAGAGCTTATGCAAGGCATCCAACTCATATCCAAGATGCCAAGATGATGAGCAAGAATCAAGCGTGGAAGAAAGATTTGGCTCACATCAAGTGCCATAGTTGTGATACATTGGGCCACCTAGCTCGGGTTGTCCAAACAAGCTTGAGAAGAAGAAGGCTCAAGCAAACAAGATGAAGCAAGGCAAGAAGGAGCATCACATGAGCAAGAAAGAAAAGGCTCAACAAAAGAGAAGATGCTACTTATGCCGGGAAAGGGGACACATGGCTCATTCATGTCCCCTAGGTAACGATTCTAAGCCTAGTTCAATTGATGATGATCTTGTGCTTAGAAAGGATGACAATGGTACCTCCTTGGTTGCTATTGCAAAACATCCCGCTACTCATACTAAGGTTTTGCCTAAGTATGTTGCACCTAACTTGAGAGGACCCAAACAAGTTTGGGTACCATCAAAAAGTGGATGAATGTTTGTAGGTACCATGGCATTGGAGGCTTGATTCAATTGAGTTCACATTGTTCATTATTCCATTGAGTCAAGAAATGAAGCCTAGTGCAATTATATCCCAATGCCAAGTCAAGAAAAGTGAAGTCCAAGTACTACAACATACAAGTGCAAATTCAAGTTGTGGTGATTTATTGATATTTGAAGGCTTGCAAAATATTTGAGAAGAAGCTTGCTAGCATGATGATCATAGGCTACAAAGGTACATTCTAGTTGATCACACATATTTGGGTGCATATGAGTTGATTGAATTGGATATATATGCATATGTTGCTTGCTATGAGATGATTGAATGGATTAAATGCCTAGTAGTCAAATTTGAGTTAGTTTGGATGGATATGATCATGAGATGACTCTTAGTATGTGATTTCAATTGATATATGTCTTGTGATGGCATTCAAACAAGTTAGCATCAAATTTGATTCAAATTGTTGAAGCATAGCTCAATTGCTTAAATCTGTCCACAAATGCAAAATCTGAGTGAGCTGTGATCTTAGCCATATTTGGATGATCAAATCTTATTGGAATGGCTTGAAATTTGGTATGCATGCTCTATACATATGGTACAAGATGCCGTAGAAATTTCATGATGATAGAGCAAGGGATACTTCGGTTTTGGAGTGGAACTTGTGAGATATGTTGCAGCAGTTTTCAGCATGTAGTAGTGTGGAAAGGTGTGAAATCTGGTAGCTATCCATAAGGGCTATGGAGCTCAAATTTTTATGGCTGCTAGATGACTTAGTGTTGAACATCTCCACCAAATTTCATGGCATTTCAACATGTACATTGTGAGATATGGTTCATTCTTTGAGATGTACAAAATCTGCCAGAAAAGTGACAATTATTGATTGATCAAGAGTCACTCACATTGAAAGGTCCTCAAGTTGGAATCATGTTGACAAGTATTTGATGGACCTAAGTTTGGTTTTGAATTGAGATAGAAGTATTAAAAGCAATGAGTACAAGAGCCATGGTTTTTGGGGAGTGTACTGTGTACACATCTAGTACTCTAGTTGAAGATCAAGACCAAACTCAAGATGGATAGCAAGAAATGAGACCAAATATTCATTGGATATCTTTGGTAGAAAATTCATCATATCAAGTCCACATTTAGATCAATCAACCAAAGTCATTTCAAGTGAGTATCAAGAATGGTTTTTGGAGAGAGGTCACTTCTCCCGCTGGGGGCATGCCGCCTACTGAGGTAAACCGAGCACCGTGCTTGGATGGCTAACATGGAAGTGAGATTCTAGGAACTATTGGAGATGCTTAGTTGATGCAATCTAATGGGTTGATCTAGAGAAGCAAGCAACACCCAAATAGAGAGATGATTCATGCAAGATTCAAATGGTATTCTCTCATGCAAGCAAAGATTCAAGAAAGCAAGCCAACCATAACAAGAAGTGCACTTGATCATTAGTGGTTCTCAATTCATATGGGTGAAGCTTGGAATTCATATTGATATATATTGTCTTCACCAAGCTATTTGATTGGACTTCATGATGCTAGTTGGAGAGCTAAATTGGAATCTAATGACTATCCTCTACTCCAACATAGCAAGGTGAAATTGTTTGACATATGCATTCATACTTTGCTAAGGACTTGCTAGTGCATATAGTCATACATAGTGATCATTCATGAAAATCAAATGTTTTTAATGTTTATATGGTACCACTATTGCTTTTATGCTCTATATGATCTAGTGGTAGCATATGACATATTCATGAGCAAGTGGACCCATAGTATTTGATCTAGAGAATGAGCATTCAAGTACTTCAACTCAACATTGTCAAGATAACCCTTAGCATGAGGTGTGAAGAAGCTTGTCATTGGTTCAAACCGAGTTAGATTATTTTGTGCAAGTGATCTAGATCAAGTCAAAGAGAAAGAAGCTCATGGAAACAACATAGTTCAAGAATTGGTTACAATTGACAAATCATTTCAAGTGGCTTCCACATTGCAAGATTCAAGACATGGCTAGATCATTACATCATCTTTACACGTGGTATTTCATTCACATGATATCTTTCACGTGGTCTCAACTCAAGTAATGTCTAGTACATCAATGGTGGTTCCACAAGTGATCCTCAACTTTAAGTGATCAATTCAAATCAAGAAAGCTACCCCGCCAACAAGTGCTCAAATTGTTCAAATGGTTTGACATATGCTTTGACATAGGGGAGGTGCCCCACCTCAAGATCAAGGTCAAGGATCCTACAAGTGACCTACATGTGGCATTTCTAGGTGGTCTTCATGCTTCCACATGTGGTTGTTACAAGTAGTGTCATTCCAACATATGGTGGTGTCCATCAAAAATGAAGATTCAACAATCAACCATCTATCCCTAGTCACAACCTTTGTATCAATAAGAGACATACCCTTTATGGAAATTGATGACAAAGGGGGAGAAATTGGACAAAGATATGTATGTGTCTTTGGATACATGACAAAAGGGGGGATGAGAATATGGACATAGAACAAGAGGGAGCAAGAGCAAGATTGAAGATTAGAAGAGGATCAACATTCTTGGACAAAAAAGAGAAGCACACAAGTTGGGGGAGCAAGCTCATGAACTTGATTGATTGCATTTGATATGTGCATATTCATGTGCTTGCTTGCATTTGCATAAGTATTTAAATTTTATATGCAATGCTTGTGTGGTGTATGCTAGTTATAGAACTTGCTTGATGATTTGATAACTAGCATGCATAGGTTGTAACTAGACATATATAGTTTTCACGAGGATCAAGAGCCATAGCATATAATGTTGATCTCACATGGTATCTTGAGTTTTGATGTATGTCTAGTTACATGGATGATGCTAAGGATGAACTTAAATTTGCAACTCCGATTGGTATCACGCTTCAAAGGTTTATCCTATATACCTTAGCATCACTTTGTAGTGTTAACCCTCCCAAAAGTTTTTCATATCTTTGTATGTGTGCAAACCTTGAATTCAAATCAATTGGGCACACATATAGGGGAGTTACCACTATGAAGAAAGATTTAATCTTCAATTCCATATCTTTGTAGTGTTGCCATCAATTACCAAAAAGGGGGAGATTGAAAGGTCCCTTGTGGTTTTGGTAATTGAGTGTCAACATTAGGTGAACTAATATGTGTGATTGAGATTATACACAGGAGATTAGTTCACACGTGATGATGCAATGAAGGAGCTTATTGCATATGAGACATGACATGGAGTCATGTGACCAAGGTGGTGAAGATCAAGACGAGGCTTGGCTTGAAGGACCGGTTGCAAGTGTGAAGGGCAAGTCACCGGACTTGGCGCCGATGGACCGATGCAATAGCGGTGAAGAGCAAGTGAGGTCAAGATCGATGGACCAAGAAGGTCATGTGATGATATGAAGTGGATCATATCATTCTTGATCGTGTTGGTGCATTAGTTGCATTGGCACTTGGAGATGGAGCGGAATGGAAATGCGCAAGGCAAAGGTATAACCTATAGGGCATTTCATTTTCGCCGGTCATTAGAGCTTAGAGAAGTTTATGACCGGGTTTAGGATAGATGGCCGTACTATTAAGAGGGGCAAACTGGTTTGCATTTCGGTCATCTAGTGCCACTTGAGCGATCTAACTTTGCGATGTGTTAGGATCGAAAGTGGCGTGACAAGAGCTAACCCGGCCTTTGAAATGATTGTGAAAATGCTAACACACTTGCACATGGTGATGTACACTTGGTGGTGTTGGCACATTTGCAAAGGCGGCGGTGATTGTGGGGTTGAGTTGGGTTTGTGAACCGCTCATCCTCCCGCCGAGCTTGCGAAGGATTCGGCGCTTTTGAGAAAATGAGACGCTTATTTTCTATTGCGCCGGATGCAAGTTGGAGGTGAAAACATGCTAGCCCCGTGCTCAAGTTGGTTTACTTGTTGGGTAGCATGTCGGAGCAAAGTCGACGGAGTTTTCGCAGAAAAAAAGGGCCACCGGACGCAAGACCGAAGCAGAGGCGCACCGACGCGACGCACCGACGACCCGTGTGTGAGTCCGGTGGGACTTTCCAAGAGCCATGTTTTGGGCGTGGCTCGGTTTTCTTGCACCGACGCCGGCACCGAACCGATCACCGGACGCCGAGCAGGCTGCCAGCTGGGCCGTTTCTCTCGCCTGTAGCTTATCGGACGCAGCACGGACACCCTGCACCGACTCGCGATGAGTCCGGTGAGTGCGTCCCGTGCGGCCGTTTGGGCGTGTTTTGCCTCCCAACGGCTAGTTTCTTTGTTTGGGCTATATATACTTGCCTTGGTCGGCCATGGCAGGTTGCTTAGCACCTTGGGGACTTTGTGTCCATGCTTGTGAGTGCTTGAGAGCCCTCCCACTCATATATGCTTGATATCGCTCATCCGATTGAGTGAGAGATCGATTCCTAGTGCGCTTGCGTTGAGAGATCGCATCGTGTGGCACTAGGTGTTCGTGTTGCAAGCCGGTGGGCTTGTTTCTCTTGGAGGTTGCCACCTCCTAGACGGCTTGGTGGCAAAGAGGCTTCGTGAAGCACGCAAGGAAGCTTGTGCGGTGCTCAAGAAGAGATTGTGAGAGGTTCGTGCTCACCTCGGGGGGGGATCGCGGAAGAGCAACTCTAGTGGAGCGTGTCATTGAGCTACCACACTTGTGTGTGGGTTCACACGGTACCCTCTCGAGGGATTGGCTAGAGAACTCACACTTTGTGTGAGTGTCTCGATCGAGCTCCCAAATTGTGGGATTTGGCATCGCCATTAAGCTTGAGAATCATCACCGGGTGATTCGCCAAACCGTGGAACCACTAAAGTGTTGGTCTAACACAACGAGGAGTAGGGGAAGTTGGCAAGCTTCCCGAGACCTCGGTAAAAATCACCGGTGTCATCTTGTGTCCACACATCGCGGTGGTTTGCAATCTCTTCATCTCAAGCCTTGTTATTACTTTCATATATATTGTGCTTGTGCTTGAGTAGAGTAGTTGTAACTATCTAGCTTGTGTAGCCCTGTTTAGTTACTTTGCTTAGCTTGTGTAGCTAGGTAATTTGAGCCTTTGGGTTAGGCGTGTGTTGCCTTGTCCATTGTGCATCTAGTGAGCTTAGGGGCTTTGTGCTTGCGCTTACTAGAATTGTGTAGGAGCTCACCCGTGCTTGAAGTACTAGTGCTTAGGTTTATGTGACCTTGCATTAGAATTGATTAGGAGCTCAAGCTAGGCTTGTCACCTCACCTTTCTTGTGTAGGATCTTTTGTGAGGTGATTTAGAGTCTTAGTTAGAGGGGTGAAGTCTTGGCTAGACCGATAAGTTTAATTCGCATTTGTTTTGGGTTAGCCGGTGCGATTAGTTTTTAATAGGGACTATTCACCCCCCCCTCTAGTCCCCATCTCGACCCTTCACGTGGTATCAAAGCCGTGGTCTCTCATTTAGTGGTCTTTACCGGCCCGAGAGGATGGAAACTAGAGGGTTTAGTGATGCTTGTTTGAGTGACACACATATTTTTGATGGCACGCACTTTGCACGGTGGAAACACCATATGCTTGATCATTTTCGTGCCATGGGACCTAAGGTTTGGTGGGTTGTCACTAGTGGTCTCACCGGTGTCTTGGACCATAGAAATCTAACCAAAGCTCAAAGGACATTGTATGAACTTGATGCACATGCATATGTTTTTCTAATGAATTCTTTGAGCCTTGAAGATTTTGACAAGGTGAACCATGAGGGATCCGCACATGAGGTGTGGGAGTCCATCAAGCACACCTTCGGCGATGCCTCCACTTGGGATGATGGCAAGTTTGAGGATGAGGCGCCAAAGGTGGTGGTACATGAGGATGTTGAGCAAGATTGCTCCACCTCATGGTCAAGTGAAGATGATGCAAGATCTACCACAAGTTCACTTGACAAGGTTGATGAAGATGCCTCAAGTGATGCAAGTGATGATTCTACCTCAAGCACACTTGATGGCAATGTTGATGGTTCATGCTCGGGTTGATGATGCTACTCCAAGTTCATCCACTACATCAACATATTGTCTCAAGTCACTAGGTGACACCAAGGTATCAAATGACAATGTGATTGATCACCATGATTCATATGATGAGCTTGTTAGTAGACTTGCTAGCATGACCATGTCTTTAGAAAAGAGAAAGCTAAAACCATGAACTTGGAAAATGAAAACTCTTTTCTAAAGAACACATGTGAACAACAAGAGCATCTACTTTATGTCACTACTTGTTCACATGATGTGCTAAAATTAGCTCATGAGGAACTTTGTGTTACTCATGATAACTTGGTACAAGACCATGCTTTTCTCACTAAAAGGTTTTCAAATAAGAAATTTAAAACTAGTGAGAGCTCATCACATGGGTCAATGGATCAATCACATATTTGTGCTAACCCTTGTGATGTAGGCAAAAAGCATGTATCCACCTCTTGTGATGATTTACTTGCTATGCCATGTTCTTCATATTTAGATGCTTGTTCTTCTCCTATGTCTTGTGAGACTAACCTTTTGAAGGAGAACAAAAAGCTCAAAAGAGAATTGAAGAATTTGCTTGCCAAGCTACAAAGGTGCTACAACTCACAAGTCACCTTTGAGCACATATTGAATACTCAAAGAAGCTATGGCAAGAGGCATGGGCTTGGATTCAAGGGTGGATTGACCAAGGATGAAAGAAAGAAGAAAAGTAAAGAAGCCAAGAAGATAGAAAAGCTATCTCATGTCATGTGCTATCGATGCCATGAAATGGGACACTTTGCAAAGGCTTGTCCAAATAATGAAAAGCTCAAGTTGAAGCAACAAGATGAGCCTCAACCGAAGCCCCAAGATCAAGTCAAGATCAACCATGAACCTAAAGTTGATGACTTGAAGATGAAGAAGAAAACAAGAAGGGGTGGAAGAGCTTATGCAAGGCATCCAACTCATATCCAAGATGCCAAGATGATGAGCAAGAATCAAGCGTGGAAGAAAGATTTGGCTCACATCAAGTGCCATAGTTGTGATACATTGGGCCACCTAGCTTCGGGTTGTCCAAACAAGCTTGAGAAGAAGGCTCAAGCAAACAAGATGAAGCAAGGCAAGAAGGAGCATCACATGAGCAAGAAAGAAAAGGCTCAACAAAAGAGAAGATGCTACTTATGCCGGGAAAGGGGACACATGGCTCATTCATGTCCCTAGGTAACGATTCTAAGCCTAGTTCAATTGATGATGATCTTGTGCTTAGAAAGGATGACAATGGTACCTCCTTGGTTGCTATTGCAAAACATCCCGCTACTCATACTAAGGTTTTGCCTAAGTATGTTGCACCTAACTTGAGAGGACCCAAACAAGTTTGGGTACCATCAAAAAGTGGATGAATGTTTGTAGGTACCATGGCATTGGAGGCTTGATTCAATTGAGTTCACATTGTTCATTATTCCATTGAGTCAAGAAATGAAGCCTAGTGCAATTATATCCCAATGCCAAGTCAAGAAAAGTGAAGTCCAAGTACTACAACATACAAGTGCAAATTCAAGTTGTGGTGATTTATTGGATATTTGAAGGCTTGCAAAATATTTGAGAAGAAGCTTGCTAGCATGATGATCATAGGCTACAAAGGTACATTCTAGTTGATCACACATATTTGGGTGCATATGAGTTGATTGAATTGGATATATATGCATATGTTGCTTGCTATGAGATGATTGAATGGATTAAATGCCTAGTAGTCAAATTTGAGTTAGTTTGGATGGATATGATCATGAGATGACTCTTAGTATGTGATTTCAATTGATATATGTCTTGTGATGGCATTCAAACAAGTTAGCATCAAATTTGATTCAAATTGTTGAAGCATAGCTCAATTGCTTAAATCTGTCCACAAATGCAAAATCTGAGTGAGCTGTGATCTTAGCCATATTTGGATGATCAAATCTTATTGGAATGGCTTGAAATTTGGTATGCATGCTCTATACATATGGTACAAGATGCTGTAGAAATTTCATGATGATAGAGCAAGGGATACTTCGGTTTTGGAGTGGAACTTGTGAGATATGTTGCAGCAGTTTTCAGCATGTAGTAGTGTGGAAAGGTGTGAAATCTGGTAGCTATCCATAAGGGCTATGGAGCTCAAATTTTTATGGCTGCTAGATGACTTAGTGTTGAACATCTCCACCAAATTTCATGGCATTTCAACATGTACATTGTGAGATATGGTTCATTCTTTGAGATGTACAAAATCTGCCAGAAAAGTGACAATTATTAGATTGATCAAGAGTCACTCACATTGAAAGGTCCTCAAGTTGGAATCATGTTGACAAGTATTTGATGGACCTAAGTTTGGTTTTGAATTGAGATAGAAGTATTAAAAGCAATGAGTACAAGAGCCATGGTTTTTGGGGGAGTGTACTGTGTACACATCTAGTACTCTAGTTGAAGATCAAGACCAAACTCAAGATGGATAGCAAGAAATGAGACCAAATATTCATTGATATCTTTGGTAGAAAATTCATCATATCAAGTCCACATTTAGATCAATCAACCAAAGTCATTTCAAGTGAGTATCAAGAATGGTTTTGGAGAGAGGTCACTTCTCCCGCTGGGGGCATGCCGCCCACCGAGGTAAACCGAGCACCGTGCTTGGATGGCTAACATGGAAGTGAGATTCTAGGAACTATTGGAGATGCTTAGTTGATGCAATCTAATGGGTTGATCTAGAGAAGCAAGCAACACCCAAATAGAGAGATGATTCATGCAAGATTCAAATGGTATTCTCTCATGCAAGCAAAGATTCAAGAAAGCAAGCCAACCATAACAAGAAGTGCACTTGATCATTAGTGGTTCTCAATTCATATGGGTGAAGCTTGGAATTCATATTGATATATATTGTCTTCACCAAGCTATTTGATTGGACTTCATGATGCTAGTTGGAGAGCTAAATTGGAATCTAATGACTATCCTCTACTCCAACATAGCAAGGTGAAATTGTTTGACATATGCATTCATACTTTGCTAAGGACTTGCTAGTGCATATAGTCATACATAGTGATCATTCATGAAAATCAAATGTTTTTAATGTTTATATGGTACCACTATTGCTTTTATGCTCTATATGATCTAGTGGTAGCATATGACATATTCATGAGCAAGTGAACCCATAGTATTTGATCTAGAGAATGAGCATTCAAGTACTTCAACTCAACATTGTCAAGATAACCCTTAGCATGAGGTGTGAAGAAGCTTGTCATTGGTTCAAACCGAGTTAGATTATTTTGTGCAAGTGATCTAGATCAAGTCAAAGAGAAAGAAGCTCATGGAAACAACATAGTTCAAGAATTGGTTACAATTGACAAATCATTTCAAGTGGCTTCCACATTGCAAGATTCAAGACATGGCTAGATCATTACATCATCTTTACACGTGGTATTTCATTCACATGATATCTTTCACGTGGTCTCAACTCAAGTAATGTCTAGTACATCAATGGTGGTTCCACAAGTGATCCTCAACTTTAAGTGATCAATTCAAATCAAGAAAGCTACCCTCGCCAACAAGTGCTCAAATTGTTCAAATGGTTTGACATATGCTTTGACATAGGGAGGTGCCCCACCTCAAGATCAAGGTCAAGGATCCTACAAGTGACCTACATGTGGCATTTCTAGGTGGTCTTCATGCTTCCACATGTGGTTGTTACAAGTAGTGTCATTCCAACATATGGTGGTGTCCATCAAAAATGAAGATTCAACAATCAACCATCTATCCCTAGTCACAACCTTTGTATCAATAAGAGACATACCCTTTATGGAAATTGATGACAAAGGGGGGAGAAATTGGACAAAGATATGTATGTGTCTTTGGATACATGACAAAAGGGGGATGAGAATATGGACATAGAACAAGAGGGAGCAAGAGCAAGATTGAAGATTAGAAGAGGATCAACATTCTTGGACAAAAAAGAGAAGCACACAAGTTGGGGAGCAAGCTCATGAACTTGATTGATTGCATTTGATATGTGCATATTCATGTGCTTGCTTGCATTTGCATAAGTATTTAAATTTTATATGCAATGCTTGTGTGGTGTATGCTAGTTATAGAACTTGCTTGATGATTTGATAACTAGCATGCATAGGTTGTAACTAGACATATATAGTTTTCACGAGGATCAAGAGCCATAGCATATAATGTTGATCTCACATGGTATCTTGAGTTTTGATGTATGTCTAGTTACATGGATGATGCTAAGGATGAACTTAAATTTGCAACTCCGATTGGTATCACGCTTCAAAGGTTTATCCTATATACCTTAGCATCACTTTGTAGTGTTAACCCTCCCAAAAGTTTCATATCTTTGTATGTGTGCAAACCTTGAATTCAAATCAATTGGGCACACATATAGGGGGAGTTACCACTATGAAGAAAGATTTAATCTTCAATTCCATATCTTTGTAGTGTTGCCATCAATTACCAAAAAGGGGGAGATTGAAAGGTCCCTTGTGGTTTTTGGTAATTGAGTGTCAACATTAGGTGAACTAATATGTGTGATTGAGATTATACACAGGAGATTAGTTCACACATGATGATGCAATGAAGGAGCTTATTGCATATGAGACATGACATGGAGTCATGTGACCAAGGTGGTGAAGATCAAGACGAGGCTTGGCTTGAAGGACCGGTTGCAAGTGTGAAGGGCAAGTCACTGGACTTGGCGCCGATGGACCGATGCAATAGCGGTGAAGAGCAAGTGAGGTCAAGATCGATGGACCAAGAAGGTCATGTGATGATATGAAGTGGATCATATCATTCTTGATCGTGTTGGTGCATTAGTTGCATTGGCACTTGGAGATGGAGCGGAATGGAAATGCGCAAGGCAAAGGTATAACCTATAGGGCATTTCATTTCGCCGGTCATTAGAGCTTAGAGAAGTTTATGACCGGGTTTAGGATAGATGGCCGTACTATTAAGAGGGGCAACCGGTTTGCATTTCGGTCATCTAGTGCCACTTGAGCGATCTAACTTTGCGATGTGTTAGGATCGAAAGTGGCGTGACAAGAGCTAACCCGGCCTTTGAAATGATTGTGAAAATGCTAACACACTTGCACATGGTGATGTACACTTGGTGGTGTTGGCACATTTGCAAAGGCGCGGTGATTGCAGGGTTGAGTTGGGTTTGTGAACCGCTCATCCTCCCGCCGAAGCTTGCGAGGCGGGATTCGGCGCTTTGAGAAAATGAGACGCTTTATTTTCTATTGCGCCGGATGCAAGTTGGAGGTGAAAAACATGCTAGCCCCCGTGCTCAAGTTGGTTTACTTGTTGGGTAGCATGTCTGGACAAAGGCGACGGAGTTTCGAGAGGAAAAAGGGCCACCGGACGCAAAGACCGGAAGCGAGAGAGGCGCACCGGACGCGACGCACCGGACGCACCGGTGTGTGAGTCCGGTGGGACTTTCCAAAGAGCCATGTTTTGGGCGTGGCTCGGTTTCTTGCACCGGACGGCACCGGAACCGGCCACCGGACGCTTTCGAGCAGGCCTGCCGCTGGGCCGTTTCTCTCTCGTCAGAAGCGGCCGGACGCAGGCACGGACCCTGCACCGACTCGCCGATGAGTCCGTGAGTGCGCCCGGCGGCTGTTTTCAGCGTGTTTTGCCTCCCAACGGCTAGTTTCTTTGTTTGGGCTATATATACTTGCCTTGGTCGGCCATGGCAGGTTGCTTAGCACCTTGGGGACTTTGTGTCCATGCTTGTGAGTGCTTGAGAGCCCTCCCACTCATATATGCTTGATATCGTTCATCCGATTGAGTGAGAGATCGATTCCTAGTGCGTTGCGTTGAGAGATCGCATCGTGTGGCACTAGGTGTTCGTGTTGCAAGCCGGTGGGCTTGTTTCTCTTGGAGGTTGCCACCTCCTAGACGGCTTGGTGGCAAGAGGCTTCGTGAAGCACGCAAGGAAGCTTGTGCGGTGCTCAAGAAGAGATTGTGAGAGGTTCGTGCTCACCTCGCGGGGGATCGTGAAGAGCAACTCTAGTGGAGCGTGTCATTGAGCTACCACACTTGTGTGTGGGTTCACACGGTACCCTCTGAGGGATTGGCTAGAGAACTCACACTGTGTGAGTGTCTCGATCGAGCTCCCAGCTGTGGGATTTGGCACTGGCCATTAAGCTTGAGAATCATCACCGGGTGATTCGCCAAACCGTGGAACCACTAAAGTGTTGGTCGACACAACGAGGAGTAGGGGGAAGTTGGCAAGCTTCCCGAGACCTCGGTAAAAAATCACCGGTGTCATCTTGTGTCCACACATCGCGGTGGTTTGCAATCTCTTCATCTCAAGCCTTGTTATTACTTTCATATATATTGTGCTTGTGCTTGAGTAGAGTAGTTGTAACTATCTAGCTTGTGTAGCCTGTTTAGTTACTTTGCTTAGCTTGTGTAGCTAGGTAATTTGAGCCTTTGGGTTAGGCGTGTGTTGCCTTGTCCATTGTGCATCTAGTGAGCTTAGGGGCTTTGTGCTTGCGCTTACTAGAATTGTGTAGGAGCTCACCCGTGCTTGAAGTACTAGTGCTTAGGTTTGTGTGACCTTGCATTAGAATTGATTAGGAGCTCAAGCTAGGCTTGTCACCTCACCTTTCTTGTGTAGGATCTTTTGTGAGGTGATTTAGAGTCTTAGTTAGAGGGGTGAAGTCTTGGCTAGACCGATAAGTTTAATTCCGCATTTGTTTCGGTTAGCCGGTGCGATTAGTTTTTAATAGGGACTATTCACCCCCCCTCTAGTCCCCATCTCGACCCTTCAACCTCATGACCAAGCCCCAATCCAGCCACACCGTGACTTGGTGTAGCCAAGAATCACAGCAAGCCTCCGCTAGTAGGAGAATCACACTTGGTACCGACAAGGTCACAGGCATGTGTGACTATCGCCATGATGCGAGCCGTGGGGGTCACATCTTGTTCTTGCACATGTAAAGGGGTTTCACCAATTTTGTTGCTTGTCGTCGTCCATCAGGCTTCTAATTTAAAGATGCCACGAGCATTCCTGCACGCGCAGTCGTCTTCAACAAGCCACCATCCACTAGTTTCACAATGGTAGTGAGCTGGCCAGTCACAACCGCGCCGTTCGAAATGGACTACAACCAACCGAGCAGATATTCACCACTGAAGATCGCACATTGGAGAAAGGTTGCCACACTAGTGTCCACTTGTATCGGACGCCGCAACCAAGACCTTCCATTGAAACACCCTAGTTGGTAGTAGTCCTGCCAGAGCGAAATTTCGCGATGCACGTTGGGACCAAACCAAAAGCAGCCAATCAGATATTAGAAATAAGCTGGACGTGCGCACCGCTGAACAACAATGTGTTTCAGTATACCTGAGCATGCAGCCCGAAGCACGGGAATTCGGCCTGGCCCAAACACGGCACGACACGACCCCATTTGTGCCCGGGGCAGCCCGGCATGTAGCAGGTCGTGCTTGGGCTGCCCCCTCGGCCCGGCGGGGGCGGCACGACCCGACACGAAAAATGAAACAGGCCTCGTAGCGGCCCGATGACATCAGCCAAGAGCCCACTACTCCCCTAGTCCGGGTAGCAAAGCAACCAGCATGTAAGCCTTCGCCCCCCAGGGCTTCGCCAGCGTGGGGACGGCAAGCTACTGTGTGGCAGTCTCATTCCCCATGGCCATGTACTGTATTGGTCTCTCTTTTTTCTTTATTCTTCAAATTACTTCCAAATTTCATAGTAACATCAAAATCTCCAAAAACAAAAGTTATTCAACTTCTCAAGATCTCCAACTTTGCTTTTTGGACCATCCCAAAATTCTCAATGGTTTCGAAAGTAGGATTTTGACTTTTTTGAATTTGAAATCCAAATTAGTGTTTTGGGCCGACCTGGTGTGCTATTGGGCCTGTGCTCTTTGGGCCGGCCCGACACGAAAATTGGCCCACGTGTCGTGCCTGGGCTGGCTGGCAAGTAGGCCCGGTGGCCTGGGGAGGCACGGCCCGGTGGCCCAGTGGGCCCTTTCGTGCCATGCCCTATCGCCCGTGTCGGGCCGGCCTGTTGCACATATATACGTTTCAATGACCAAACCGACTCCTACACGATGCCCCAAGAAAGAATGAGGCATCCCCTTCCCAACAGCTGGCCATTGTCGCACCCTGGCATCCCCTGCCCAACAGCCTTGCCATTGTAGCACCTCGGCCACCGACTGCCAGACCGGTGCAACCAGCCACACTTAGCCACAACCGTAACTAGGCACAACCACAAGTCCCAAACATCAATGCCGGTCACTGAGACAGCTGGTAGAACTGCTACTCCACCAGCCACCGCCCACATTGCAATGTGCGGCCCCCAACGAGAACACTACCACAGCCAATGACTGGACGCTCACGGAGGGGGGCGCGGGCAAGTCATGTCAGCCACTTGTTTGGTTGGATATAGGATTTTATTGAATTTTTTGTTTCAACTAACTTATTACAAGGTCGAAGTTCAGTTTATAAAGTTCGGTACTACATAGCTGTACCACATCAATTCCACTTCTTGAACTGTGCTCATTTCAATGGCTCGGTGCTCGTTGTTGGAAGCCATTGAACTTGTCATGCTTGTCATATACGATAGTGATGAATCAATATATTCTAATTTATTTCTCAAACAACATGGAACATGTTTGCCTTTTCAACGAGTTTTGTTTGCCCAACAATTAATGATCATGAGAGAGTGTTAAAATATACTATAATACATAACAAAATACATGTCCAACTAAATGTTTTATGACTTTTCTTTTTCTCTTACAGATTAAGTTGTTCTTTTCATACTACAATCCACTCCTATTGCGATTTACAATAGCTCACAAAATAAAGAAGATAGAGGAAGCTTTAACCAACATAGAGAGTGAGGGTCGTCAGACACTCGGTATGCTGCCCCAAGAAATACCGGTGTGGGCTGAGGTGGTGGCTACTAATCAAGCAACCATTGCACCTACCTATGGGGACATAGACATTAAAATGGTAGGAAGGGACACTGAAAAGGAAAAAGATAATGAAGTTACTAAAAAGTGAAGCGGAGGAGGTTATCTCAATCATTCCTATTGTTGGACTTGGTGGCATGGGGAAGACAACATTGGCCCAATCAATTTTTTCAGATAGTAGAACCAAAACCTTTGACGTACGGGTATGGGTTTATGTGTCTAAGAAGTTTGATCTGCAAAGAATTGGGGCAATAATCTTGTCAGCAATGAGTACAAGTACTAATAATGATCTAAGTGAAAGGTACATTCAACCAAAAGACAATGATTTGCATTCCATTAAAGAAATGTTGAAAACAATGCTCCCTACCAAAAAATATTTGATCGTATTGGATGATATGTGGGAGGAAGGTGTCAATAATTTGGAAAAATTGAAGCAAATGCTACAATATGGTGGGAAGGGAAGCAAGATCGTATTAACTACACGGATACAACGTGTAGTGGATACATTGGATCACGCTCTAGCCGGTCAAGAAATAATTCGCCTTGTGCAAAAGAGTGATCAAATAAATTTGAACATATTATCAGATGATGATTGTTGGAATGTGATGCAACAAACATCATTGAGTCAAGATGAAGACCTAGGTGGATTAGAAACTATTGGGAAACAAATCGCCAAGAAGTGTGCAGGTCTACCACTACTAGCGCGGTCTCTTGGATTTTTGCTATCCCAACATAAGTCTACAGAGGCATGGGAAGACATAAGGGACAAGAAGATTATTTTGGGTATGAACGAAGACATTCAACTGCAAGACCCTTTGGAGCGCCTCATGTTGAGCTATTACTACATGCCGTTCAAATTCAAGTTGTGCTTCATATATTGTGCAGTTTTTCCCAAGGGCTTTGCCATTGCTAGTGACCATCTTATCCAGCAATGGACAGCTCTTGGGTTTATTCAATCAAGCAATGGCTATCTTTGCGTCAAGTATTTATTGGGGATGTCGTTTCTTCAAATTTCAAAGACTTCTCAGGTTAGTAGAATAATCTCTATCCCATTTGTTAGTTTTGATACAACATAGTACAATACTGCCACATGCTTTTAAACTACTAGATTGCCAACATTTCTATGTATAGATACTTAGTTTTGAATTGAGTGCGGTAATATGGTCTTTGTCCCACAAAGTTATCACCATGCATAACATGATAAAATCTATTATTTGGAATACATTTTGACTTTATTATTTGGCTTTATTAGCACATATTGGAATACTTTAGGTTAATTTTTTATCAACTTATACTCCTGCAATGTTTTAGTACTCAAATTTTAGTCATATTGGCTTTTCAATAATGCATGTATCTAGAAAAGCCCAAATCGGGCCGACGAGCGCGTCTGTCCCCTTCTCCGCCTCATCCTCCCCCTTCCCGCCCCTCTGCCGTTCTGTTACCCGCCCCAGCCCCATTCGGGTGTCGGTGCTGGCAACGAGCACACACTGTCGCACTGCACGGTGCAGGACAAAAAGGCATCTTCTTGCTGACAGGGCGGATAGATACCTTTACTTACCAACTTCTGTATTTTATTTTCATCCTCAATCACGGCCTTTTCCCCATTCCATAATACTTCTATGCTTGTTTAAATATGTTTAGATGGAACATCCCAAGCTACATGTTTTGTAGGAAACTCAATATCCTTATCGCTTTTGCAGGGTGACACATCATGTATGTATACATTGAGTTTTTTTATATATATATTAAGAATATAAAAAATCTTAGCTTGCGCAAAGGGTGCAATTAGAACAAATTATGTACCCAAACGATTGAAACCACTGGCCCTCACATCATTGAAATTTCACCTTGGAAGATGTGAATCATTTCCCTAGTGACCTTGCTTGGCATAGAACGGAGGGACAGCAGTAGTTCTGCAAGCGGATTTGATTTCATTAGAAATGATACATCAACTATGGATTTGATTTGAGTACTAACTACTCATTTATCTGCAGGGTGCTCCAGAGAATGCTGAAGCTCCCATCATGGTTACCATGCATGATTTGGTGTACGATCTTGCAACCATAATACTTGATCAAGAGTTAATTGCTCTAAATGATTCAGAACAAATGACAGGGAGTAGACTTGGGAAGCAATATTGCCGACATATGCAGTTGATCAATTATCAGAACCAGTCCAATGGTCTCAAATTTCCAAACAAGATTAGATCTCTCCACTTTACGGAGTGCAACAGATTGCAGCTTCAAGATAAGTCATTCTCTAAATGCAAGAATTTGCGTGTCTTGGACATAAGTGGATGTTCCATAAAAGGGGAATCTGTCCCGAGCAACATATCACTACCATCCTCCATTCATCATCTGATCCTGCTAAGGTACCTTGATGCCTCGGGCTTGCCAATCACATCACTTCCAAAATCCTTGTATAAACTTCACAATATGCAGACACTAATTCTGTCCAACTGCACACTTGATACCTTGCCCGACAATATTGGTAGCCTCCTTAACCTTTGTTACTTGGACCTATCTGGCAATAGCAGCCTCAATAAGTTACCCATGTCATTTGGGGAGCTCTCTGCACTCTGGTTCCTCAACCTATCAGCATGCTCGAAACTTTATGAGCTACTCGAGTCCATTCACAAGCTTGAAAGCTTACGACGCCTAGACATGTCGGGTTGTAGTGCGCTCCAAACGCCCCACGATAAGTTTGGTAGCCTTCCAAAACTCTTGTTCCTAGACTTGTCCAGCTGTTCCAAACTAGCTAAAGCTGCCGGACAGTATTAACCTCAAGTCCTTAGAGCATCTAAACCTATCAAGTTGCCACCAACTACAAATCCTGCCACACAATTTTGGCAATCTTGAAAAACTCAAGTTCTTAAACCTTTTCGATTGCTACAAGGTTCATTTGTTACCAGAGTCCTTCTGCCGGCTTAAGCATTTGAAAGACCTAGATCTTTCGATTTGTCATGATCCGAAAGAGCTCCCTGAATGCTTTAGTAACCTTTCTGAGCTTCAGTCTCTTGACGTAACAAGTTGTTCTAAGCTGCAACTTTTGCCTGAGTCATTTGGTGGTCTGTCAAAGTTGAAGCATCTCAATTTATCATATTGTGTAAGGCTTGAAAATCTCCCATCCTCATTTTGTAGCTTGAAGCTTCAAGTATTGTACATGAAGACTTTGCAGAATCTTCGTGAGTTGCCAGAGGGTATTGGCAACATGACTAGTCTCACCCGTTTTGAAATCACCCCAAGTGACTACATCATGGAAAATATTGTCATTCCTTCCATTTTGAGCCGTCTGAGGTTGGATGACAAGATAGTACAACATACCGTACATGATGTGCACCAAGTGAATACTAGGAAATTGGCTTGTCACCACCTAAAAATTAAGCAACTAGAGAAAGTCAAGCATCCAGAAGATGCGAGAGAGCTAAACGAGAGATAATCCAAACCTCCGGGAGCTAAGTCTTCACTTTGGAATCATGCAGATCGGACGAGAAAGCAAGAGAGACTCGTGAGGTCTTTGGAGAAACTTATACCTCCTCGGACTCTTGATGGATTTGAACTACATGGGTACATGAGCTCAAACCTCCCTAACTGGATGCTTGAGGTCTCCTCCTATCTTCCGTATCTCACCATCATCAAACTCACAAATTTAGCATGTGATTCTCTTCCTCCACTTGGGATGCTACCAAATCTCAGGCTGTTGCATATTCGGGATATTCCCAACATCAGGAAAATCGAAATGAATTATATGGAGAGGAAGGAGCATGCAAAAGGTTGAGAGTTATTGAATTATATTCATTGGAGAACTTGGAGGAATGGTGGACAACCCGGTCGGGTGAAGAAGAGGATGAGTTTTTAATCCCTAATTTGCACCGGTTGGATGTATCCGACTGCCCAAAGTTGAAGTTCCTGCCATATCCCCTAAAAAGTATGTATTGGGACTTGGAAGAAAGTGATGAGGTGCTACCACCAGTGCATGGGTTTGGGAGGCTTTCATCTTCCACTCTTCCTTTTGAAGCCAAAATCCAAACCTCAGATTTTACTGATGACAAGTGGGTTCGGCTTCAGCACTTTTCCACCCTCGAGGAATTGACTATCAAGGACTTCAGCAGCTCATTGTCGTCCTTGCCGGAGGCCAGTCCATGCTTCCCCTCTCTCAGAAGACTAAATTTGTCGTTATCTGGCCGAGAGATACTGCCGGAATGGCTGGGGCAGCTCATTACCCTTGAAGAATTAATCATCTGGTCCTCGCCCAAACTAACATCTTTGCCTCAAAGCATACGGAACCTTACCACCTTGAAGAGACTGAGCATTTTGGAGTGTCCAAGACTGGTTGAGAGGTGCATGGGGGAGGATGCCCACAAGATTTCTCACATCCCAGAAGTAGAGTTGGATGGCCTAAAAATTCGTGCAGGCACTACCTGTCGAAGAATAAGAGGTGAGAAATCTTCCAAAAGCCTAGTAAATCTCTGCTTTGTACATATAACTATGTATTGCTTCATTTTGCTGATCTTGGAATTGGAAGATTAAAAATAAGTACTGCTTCTCAAACATAGGTAGAGTACGAGATACAGCATGACCAGATGGATGAACCTGAACTGATGAACCCATGGAGGCCCTACTAGCTAGGCGGTGGATGAGCAGAGGCACAGAGGTGACGAACCGAAGCACCAAAGAACAGCGCTATAGTATATGGAGGTGGATCAACTTCGTCATGGTGGTACAGAGGTGAATCAACTTCTTCAGATACAGTTTTGCATTGTTATTAGTTGGACGTTCTTATATGTCAAGTTCATCCTTGTTGCCTGGCCTGCTGTATTATTTGGACACTAATGCTGTGTTGTGGCTTAATGGATCCGACGATCTCTCAGTATACATGGTCTAGTTTGCTGAGCTGTTGCCAACTTGTTCCAAGTTTCTGCACTTAGTGTTGTCATTAAAAAGTTATATTACTAGCAGGAACCCCCGAGTGTTGCCGCGGGCTGCCGATTTGAATCACATTGTTACATTGACATAGGGATTACTGAATGAACTTTTTTTTTCTTTTTTGTGATTAATGAACGTTTGAGTACTATAGAACACCCAAGTGAACTGCTTCCTTTATATATTCCATCATGGTTGTTTTAGCATTGACAAGCACTCACAATCGGTGTTGGCAGCTCGTAGTTGAATTTATACCATTGATATGCTTGTTTTCATTTGCATTGGTATAACTAGGTAAGCATTTGTTTTGTCTGACAGACCATATGACATCGAGAAGTTGGAAGGAGTATGCACATTTCATCTCCCAGCGTCATGACATGACTGCAACCTAAGCTTTTCTTGCAAGACAGCAGCACGCTATTTGTAATTTTTGGCTGCAGTGTTGAAAAAGTTGCAGAAATGTACACTACCTCCTGTATAAGGATAGCTGGTGTGGTAGAAGGAAATGTAAGCAGAGGCAGCCCTGCGCATGTAGAAAATTCAATACCTGTATTAGTAGTGTGTCAGTTGCACGGTTTCAAAGCTCAATTAACTATGTATACTTTGTAGGCTAGAGGATCAGAAAATAGGGAAGAAATTTAGCATGTGAATCCTATATACAACCTTAAACCTCTGCATTGAAGGAATACAACCTCATTCTTAGTAATCCTTTTTTTTTTTTTTGAAAACTTATTGTTAGTAATCCTGGCAGGAACCTCATTCAGACCAAAGGCATTGAAATCAGGGTCTCTTGGCCTACAACCCAGAAGAGATGGTGCGTGGATGCTCTTGTGCAGGTTCTCCAAGCTCCTCACTGGCTAGCGAGCGCCGGCGGAGTTGTGATTTGGGAGGGCAGGCTTGATCTGACCATCATCTTGGGATGCCACTAGCACTGCGAGACGATGGATCGTGAATTCATGATGCATGCTCTCTTCTGCTTCAACCGAAACAGCAGCAGAAGCCTCCTCCGTCGTCAGTTGCCCTTGACAGTCATGTCAGTCGTGGCACTGAAAGAAGCAAAGGAATTGCATTTCGAGAACAAGACATGTATGTAATGTAACACTTTTCAAGAACCTTTCCGTGAGGTTACGAGCCTTCCTGTTTGTTGATGAGAACCAACTGAAAATAAGCAGAGTACAGTGTGCAGATTGTTGTGCAATAACTACTCCTATTACTTAACGGAACAAATTGCAGGCTTTCCGTTGCGAGCTGAACTTCCATTCCACAAAGAGTACCCCAGGTCCGGCCGCACGCCGCGGCCGTGTGCCAAGCTGCCTGCCAGCGTCAACTAGCTAGACAAGTCCCTGACCATGTGTTTCATCCAGCACGGCTTCGCGTCTCTGACGCACCCTGCTTGCTTGTCTGATACCCCCGACTCGACCATGCCTGAGCCTGAACCCGCCATCTCCAAGATTTTTGACAGAGGTGGCGTTTGGTTCGCCCAACACCTGTTCGACTAAATGCCTCAGGTTGTGGCGCGCGGTTTTCAAGCTTTGCATGCTGTTGCTACCCTTTTCCGAGAGTAAATACAAGGACCCATTATAAATTTTGTTTTCTCTTGGATTCTTGGCAAACCATGTGCCAGGCTGCCAGCGTCAACTAGTCCCTGGCCCCGACGTCGTTGGCGCCGCTCACCGGCTCACGTAGTGGACTTGACGCCGGGACGATCCATAGCAACCCGCCCCTGATCCATAGCTACGTAGTGAATCTGTATCTATCAGCACTGCATTTGGCCAGTCAATAAACAGCTACGGGCTGGATTGATGACTTCTTGGCAGTAGGCAAAAAGCTTGTAGGCGGTAGCTGTAGCGTTGCTTCCATCATGACTTTGGGTGATTGATTTCTTGGCAGTCCGTCAAAAACTAATCCGGCTGCCAACCAATGCAATTGCAAACAACCACGGCACAGCGACGTTATTGACAGGAAACAGGGAAAAACTGCAAGTGGGTTCACTGACAGCGAAAACTAATTCGCGTAACGTCGCTGTGGCTTGTGGGAGTGGGGAGCAGGTTCACCGTACCCGTTTATAAAAAACCCATCAGATAGCAGACCTTGATTCGCATATCCTTCATAAACTTACTATACTCGAGTGCAAGCCATTTCGACGACACTAGGTCCCCAACTTTCCCTTCTATAATTACGACAGTAATGTATACTTGCCCCCACTAAAGACACCTCAAAATTATTGACTAGTGGTTTGCCTTAGTCTACTGAAGAATGGAATCCACGACACTGCACTGAAGAGGGTTGCCAGAAGATAAGACGAACACAAGAGAGCACGGGCATCGAATTCATAAGCGTCAGGATCGGAGCACCAGCCCTCTCCTCTACCGTGCGCAATCTGACCAACAAACACAGCAGCTCCAAGCCTCCTTTTTAAGTTGGCCTCGGTGGCCAAGAAGGCCGGGGCGCTGCGATGGAAACTGCCATTGCAGCTCGGATGGCGGGCGCCGTTGGTGCTTAGTCACCTGGGAACGGGAACGACCTAGCGTTCCACGTTCCAGGAACGCCGTTCCGGGGACGGGAACGCGGGAACGTTTTCGTTCCCACAGTGTAAAATTGCATCCAAAACGCCGTTCCTCGTTCCTCGATCCGTCGTTCCGGTTCCGTCGTTCCGGGAACTGCGGTGACTAAGCGTTGGTGGCCGTATCGCTGGCAAGCTTGGCGGCCTTGTCTGGGATGAGGCCACACTGATGTGGAAGTTTAAGGACGACGTCGAAGGCATGAGGGAGACCGTGGAGTATGTCATTGCCCTGATCGATGATGCTGATTCCAGGCAGGCAAGCCATCCGGACCAAGGACAGCGTACGAGAGTTCTGTGGATGAAGAAATTCAAGTGCGCCGCTTACAATGCTGAGGACTTATTGGATAGGATTGAGACTGTTCAACTTCTTCAGCAAAACCATTCCAAGGTAATATAGCTAAACTTCAATTCTTTCATATCATTACTCAGATCTGAGTTCTATATACACTACTAGACCCCCGGCGGCACCTATGCTATGTTTGTAATGTCATAAAAATGTCTCTTTGTGTGCGCCTATGAGCGTGTAGCTTGGCTGGTTATAGGTGTCGTTGGATCTTCTGCATTTGGTAGATGTAAATATCATGAATATCATGTCAGGCTAGGTTCTAATAGTACTAGCCTTTACTTGAGAAATTTTGATATGGATTAGACAACTCAATCAGTGTAAAACTTAGAAATTTGAGAAAACTTTCAACAACATTTCAACTAAAAATCTAAGCAAATACAAAATAATAGACCAAAACTTCACAAATTTTATCCGGTTGCCGCAAGTGCTGCCTACGACGGCATGCTGGGTGCTAACTAACTGGTCGGACACCGGTAGTGCGTTGACCCCCGCCTCCCACGGTTTTCTTCTTCCACACGCACGACCAGCGCGCCACCCGCGCCCACCGCCCATCGCCGAGGGCATGCTAGGGCACGCCGGAGCAAGTGGCCTCTTCTTCCCCTTTCCCACCCTGCTCCCACCGCCACCATGGCAATGCTCGCCGACGACCCCCTTGGCTTGGCCTGGCCACTGTCCCTCGCCGCCAGGGCTCCCTAAACCACCCACCTAGCATCCACAACATATAGCTATCACCTTGAAAAATCGGTTCGCCTGCCCGCCTCGGTTAATCTTTTGTGTAGTAGTGCACATTGTACCGTGTAATTTCAAAAAAAAAAAAAGGTTAACTTTATTGGTATAAAAAATTTCACACAAACTTTTTCTTGTTTGGTTGGATACAATATAAATATCACCATCGGTGCGTTATAAAAATTGTCCATCTTAATTTGGTACCACACTGAGTGGCTCGGTGTTTTGTTGTGCTCAACAGTTAATCATAGAAGTATATTTCATAATACCATAATAATACATACTAAAACACATGTACAACTAAACTTCAATTTTTTATTTTTCTCTCACAGATTAAGCTATTTTTTCGTCCTACAATCCACTCCTATTGCGGTTTACAATAGCTCACAAAATGAAGAAGGTAAACGAAACTTTAGCCAACACAATGAAAGAAGGTCGCGAGACCCTTGGCCTGGTGCCATCAGTCACACCAATGTGTGCCGATGTGGTGGTTACAAATCAAGCAACCACTATTGGGGACATTTGCATTACAATGGTAGCAAGGGACACTGAAAGGAAAAAGATAATGGAGCTACTGAAAAGTGAAGTTGAAGATGTTATCTCAATCATTCCTATTGTTGGACTCGGTGGCATGGGGAAGACTACACTAGCACAAGCAATTTTTTTCAGACAATGAAACCTCAACCTTTGATGTACGGGTATGGATCTATGTGTCGAAGAAGTTTGACCTACCAAAGATTGGGGATAAAATCATATCAACACCGAGAAGAAGTAATAACAACGAGACAAGTGAAGGATACATCCAACCAAAAGATGGTGATTTGGATTCCATTGTAGAAACATTGAAAACTAATCTCCCTACCAAAAAGTATTTGATTGTTCGGATGATATATGGGAGGAAGGTGTGGGTAATTTGAACATTTTGAAACGAATGCTAGGATATGGTGGGAAGGGAAGCAAGGTAATATTAACTACACGGATGCAACATGTAGTGGATAAATTTGAAGGTTGTTCTGCAGCCATTCAAGGAAGAATAATTCGCCCCGTGTGCAAGAGTGACCAAATCAATTTGAGCAAGTTATCGATGATGACTGTTGGAATGTGATGCAACAAACAATACTTAGACAAGATGAGGGCCTAGGTGGACTAGAAGTAATCGGGAGAGAAATCGCCAAGAATTGTGCAGGTCTACCACTACTAGCGCGATCTCTTGGATTTATATTATCCCAACATAAATCTACAGAGGCATGGGAAAAAATAAGGGACAGGAAGATTGTTCTGGGTATGACTGAAGACAAAGAGCCTTTGGAGTGTCTAATGTTGAGCTATTACTACATGCCATTAGAAATCAAGTTGTGCTTCACATATTGTGCTATTTTTCCCAAGGGCTTTATTATTGCAAGTGACCATCTCATCCAGCAATGGGTTGCCCTTGGATATATTCAATCATCAATTGATGGCAAACACTATGTCCACTATTTGTTGGGAATGTCTTTTTCTTCAAATATCAAATACTTATCAGGTCAGATGACTAATCTCTTCCTAGTTTGTTGGTTCATAGTACTTATGTAGCTACGAGTTGAGTTGTACGGTGGTATTATCCCATGGTTATCACCACATCTAGTTCAAATAAACTTGATACAGTACATGCTTTGGAGTACACTTTCTCACTCTACACTTTTTAAGTTTGTTAGCACGTACTTTACAATGTTGGGAATATGCCTGCTAACCTGTGCTCATACATGGGTTAGTAACTTTAAGAAACATGAGTGTTAAAAATTCATGGAAAAATTTACGACCTACAAATAATCAAAACTGCTTTTTGCCCTGTATCATTAGTTCATAGTCTAACGTAATGCAGGTATAGATACTTTATAGGCAACAGTTTCTATAATTTTCTCAACCCACATTCATAGTTTTCCACCATCATACACCATATGTATTTGGCATTTCTCCAAATTGAGAACCGGCTTAGGCATCTAGGGGTCTATTAGGGAAAGCGCAATGTTGTTCCTTCTCCAACAACGCATTAGAGCACAGAAAAGGTTAAAATTGTGCGAGGCTAGAGCTGCTCCACACAAGCAGAACACACAACAGGACAACAAAAAGACCAAGAATGTTGTTTTCGTGACAAGATATATGCTAGCATTTTTTATTGTGGAATGCTTAGCAAAATTCACTCAGGTTTAATAGCTAAAGTAAGAACGAGCTCGTTAATTAAAATTAAGATAATGTTTAATAACTATAGATTTGATTTCGCTACTAACATTATTAACTACTTATTTGTCTACAGAGTGCTATTGGGGATGCTGAAGGTCCCATTAAGGTGACCATGCATGATTTAGTGTATGACCTTGCAAAAATAATACTTGGCCAAGAGTTAATGGCTCTAAATGATCCGGAAGAAATGACTCAGAGCAGACTTGAGAAGAATTATTGCCGACATATGCAGTTCATCAATTATCGAAGCAGTTTATTGATTGGAAAAAAAATGCCGAGTAAAGTTAGATCTCTCCACTTTATCGAGTGCAACAAATTGCAGCTTCAAGATAAGTCATTCTCTAAACCCAAATATTTGCGTGTTTTGGACATAAGTGGATGTTCCATCCAAGGGGAATCTGTTCCCAGCAACATATCACTGCCATCCTCCATTCACGATGCGGGTGCAGCTCAGTACCTCGATGCCTCGGGCTTGCCAATCACGTCACTTCCAAAATCTTTGCATAAACTTCAGAATATGCGGACACTAATTATTTCCAATTGCGCACTTGAAACCTTGCCCGACAATATTGGTAGCCTTCTTAATCTTTGTTATTTGGACCTATCGGCAATAGCAGCCTCCGTAAGTTACCCGTGTCATTTGGGGAGCTCTCGCACTCGGTTCCTCAAACTATCGCCTTGTTCTAAACTTGACGAGTTACCCGAATCAATTCACCGGCTTGAAAGATTACGGCGCCTTGACATGTCGCTGTTGTGCGCTTTGAAAACCTCCCCGATAATTTTGGTAGCCTTCCAAAACTATTGTTCTTGAACTTGTCCAACTGTTCCAAACTAGTTAAACTACCTGACAATATGAACCTCAGGTATTTAGAGCATCTAAACCTATCAAGTTGCCACCAACTACAAGGCCTACCAAACAATTTTGGCAATTTTGAAATGCTCAAGTTCTTAAACCTCTCTGAATGCTACAAGGTACATGTGTTACCAGAGTCCTTTTGCCAGCTTAAGCATTTGAAAGACCTTGATCTTTCAGACTGTCATGATCTGAATGGGCTCCCTGAATGCTTTAGTAACCTTTCTGAGCTCCAGTTTCTGGACGTAACAAGTTGCTCTAAGTTGCGATCCTTGCCTGAGTCATTTGGTGGTCTGTCAAAGTTGAAGCATCTCAATTTATCATATTGTGTAAGGCTTGAAAATCTCCCATCCTCGTTTTATAGCTTGAAGCTTCAAGAACTGTACATGAAGTCTTTGCCGAGTCTCCGTGAGTTGTCATATGGTATTGGCAACATGACTAGTCTCACCATGTTTGAAGTCTACACAGGGAATCCACCTATAGATGGTGTCGTTGCTTCCAGTTTGGATGACAAGAGTATACAACATACCGTACATGATGTGCACCACGAGGATTACGGATGGCATAGCAGTATAGTGAACACTGGGAAATTGGCTTGTCACCACCTACAGATTAATCAACTAGAGAAAGTCAAGCATCCAGAAGATGCAGAGAGAGCTAAACTGAGAGATAATCCAAACATCCGGAAGCTAAGTCTTTTCTGGACACCTGATGATGGAGAAGATGCAGAGAGAGCTTATAATCAGACAGACAACAAGAGAGACTCAGAGGTGTTGGAGAACCTTATACCTCCTCGGACTCTTGAAGAATTTGAACTAGTTGGGTACATGAGCTCAAACTTCCCTAAGTGGATGCTTGAGGTCTCCTCCTATCTTCCGTATCTCACCACCATCGACTTGGAAATTTAGCATGTGATTCTCTTCCTCCACTTGGGATCTTTGCTGAATCTCGGGTTGTTGTTTATTCATGAAATGCGCAACATCATGAAAATTGGAAAGGAATTCTTTGGAGAGGAAGGAGCATTCAAAAAGTTGAGAGTTATGCAATTAACCTCATTGGAGAACTTGGAGGAATGGTGGACAACCCGGTCAGGTGAAGAAGAGGATGAGTTTTTAATCCCTAATTTGCACCAGTTGGATGTATTCAACTGCCCAAAGTTGAAGTTCCTGCCATATGCCCCCAAAAGTATGTACTGGGACCTGTACAACAGCGATGAGGTGCTACCACCTGTGCATGGGTTTGGGAGGCTTTCATCTTCCACTCTTCCTTTTGAAGCCCGCATCGGCACCTCGAGTTTTACGGTGACAAGTGGGATCGGCTTCAGCACCTATCCACCCTCGAGGGATTGACTGTCAAGGACTTCAGCAGCTCATTGTTGTCCTTGCCAGGGGCCACTCCATGCTTCCCCTCTCTCAGAAGACTAATTTTGTCGTTATCTGTTCTAGAGATGCTGCCGGAATGGCTGGGGCAGCTCATTACCCTTGAAGAATTAATCATCTGGTCCTCGCCCAAACTAACAGCTTTGCCTCAAAGCATACGGAACCTTACGGCCTTGAAGAAGCTGTCCATTTGGGACTGTCCAAGACTGATTGAGAAGTGCTTGGGGGAGGATGCCCACAAAGTTTCTCACATCCCGAAAGTAGAGTTGGATTATATAACATTAGTGCAAGGACAACCTGTCGAAGAATAAGAGGTAAGAAACCTTCCAGAAGCCTAGTAATTCTCTGCTTTGTACATGTAACTATGTATTGCTTCATTTTGATGATCTTGGAATTGGAAGATTAAAAATAAATGTTGCTTCTCAAACAGAGGTAGGGCACGAGGTAGAGCATGACCAGATGGATGAACCTGAACTGATGAAGCCATGGAGGCCCTACTAGGCAAGCGGTGGATGAGCAGAGGCATAGAGGAGGCCAACCGAAGCACAGTTGTATAGTATATGGAGGTGAATCAACTTCAGAAGCAATTTTGCACTCTTATTAGTTGGATGTACTTATATATCAAGTTCACGTTTGTTGCACTGCCTGTGGTATTCTTGGGATGCTATCATTGTGTTGTGGATCAATGGATCTGACGACCTCTCGGTCTACATGTCTTAGAGTGCTGAGTTGTTGTCAACTTGTTCCGAGTCTCTGTATTTAGTGTTGTCATTAAAAAGCCACGAAACAAATAGCGTGCTATAGCGTGCCATTTGAAACACCGCGACGCTATTGTCAATTTCCACGCTATTGGCGCTATTGGCGCTATAGCACGATATTGCGCCGCTAAAAGCGCTATTTCCACGCTATTGGCGCTATATCGCGCTATTTTTCACGCTATTGGGCTATAGTGGCAGCAAGAGGCTGGTGCTACCGCATAGTTACCGCTATTGCGCCGCTATAGCGGCGCTATAGCGACGCAATAGCGGCGAATAGCGTCCAGAAAAGGCCGACGCTATTTTCCATAGCCCGCGATCAAAAACATGGTTAAAAAGTTATATTAATGCGTGTAGGTGGTATCAAATTGAGTTGAAGAAACATGGTGTGTGACGATATAAGCTCCACGTGGCTCAATTTAGGAGGCTATGGAATGGAATATTTCGTCTTAATAATGAAGGCAAGTAACAATCATCGATATAGTTATCGGGCTTAGATGCCTATAGCCTGGCATGGATTGACAATAGAAACAAGTATTTATGGATTAGTCACTGGCCAGGACAAGAAGCAGAGAGGTGCAAACAAGACTGCTGCATCGGTTGGTTGATTCCAGCAGCTGCTACACATTTTGTTTCACTGTAAGTCAAGTATGCACCGCCCTGTTCAGTATCTTCTCTGTGCCATTACAAGGATGCAGATGTAGTTATTTACTGCACTATTAATGAGATTCAGTAAATGATCAAACTATACTAGGGTGATGTTGTTTATCGCATTTATAATGCAGACTGTTGGTGTGAGAAAAAAAAAAGGTGAATTATTATAATGCAGATAGTTATCACAAATAAGTTCATCCAGTACTTGTATTTCTTATTATTAAATCATGGTGCATATTTAACTCTGAACAATATTAACACAAACGGTTTTTGAAATAAATAAGCCTATATAAAGTACAAAGGGAGAAAATGGGTAATCCTAGTCTTACACGCATATTATTTACCTTGAAGATAGTATGTGAATGATCGGAGTCTCATCACCTGGATATGGGTGCTACGAATTCCATTTCCACAAAAAACTCAGCTCACTAGAGCATTGCATTACAACTCTTGCTCATCATGGACTGTCTTTTTGTAAATCAGGTTACCTATCAGTGGAGGCAAAGGCGGCCATGGTGAGCGAACAAGGAGGAAACATAGGAGATGGATCGGAGGACATGATGTCCTCAGACTGGTGGGGGCAAAGGGTCAGAGGGGACGGACATGTTCAACCTCATCAATCAACAGTTATCTCTGAATTCCAGTGCGCCCTTCTTTCAAAACAAAAAATCCAGTGTACACCCAGTGGGGAACATATCTCGAGGCCACTCTTCAAAATGGTTGAAATTTATTTGCTGACAAAGAATGTCCTAGAGAATTTGATGTTTCAGCTCTTGACAATAGATTAGGCTTATACCAGAAAATTGGATGTCGTCGGCTCGATAGAACTGCGTGTAATTTTTTAGCTGATGGAGTGTGCCAGGGAGGTGGTCCTGCTCGGGATGAAATGCCGCGATGATGCAGATAGGCAATTCAAATTGCTTCTGCTCTTACTGATTGCTACGAGCTATTCTTTGCAACAATGAGTCTTGATATTCTCAGAATATGGATATTGGGAATCAACTTCCTGATGCATTCTCAGTAGCATAGCATGTGAAGCGAGTCTCCATCGTTGTCCTCCTCCTTGCCGGATGCTCTGCTCTCCTGGCGCTCTGTCTGTCTGCGTGATGCAGGCAGGGTGTGCAGCTGACAAGCAGTGCCAGGCCACGATTTTGAGTCCCTCCTGCAGCATCCGGAGGTACGTGTCACGGTGAATTCAACTGGCTGCTGATGACGCTATATATGTCCCATGATGAGGTTCACCGGCGAGGAAGATTGCACTGCGCTACTGCTGGAGGAGTCTCGAGGCACGTAACACGTTGGAGGTAGGAAGGAAGCAAGAGCTGATTCCTCTCCATGAAAGCTTTTTATTAGAGCCCTTTTACAATACTTGAAATTGCCTCCTATTGCCTTCATAAAATTGTATTTTTGTTGATTTAGGGTAATAAAGTAATTTCGCATCTTTCCTCGTCCCCACCCGCTCGGGCGCGTCGGACCCGACCCCGATCCGAACCCTGACCCAGACCCATCCTCTCGCCCTCGTCCCCGCCCTCGCCAGCGAGAGCCGCCGCCGCCACCGAAGCCACCGCTGCCCTCGCCATCGCCGGATCGAGGGAGGCCGGGAACAGTGCCGCCTCCGTCGCCAAAGCCACCGCCGCCCAGATCGATGGAGCCCTCCGAGCAGCGCCGCCTCCGTCATCAAAGCCACCGCCGCCCCTAGCGCGAGGACGCGGTGGTCGCCTCCGCTGCTGCCGCATCCAGTCTCCCGGCGGCCCTGCCCCCAACGGCGTCCACTACCAGGCAGCGGCGCAGCACCCAGCCAACGGCGGCAAACTCCTCCATCTCCCCCTTTTTCGAGTCCGCGGATTCCTCGCACCCTCGCCGCCGCCATCCAGTTTGAGGCCAGCCTCAAGGTACCCACTCCCTGTAGCTGTCTTTTTCTTTGTATCAGATCAGACGATGAAACCTTGAATTTTAGTTTTGTGCTCGCTTACTATTGAAATCTACTACTATATATTGATTTTCTATGTCTGTACTGCCATGGCGATGTAGGAGTACATTGCTGAGTTGATTTTCAGTTTTATCAGCTTCTTTGGTGGATAACGACATTCATGGCAGGTGAAAGATTGCTATGGCCGATCGGTTTAGGGTCTTGGTAACTTATGTTTCAGTAGCAAATCTCGTAGCTTGGTTACATCTGTGTCAATCCAAGAGTTGTCCCACTTCTCAGCATGCTAACTGCAACCTTTTCATTATCTGTATTCCATAGGATTGAGAATTGATTGATGAGATGAACTAAGGTTTGCTGTTTGGTTAGTGTTTGGGTCTGTATAACTTGTGCCTGAATGAGACCTGATTGAAGAGATCCACGAAGTTTTGATATTTGTTTACTGTTGGAAAAGCGCAGCTAAAAAATTGAGAATCTGATGGTTAACCATTTCAGGCACAAGACAAGGCTGCTGGAAAAGCGCAGCTGAAATTGTCAGTGGCTCTTTCTAGTTCCTAGGGAAAAAATTATAGCGATTCAAGACCTAAAGGACAATTTGATGCCGTTCACTAGCTGGCTTTCTACATTCCAGCACAATGGCCCAGCAAAGTGACAGGCAAAAATCTGTAAGATTAATCTGATAATACTATTTGGCTCATGTTCTTATTTCCAGCATCCTTAATGAATGCATCTTCGTATATAGATCATATCTGGTTTGCTGCAGTGGTGAGTAACCAGGATTTTCAAATTTCGATGAACTGCTTTCTGCTCTTTAAGTTCAATGTAATTCTGTTACACCTGTGGGTGAAAATATGTTAGCGAATGAATTAATCCAACTCAGCCATACGCCTGTGGTCATTGACATTGACCATTGTCAAGGTTCTAACTTTGAATCTTAAATTTGGTGAGATTAAAATAGTGAATGGTTTTCTTATTAAGATCTTTTTCCTAGTGAAAGTGAACTGATTATTGACTGGTTGTATTTTGCAGATGTGGTTGCTATTGTTGAGAGATTGGCTACAGTGAAGAAGCTGGTCAAGAATGAGTGAGAAAATACAGTTGGCCTGCTGGGATTCTGGTAGTGAGAAATGAGATGAAATGGTAGCTGCCAGAGTTCTCATTACCCATATATGTGCTGTGTCACACTCTTGTTTCTTCTTTTGCTATTATTTCTATTTCATTTTTTTTTTATTTTTTTTTTTTTTTTTGGTGTGTAACCATGTCAGTAATATTCTAAAGAATTTATGAATGTGGAACTACACATCCCACACATTAAACTACATGTGTCCTTTAGTAACATTGAGTATATGTAAGACATGTATGCTTCACTAGAATGTGTATCACCACTATCTCCAAATCATCTCGAAACTTTAATAGGGTGTTCATGGATCTAAACTAAGATGTGTGCAATTTGTGCAATTTTCAGAGAAAGTTTACCTATTATTGTAATTATTTGTTGATTTGCTAAAGAAAAAAATTTTAAAATACCTAACCTAGCTAGAAAAATCTAAAAACTTGCATGGACATACATTTTTGGTGTATAGTCACGAGAAAAAGTTTCAATGGATTCGACAAAGCGGTGGTGCACATCCTCACAAAGGCATACATATGTCACTACGACCAATGTGACTGTGAGAGATATCACCACATGTGAGATATGTGTATCATCACTATCTCCAAATCATCTCAAACTTTACTAGTATGTTTATAGAGCCAAAATGAGGTGTCTACGTAAAAAAATGCAAAAAATTAAAGAACTTAGAGAAAAAACAAAAACAAAAAATTTAATACAAACATTGTTTTAAAAAATTGGCCTAGTAGTAGGGTTCGAACACGAGAACTAGGGGTTCACAAATCAATTGGTCTAACCATTTGGCTATTGAAGTACACTCTATATGAATCGAGAGCGAATTTATTTGAAACAAAGACATCGACGGCCCAACGACGCCAAGTGGCTTTTTTTCGCCTCGTAGAGGCCCAATTGTCGAGCCTCAGATTGTGTGTGGATGAAAGTTCTGTAATATGTGAAATCGCTTTTGTAGCATAAGACTGCATCATTTATTCTTTACTTTCAGTCTTTCACGCTTATCAGATTGCTTAGGTTTCAGACAACAAAAAAAAAATGTAGATGGTAAACTACGCACGCACAGTTGGACAGGGTTATATATACATTCAATAGAATGTAGCCAATTCTCATAAAACATGCACACTCTATAAGTCTAAGATCTGAATTTCAGCAACCGAATTGTTGTGTCAGAAACATATTCTGCTAACACTTGCAGCTCAAAACTAAGCATCACAACTACAAGCTACGGCTTTTCAAAGATCAATTTCGATAATGTCATTCTCGGATCGCAACCTGTTGCATCTTCGAGAAACCATCTTTGGCAAAACCTAGAAACAAAACGGACAGCTTCATTTTTTAAGTGCATTCATCCTATCCCTCAGGTAGTACAGCTCAGCTCTCCTGACTTTATTCCTGTCCAAGTAATTGATGCAAATTAGAAGAAAGTCATGTGGCCATTCAAACAATGAAAGATAACAGCGGCAGGTTTTCATTCAAACCATACAATAAAATTTGGTGAAATATCAAGCCAATCTAGTATCGTATAAGCAGTGTCATATGTAATGATAATATGTTTCCATGGTTATGCTACCTATAAATATTTAAAGTTGGATCTTTGAGCGAAGCACAAAGGTCCCGAGATTAAAAAAAACGAAAAGAAACATATAAAGCGGTACTTATAGTGCAGAGCAAAGAAAATGTAAATGGAAAATGCATCTGTTTCTATGCATTATAAACTGCTACTTATCTTGCTACATATAAAGCGCAACCCATTATCATCCTTTCAATGCATCTGTTTCAAGGGAAAATGCGAGCAAAGAAAGAGTAAGCTCCAAATTTTGCAAATGGAAATTCAGAGAAACCATCTCATCGTGCGAGAACATGATAATGGGTCGGCCTTGTTGTTCCCTCATAAGAGCAGCAAGCAAATACCAATATTTATTTAGCACTTAAATGATCTAGGATTCGAGATAACTAACAATCTTAACAACATTTTGCTCTGGACAAGCTCATATATCCCATTACCCCACTAGCTACAAAGAGGCATAACAATCACTGCCTTTTTTTTGGCACTTTGGCGCAGAACAGCCAGCATGGAAATTTCTTACATTGCAGGATATAGTCGGGCATAATAACAAAGCAAAGAAAGTAGGTGAATCTGAAACTAACAAGTGTTGCAAGACTTGATTGGCAGACAGTCATCCAGCTTGTCTCCAGATAGTTAATCAAATTCAAATAAGCAACTAAGTGTGGCAGCATGCAGTCAGTACCAGACAGTTAATCAAATTCTTAACTAATTGCATTATTCATTAGTACAAGAAAAATGCATGCTTTCGGGTATAGGCCTGTAAGTTGGTTGAAGCTATATTGTTCTCACTGCGGCGATGACAATACAAGACAGTACCAAGACAGTAATCAGAGGATGCAATCACAAAGATGAAAGAGTTAATGGTGTGTATCGGTGTCCAATTTAAGTCCAAACAAAGGGAGCACTACATGTCGATTTGGAATGACCAAACAGCTGTGCACACAACACTAAACAAACGGGGTCCAATCAGCATCGGGAGGGATGGATACGGACCTCGGGGCAAGAGGAGGAGCGGGGAGGAGGATCTTGATTTGGATGAAGGGGTGTGGCCCGTGTGGGCGTAGGGGTAGCCGAGGGCCAGGCGATCGGGGAGCGTCACCGGACCACCTCGCTCAATAGACTTCTTCTCGGCGAGGATGTCGGGCACCACGAGTGCTCATTTGTTGGGCCTCGCTTGGACGGGGGCAAGGCGCAGCGACTTCTTGGCTGCGTGCTCGCGCCGGGCGACAGGATAACGGGGCGAAGCATGGGGCGCCGGCGTGGCCCGCTCCAGCGGGGCTCCGGCGCGCCACCTCGCGTCGGGCAGAGGCTCGCGTCGCTTCTTCCCGCGTCGCCCGGTAGGGAGGCGACGGCGGGTCCGCCCGTCGTGCCTCCGCGCCCCGCGCCTCCATTGCACCGCTTCGCCCGCAGCGGCTCCATGCCCGGCGCGACGGGCGGCGGCTGCTCCCTCTCGGCTTCTCCCTGGCCCTCTCGCGGACGCCTCGGAGCCCCAAGCCCGGCGGATCGGCTGCGGCGGCGATCCCCAACCACGGTGCCGCCGACTTGACCAACGAGGCAACGAGCGAACCCTAGAACGAGGAGTAATTGAAAAAAACAAATCCAACTAACTCTAGTAATTGTATTATCCACCCTAACTATATTAGACAAAACAAATATTTTGTGTTTATGGAGTTACTATTTTACCCTTCACCAAAAAAGAATTACAAGAATGCAATTAGCACCCATTCTTAATCCCTTCATTTTGTGGAGGCAATTTTTGCTCCTATGGCCCTTTGTCATAGACACAACGGGAGGCAATTTTTGCCTCTATGTCTTTGCCTCCCATTGCCTACAGCCTTTGTAGCCATCGGATCGGCCGCTCGATCGATGTGTGCCATCGAATTTTTCCCAATTATTGTAAAAATTTCTTTTTATTATACACAAGAGGAGCAACGGGCAGCCGATTCCTGAGAGCGCAGCTGTCTCTAGGCCCAGGGAATTAAACCCACTCAGGTCCACCAATGCGCACATGCACTTGCTCTTCTGGTCCGTTTGCTCTGCCTGGGCTCTGTTGCCGGGCGGACTACAGTAGTTGGACCGGCAACAGCAGCAGCTTCATCTCTTTCAGTTCCGGCGTTAGCATTAACATTTACCCTCATCGAAGATAATAAAACTATCATTTTTTTGCTGAAATCCAAGAACGTGAGGCGGTGCTGTGCCCAGCCCTTAGGCGGACGCATGGTTGAATTCCAGCGACACCAAGACCATGAGCATCTTCAATTTGCCGCTGTTGTCGAAGGCGACATCAAGACCTGACCATCTTCAATTTGCCTTGGGCAGCCCATCGTAGATCCTGCAGAACACCACGAAGGTGTCGTTGCGTCCACCGTGCCCGTCCTCCAAGGCAGTGAACTCCATGAGCCACGGCGTCTACGCGCGGAGAAATGAGGATCTGGCAGATGCACGGTCGAAGCAAGCGAGCAAATATGCACGTTGAGGGCCGGTATTTGCCAACTTGGCAAAATATGTCAACTCAGATGTCAAATTGTTGAAGACATGTTTTTAGACTTTTTCCAAAAAAAAAATCAAAGATGCCAAACATATTTGTCAAACTGTTGGAGATGCTAAGTCTTCTTGGAAAGTTTCATAGCATGTTTCAAAAAGTACGATGCTATGAAGAATAAAATAAAACATGGATGAAACAAAATAACCACTCTCAATGCAAAGTTTCATTTTGTGGTTTCATATACATTCAAATTTTTTTAACTCAGAGAGAGTTGGTAAACGTGTCAAAAAAAGTTGTCCCTATGGAACTCACTTCTTCTCTCTATCGTTAAAAAAATGTTGTCATCAAAGCGCTTATGTGGCAGCTTATTAAGTGTGAATGAAACTCTAATAAAACTTCTATTGAGACCGGCCTAGCCAACTAAACCTTTTTTAATAACTAAACATTCTTTAAGAGCAGGTACAATAATGGGCTTATACCCAAGCTAGTCAGCATTTCTGCTGAGGTGAAGGAGAGATGAGAGGTGGCTACTAAAACACCAAGCTGGGCACGGATGCATAGGTAATAGTGGGTCCCAACAGAGATGTATGTGAGGAGAAGGAGGAAAGAGAATGAAACCATTTAGTATAAAAAAATATTTAGAGCCAAGTAGAACACTAACCATTGTATAGATTGGCTCTTTATAACTTGGCTTATTGCTCTAATAGTTCTTTATCTTTTATCGTTTTTCACATGTAAACCCTTTATTTTCTTAATTATTCATGCGTATAATTTACTCAAATCTCCTGGGAAAAATGCTGGAGATCCGGACAAGGAGCGGATACGGAGGTACTGTAAGTTTTAATTTTTATTGAGCAGTTCTTTTATCAAATTGATAGAGAGTATTTTTTGTTAATAAAAAATAAAAAGAGGGAGTTGTTTTAAACTGAATGAAATTGCAGCCTTCCGTTGTGGACTTCCGACCAACCAGTGGCTCGCTGAACCTCGCGCTCGCATGCCGGGGCGCGATCGCCAAAAAGCATCCAGTGGCTCGCTGAGGGAAACCAGTAGAGCTTCGTGTCTCCATGTCCCTGCCTCCCAATCTGAAAATCTGCCGACTCCTATACTATGCCCCATGATCGCGATAGAGGGAAAATCTGCCAGCCTGAATCCGCCATCAAGATCGCGATAGAGTGGGCGCTTGGTTCGCCCAGCACCTGTTCGACGAAATGCATGACAGGTTGTTGCGCGCCGTATAGGAGATTTGGATGCCGTTGCTACCCTTTTTTCGACTATATAATACATATAAAAGGGCCCCATGGTTGTATTAGTTTGTTTCTCTTGGATTCCTGGCGTAGCCGTGCTGTCCAGGGCAGGCTCAGTTCAGCCGTTTCAGCACCTGCAGCTTTCTTGATCCCCGTGTCTTTCAAAGTATGCGTAATGAGTGACGATCCATCTTTCTTGGACTCCTGGCACAAGCCATCTGTAAGCCGCATTAGCTTCTTTTGATTATATTATATAGTCTAATCTACTTTGCCCAATGTTGTAATCATGCTCGTTGCTTTCCCTGAAGGTTATTCAAGCGCAGAGCACACCACTCTCTACGCAAGGAAGGTATCGATGCAATGGAGAGACGTTCGGCAGGTCCCAAAGATGGCCATACATATACAGGGTTAGGAATTAACATCAGGAAAACCAGTCTTCCACTGTTCCACGGCCGTTTCTCCCACAACCAGAAACACCGCAGCAGCCACCAGCCAGCATCCCTTGTGAATTGTTCTGACCAGCGGCGGCAAGATGGCAAGCGCCGTTGGGGGGCTGATAGCCGGCAAGCTTGCTGAGCTCGCCTGGGATGAGGCCACCCTGATGTGGACCTTCAAGGATGACGTGGACTGGTTGAAGAAGACCATGGAAAAGCTTCAAGCTTTGATGCCCTATGCTGACCAGATGGAGAGCCAGGCTGAACGACCTAAACGAGAGATTGTGAAGATTTGGATGAAGGATTTCAAGGCTGCCGCCTACGACGTTGAGGACCTTCTAGATGAGTTTGAGGGAATTGAACTCATTAAGCAAGGCCAATCCAAGGTATTGATGGCAAAGTTTCAATAATATATTCAATCAATTTTCTCTTCACTTTTTTTTTTTTTTTTTTTTGAAAGCAAGCGGGTTAGCCCATTATATAAAACTCACCATCTCATCTTATCTTATATACTCTTATGAAGCAAAACCCCACTAGTTGTTTCTCTTAACATACAAGCTATCCAAGGCAATCCATTATCATACACAATTAACTTTCACTAAGAAAAACTCCACTAGATATTTATGTCAACATGCAAGTTCTCTTACTATATGGTTTACATGATTTTAGATACTTATCCATTTGTTCACTTTTCCAAATTAATGATTTGCAATGGTGCTAAAGAATATGTGACAAGTGGAACCGCTCTAATACTTAATTTAAAATAAAAATACTAGGTTTTAACACGTTACATGCGTAGATTACAAATAAATAGTGAGATCTAGTAGTTGAAATAAAAATTGAAGAATCGCTGCTCTCAATATAGCCATAATAATATTTAAATTGGACATATTTTAACCTACATTATATTGCAGAATTTTCAGTGAATATGATTAGAAGGTTAACATAATTGTTTTCGAAGAACCAGCGGCAAGAGCATACCAAGTATATATTAATAGAGAAGAAGATTTTATAAAAAAAATAATTAAAAAACGAAAAACAAAAACCCTCACGAAAGAGGCAAGGCCACCACCACATGAAAACGCCTCCTTACAGACCACACAGAATAAGCAAAGTAAGCTAGGAGGGCGGAGTAGGTTTTCCATAATGATGCCCTGCAAGGAGTGGGAGACCACACAGAATAAGCAAAGTAAGCTGGGAGGGCGGAGTAGGTTTTCCATAATGATGCCTACAAGGAGTGGGAAACGACATCCACATATGTCGTCAACACTGATAGGAGAATCACGGTTTTTCAAACAAACTCCTAGAGGATAAGGGAACCTCACAAACAATGCCTCCATCTAGACAAGGTGGCGCCAAACGTGGTGCCATTGTTGCCTACCGCCAAGGGCCTAGCGAGGGCCTTTGCCCCACAAACCTCATCACCAAGCCCCAATCCAGCCACACCGTGACTTGGCGTAGCCAAGAACCACAACAAGCCTCTGCTAGTAGGGGAATCACAATGGTATCGACAAGGTCACAAGCATGTGTGACTATCACCATGATGCCAGCCGTGGGGAGTCATATCTTGATCTTGCACATGTAAAAGGTGTCACCTATTTTGTTGCTTGTCGTCCGTCGGGCTTCTAATTTAAAGATGCCACGAGCATTCCTGCACGTGCAGTCATCTTCAACAAGCCACCATCCGCTGTTTTCACAGTGGTAGCAAGCTGGCGTGGCCAGTCACAACCGCGCCATTCGAAATGGACTGCAACCAACCGAGCAGATATTCACCACTGAAAATCGCACATTGGAGAAAGGTTGCCACACTAGTGTCCACTTACACTGGACGCCGCAACCAAGACCTTCCATTGAAACACCCTAGTTGGTAGTAGTCCTGCCAGAGCGAAATTTCGCATGCACGTTGGGCTCAAACCAAAAAGTAGCCAATCAAAAATAAGCTGAACGCACGCACCGCTGAACAGCAATGCATTTCAGTATACCTGAGCATGCAGCCCGAAGCCCACAAGCACGGCCCGAAGCACGGGAATTCGTCCTGGCCCAAACACGGCAAGACACGACCCCATTCGTGCCCAGGCTGGCTCGAAGCACGTAGCAGGCCGTGTTGGGCCACCCCCTCGCCCCGGCGGGCGGCACGGCCCGACACAAAAAAAATGAAACAAGCCTGGTAGCGGCCCGATGACATTAGCCAAGAGGCTACTACTCCCCTGGTCTGGTAGCAGCAGCCAACATGTCGCCTTCAGCCCTGCAGCGCTCGCCCGTGTGGGACGGCAAGCTACTGTGTGGCAGTCTCATTCCCCATGGTAGGTCCCTCCTTTTTCTTTATTCTTCAAATTACTTCCAAATTTCCATAGTAACATCAAAATCTCCAAAAACAAAAGTTATTCAACTTCTCAAGATCTCCAACTTTGCTTTTTGGACCATCCCAAAAATCACAATGGTTTCGAAAGTAGGATTTTTGGATATTTTGAATTTGAAATCCAAATTAGTGTTTTGGGCCGGCTTGGTGTGCTATTTGGCCTGTGCTCTTCGGGCCGGCCCGGCATGAAAATTGGCCCACGTCCCGTGCCTGGCTGGCAAGTAGGCACGGTGGCCTGAGGAGGCACGGCCCGGTGGCGTAGATGGGCCCTTTCGTGCCATGCCCTATCTGCCCGTGTCGGGCGGCCCATTGCACGTATATACGTTTCAGTGACCAACACCGCCCATTGCAACTGCACACCTAAAGATGTGCGGCCCCCAACGGGAACACCGCCATAGCCAATGACTGGACGCTCACGGAGGGGGCGCGGGCAAGTCGTGTCAGCCACTTGTTTGGTTGGATACAGGATTTTATTGAATTTTTGTTTCAACTAACTTATTACAAGGTCGAAGTTCAATTTATAAAGTTCGATACTACATAGCTGTACCACATCAGTTGCACTTCTTGAACTGTGCTCGTTGCTCCTTGCTCGTTGTTGTAAATCAAATGGCTCGGTGCTCATTGTTGGAAGCCATTGAAGTTATCATGCTTGTCATATACAATAGTGACGAATCAATATATTCTAATTTATTTCTCAAACAACATGGAACATGTTTGCCTTTTCAACGAGTTTTGTTTGCCCAACAATTAATGATCATAAGAGAGTTTTAATATATACTATAATACATAACAAAATACATGTCCAACTAAATGTTTTATGCCTTTTCTTTTCTCTTACAGATTAAGCTGTTCTTTTCATACTACAATCCACTCCTATTGCGATTTACAATAGCTCACAAAATAAAGAAGATAAAGGAAGCTTTAACCAACATAGAGAGTGAGGGTCGGCAGACACTCGGTATGCTGCCCCAAGAAACACCGGTGTGGGCTGAGGTGGTGGCTACTAATCAAGCAACCATTGCACCTACCTATGGGGACATAGACATTAGAATGGTAGGAAGGGACACTGAAAAGGAAAAGATAATGAAGTTACTAAAAAGTGAAGCGGAGGAGGTTATCTCAATCATTCCTATTGTTGGACTTGGTGGCATGGGGAAGACAACATTGGCCCAATCAATTTTTTCAGATAGTAGAACCAAAACCTTTGACGATGCGAGTATGGGTTTATGTGTCTAAGAAGTTTGATCTGCAAAGAATTGGGGCAATAATCTTATCAGCAATGAGTACAAGTACTAATAATGATCTAAGTGAAAGGTACATTCAACCAAAAGACAATGATTTGCATTCCATTAAAGAAATGTTGAAAACAATGCTCCCTACCAAAAATATTTGATTGTATTGGATGATATGTGGGAGGAAGGTGTCAATAATTTGGAAAAATTGAAGCAAATGCTACAATATGGTGGGAAGGGAAGCAAGATCGTATTAACTACACGGATACAACGTGTAGTGGATACATTGGATCACGCTCTAGCCGGTCAAGAAATAATTCGCCTTGTGCAAAAGAGTGACCAAATAAATTTGAACATATTATCGGATGATGATTGTTGGAATGTGATGCAACAAACATCACTGAGTCAAGATGAAGACCTAGGTGGATTAGAAACTATTGGGAGACAAATCGCCAAGAAGTGTGCAGGTCTACCACTACTAGCGGTCTCTTGGATTTTTGCTATCCCAACATAAGTCTACAGATGCATGGGAAGACATAAGGGACAAGAAGATTATTTTGGGTATGAACGAAGACATTCAACTGCAAGACCCTTTGGAGCGCCTCATGTTGAGCTATTACTACATGCCGTTCAAAAATCAAGTTGTGCTTCATATATTGTGCAGTTTTTTTCCCAAGGGCTTTGCCATTGCTAGTGACCATCTTATCCAGCAATGGACGGCTCTTGGGTTTATTCAATCAAGCAATGGCTATCTTTGCGTCAAGTATTTATTGGGGATGTCGTTTCTTCAAATTTCAAAGACTTCTCAGGTTAGTAGAATAATCTCTATCCCATTTGTTGGTTTTGATACAACATAGTACAATACTACCACATGTTTTTAAATTACTAGATTGCCAACATTTCTATGTGTAGATACTTAGTTTTGAATTGAGTGCGGTAATATGGTCTTTTGTCCCACAAAGTTATCACCACACATAACATGATAAAATCCATTCTTTGGAATACATTTTGACTTTATATTATTTGGCTTTATTAGCACATATTGGAATGCTTTAGGTTAATCTTTTATCAGCTTATACTCCTGCAATGTTTTAGTAGTCCCTCCGTTACAAATTGTAGTCATATTGGCTTTTCAATAATGCATGTATCTAGAAAAGCCGGACCAACTTATAATTTGAAACAAAGAGTAATTTTAAATATATAATTTTCAAAGGACAGAGGGGTGCTGTCATCGAGAGAGGAAGGGCCACCATGGCTACCGTACGGATGGTGAAGAGCTGCCGCCGCTCTGATCCAAAAAAGAGAGGAGAGAGATAAAATATGAGGTTGCTGCTGCTCGGTGAAGAGGAGACCGACGGTGGCATCGGGTGGAATACGGTGCCTCCATGGCCGGGCGGACTAGAACTCGGCGCCGCCGTGGCTCCTCATGGCCAGGGGGGTGCCGTATGCACGAGGCGGACGCAGATTGTGCGGGGTTAGAGAGAAGTAATATACTTAGGCCTTGTTCGTTTCCATCGGATTGGAATAACCCCAGGAACTATTCTAGGCTAGGAATGAGTGAACCAAATGGATTGACTTGTTCCGGTTGCTTCTGTTACGGACCTCAAGAGGTGCGGAACAAATCCGGGTCTATTGGTATACAAAGTGAGGGGTTTTAAAACCATGGCAAATCAATCCGTCCGGAACCATTTCTTAACCGAACGCATATTTTTATCATGGATCGGATTTAAAATAGACCAAATCAATCCACCCGGAATGGAGCCAATCCGATGGAAACAAACAAGGCCTTAATTGACCCGCTAATTGTGGAGAGTTTTTTTATATTTAACCATGTATTAGCGTGCCCCTTACAATATGACATTAAATTTCTAGGCCTTTTGAAATATAACCCTAAACCTGCGAATTGCTTTGATATCTAGGATTATGGGGATTTTATCCATCGTAGTAATTCCAGGCCTCCTTTTTCACTGTTTAGGACATGAAAAAAAGACAATACTACCCCTCCCTCTAATCAGTATACCATCGCATCTCTCTGTCCCGTTATTTCTCCTATCGCTGCATTGAGAGGAGTCGCAAGTCACAACCGTACGAGCGCCGCTCCGTTCGCCGGCTCCAGCTCGCACTTGGCCGCGCCGCCCTTTGCCGGCGGAATCGGGCTGGCGAGCGCGTCCATCCCCTTCTCCGCCTCGTCCTCCCTTCCTGACCCTCTGCCCCCTCTGCCATTGCTATTACCCACGCCCCAGCCCCATTTGGGGTGTGTTTAGAGTACCAACTTTTCTCCAAACTTTCCAAATTTCCCATCACATCGAAACATTAAATACACCAAAAGACGCATGTCCGGAGTATAAAATGTAGGTAAACAAAAAAAAACTAATTGCACAGTTTAGATGTACATTACGAGACGATTCATTTGAGGCTAATTACGCTATGGTAGGATAATATTTTCCACAAACAAACGAAATCGCTAAACACTCCCTTGGTGTCTGTGCTGGCGCACTGTCGCACTGGTGCAGGACGAAAGGCATCTTCTTGCTGACCGGGCGGATAGATACTTTTACATACCAACTTCTGTATTTTATTTTCATCCTCAATCACGGCCTTTTCCCCTTTCCATAGCACTTCTATGCTTGTCTAAATATGTTTAGATAGAACATTAGCTCAAGCTACATGTTTTGTAGGAAAATCAATATGCTTATCGCTTTTGCAGGGTGACACATCATATATGTACACATTGAGTTTTTTTTATATATTAAGAATGTAAGAAACTCTTAGCTCGCGCAAGGGTACAATTAGAACAAACGATTGAAACTAGTGGCCCTCACATCATTGAAATTTCACCTCGGAAGATGTGAATCATTTCCCTAGTGACCATGCTTGGCATAGAACGGAGGGACAGCAGTAGTTCTGCAAGCGGATTTGATTTCATTAGAAATGATACATCAACTATGGATTTGATTTCAATACTAACTACTCATTTATCTGCAGGGTGCTCCAGAGAATGCTGAAGCTCCCATCACGGTGACCATGCACGATTTGGTGTACGATCTTGCAACCATAATACTTGATCAAGAGTTAATTGCTCTAAATGATTCAGAACAAATGACAAGGAGTAGACTTGGGAAGCAATATTGCCGACATATGCAGCTGATCAATTATCAGAACCAGTCCAATGGTCTCAAATTTCCAAACAAGATTAGATCTCTCCACTTTACGGAGTGCAACAGATTGCTGCTTCAAGATAAGTCATTCTCTAAATGCAAGAATTTGCGTGTCTTGGACATAAGTGGATGTTCCATAAAAGGGAAATCTGTCCCGAGCAACATATCACTACCATCCTCCATTCATCATCTGATCCTGCTAAGGTACCTTGATGCCTCGGGTTTGCCAATCACATCACTTCCAAAATCCTTGTATAAACTTCACAATATGCAGACACTAATTCTGTCCAACTGCACACTTGATACCTTGCTCGACAATATTGGTAGCCTCCTTAACCTTTGTTATTTGGACCTATCGGCAATAGCATCCTCAATAAGTTACCCGTGTCATTTGGGGAGCTCTCCGCACTCTGGTTCCTCAACCTATCAGCATGCTCGAAACTTTATGAGCTACGAGTCAATTCACAAGCTTGAGAGCTTACGGCGCCTAGACATGTCAGGTTGTAGTGCGCTCCAAAAGCTCCCCCGATAAGTTTGGTAGCCTTCCAAAACTCTTGTTCCTAGACTTGTCCAAATTGTTCCAAACTAGCTAAAAACTGCTCGACAGTATTAACCTCACGTCCTTAGAGCATCTAAACCTATCAAGTTGCCACCAACTACACATCCTGCCACACGATTTTGGAAATCTTGAAAAACTCAAGTTCTTAAACCTTTCTCGATTGCTACAAGATTCAGTTGTTACCAGAGTCCTTACGCCGGCTTAAGCATTTAAAAGACCTAGATCTTTCAGGAGCATGTCATGAGCTGAAAGAGCTCCCCTGAATGCTTTGGCAACCTTTCTTTCCAAAGCTTCAGTCTCTAGACGTAACAAGTTGTTCTAAGTTTGCAATTTTTCCCCGAGTCATTTGGTGCTCTATCAAAGTTGAAGCATCTCAATTTATCATATTGTGTAAGGCTTGAAATTCTCCCATCCTCGTTTGGTAGCTTGAAGCTTCAAGTACTGTATATGAAGTATTTGCAGAGTATCCGTAAATTGCCAGAATGTATTGGCGAGATGACTAGTCTCACCATCTTTGAAGTCTCCACAGGAAGCTCACATGTAGCTTTCGGTTTCTTTTCTTCCGTTTCTTTGGGGCATCTGAAGTTGCAAAACAGGGCAGTAAAACATACTGTACATGATGTGCATGAGGTGGGTTATGGACCGCAAAGCAGTATAGTAAGCATTGGGGAACTTGCTTGTCACCACCTAGAGATTAATGACCTTGAGAAAGTTGAGCAACCGGAAGATGCAAAGAGATGTAAACTACGAGATAATCCATACCTCAAGGAGCTAAGGCTTTCCTGGAATCATGCAGATACGACAGAGAACAAGAGAGCCGCAGAGGTGTTGGAGAACCTTGTACCTCCTCGGACTCTTGAAAGATTTGAACTAGAAGGGTACATGAGCGCAAACTTCCCTAACTGGATGCTTGATGTCTCTTCCTATCTTCCGTATATCACGAGCATCAGACTCTTTAGTTTAATTTGTGACTCTCTTCCTCCACTTGGTATGCTGCCGAATCTCAGGCTGTTGGAGATTAAGAGAATTCCCAACATCACGAAAATCGGAAAGGAATTCTATGGAGAGGAAGGAGCATGCAAAAGGTTGAGAGTTATTGAATTATTGTCATTACCAAACTTGGAGGAGTGGTGGACTACACGGTCAGGTAAAGAAGAGGACGGGTTCTTAATCCCTAATTTGCACATGTTGAATGTAAAGTACTGTCCAAAGTTGAAGTTCATGCCATATCCCCCCAAAAGTATGTATTGGAGCTTGACCAGGAGTGATGAGGTGCTACCACCACCACATGGGTTTGGGAGGCTCTCATCTTCCACTCTTCCTTTTTGAAGCCAAAATGGATATCTCGAGTTTTCTCAACATGGGTGGCGACAAATGGGGTCGGCTTCAGCACCTTTCCACACTCGAGGGATTGAATGTCATTGACTACTTCAGCTCATTATTGTCCTTGCCGGAGGCCATTCGATGCTCCCCCTCTCGAGGGAAGACTAGATTTGTCATTACTGGCCTAGAGATGTTGCCGGAATGGCTGGGGCAGCTCATTACCCTTGAAGAATTAAGCATCTTGGACTCGCCCCACCTGACATCTTTGCCACAAAGCATACAGAACCTTATGGCGTTGAAGAGGCTAAAAATTCGGGGCTGTCCAAGATTGGTTAAGAGGTGCAAGGGGGAGGATGCCCACAAGATTTCTCACATCCCAGAAGTTGTGTTGGACTACAGAAGATTTGGACAGGGATAACCTGTCAGAGAGAATAAGAGGTAAGAAACCTCCCAAAAAAGCCTTAGTAAAACTCGCTTTGTACATGTAGCTATGTATTGCTTCGTTTTGATGATCATGGAATTGGAAGATTAAAATAAATATTGCTTTCCAAACAGAGGTAGGTTACGAGATATAGCAAGAGCCGGCGGATGAACCTGAACTGATGAACCCATGGAGGCCCAACTAGCTAGGCGATGGACGAGCAGAGAGAGGCACGGAGGAGGCCAACCAATGCACAGTGGCATTCTATATGATGGAGGTGAATCAACTTCGTCATGGTGGTACAGAGCCAGAGGTGAATCAACTTCTTCAGATAAAATTTTGCATTGTTATTAGTTGGATGTTCTTATATATCTCAAGGTCTTGCTTGTTGCCCTGCCTACGGTATTATTTGGACTTAATACTTGTTGTGGGGGTCAATGGATCCGACGATCTCTTAGTATACATTGCTTAGTTTGCTGAGCTGTTGTCAACTTGTTCCAAGTATCTGCACATAGTGTTGTCTTTAAAAAGTTATATTATTGCTAGTAGGTGGTTTTATTAAAATGAGTCGAAGAAACTAGGTGAGTGTGATGTATGATAAGCCCCATATCCCTCAATTTAGGAGGCTATGGAATATTTCGTCTAAATAATGAAGAGAAGTAACAATCATATACAGTTTTCGGCCTTACATGCTTATAGGCCTGACGACATGAATTCATAATAGAAACAATTATTTTATGGACCGGTCGCTGTAAGGACAAGAAGTCATGAGGCGCAGAGGAGACTGGTGCATTGGCTTGGTCGATTCCAACATATTTTGTTTGACTGTAAGTCAAGTATGCACTACCCTGTTCAGTGTCGTCTCTGTGCCATTACAAAGATGCAGATGCAGTTATATAGTCGACTATAAATGAGATGCGGTGATAAAGGATCAAGCTACCTTAAGATAATGTTGTTTATCGCAATTTTAGTGCAGACTGTTAATGTGAGAGAAAAAAGTGATCATCATTATAATGCAGCTAGCACTTGGATCTCTTATTAGTCATGGTGCATATTTAACAACAATAGTCTCAACTATTTGATGTCGCCAGATCAGGATTACTTTAATATGTTGCATAGAAAAGAGAAAGCTAGGCAGCACAACAAACCCCATATCAATGGAACAAAATGTTAACACAAAGGCGTCGGCGTTTTTATAACCATGCATTATTTTGCTTTCTCCACATATGTACATACTTTCTGTGCATTCAGTGTTTGATACGAATAAGGCTATGGAATACAAAGAGAGAAAAATGAGTAGCCTTTCACAGGCAGATTATTACTGTGTGAATCCGAGTTTAAGCACGGGTGGTGGGCGCTATGAGTTTCATTGCCACAAAAACTGAGCTCACTGAAGCAATACATTATAGAAATCTTGCTCATCATGGAGCTTTATATCTTTGTAAATCAGGTTACCTATCGCGGAGGCAAAGGCGTTCATTGTGAGTGAGCAAGGAGGTGGAGGAGGACGTGGTGTCAGGATGTCAGCGGACTGGAGGACTCAGTGGGGATGGACATGGAATATTTGCCAGAACTGGATGGTGTGCTTCTGGGCAAATGTAACAACACTGATAATGTGCAAAAAATACCTGTCGCTGATGTCAACACTGATAATGTACTTGTGTCTTGTGAAATTTGTTTGCCGGCAAATGTAATGGAGGTGTGCTTCTGGGTGGCGAGTTTTTCCATGTTGGTTGATGATATGCTATGAGAAATGCTTCTCTGGGTAGGAGCATGCTCTTGAATTCCACTAGAAATCTGCAAGAAAGTAGTACTGGCATTACCGCTTTATCTGGGATTCATGCATGCTTGTGTGTCCTATGTGATTGTGTATGTCCTACAACGAGTCCAATAGTACACTGGCATTTCTGTGGCGCGATACTCTAAACCTTTGAACCTCTTTGGCATAGCTTGTTGGGGCTGCAGCCTGCTTTCCACTTTTACATTGTACAATACAGCTTACATGAGCCTTGAGATTGGCTTAAGCAACTTCTACAAGTACTAGTTGCCCTTCTGGATATATGTTTCCCATCGTCATAGAGCCAGATGTAATTCTTTATTAGAAGCTTCTGGATTATGTTTCACAAGCTCAAAAATATTCTTATTCAGTTGAATATTATCGCACTACAGATATTTTTTTTTGGACTAAAAACTTATCATGAGTTTACTGCTTCATTTAATTATTAGAAAATATATAGGAGCTGTTTGGTAGGGTGGCTTGGACCATCCCGTTGGGCCAATTTGCGATTGTTTGGTTGGCCTAGCCAGCCCCCGTTAGGGCTCCGTACTAGGATAGCCAAGCCCCCAGAAAAACACAGATCCCTCGGCCATTTTTTAAAGGGGCTGGCTTAGGCCAGCCGTGCGCCTGTTGTCATCACCTCCCTGCACGCCGTCACCTCCCCGAGTCGCCCCTCACCTCCCGTCTCGGCCATGTCGGTGAGCCCCTGCTCCTCCTCCTCCTCGTCCACCCTACCAAGTGGCAAGCCCCTGCTCCTCCTCGCCCTTGCTCCGTCCTAAGGCATATATCAACCCTTGAGCGTGAGCGCGCGCAGCTGGCGTTGTCGTTGTCGTTGCCCATGGGACGCGAAGAACTCACGCAATTCCACGCCGAGATGTGCCCGTCCATGTCGTCGTTCTCCTCTCCTTGCTCGTGCGGCGAGCGGTCCTACTCCCCATCCTAGACGGGATCGAGTCGCCTCATGGGGGTCGATCTCTACTCCGCCCGCGATGACAATGGTACCGGGATGACGGCGATCGGTTGCCTCTGCGCTCAACAAGATATTTGGATTAATATGCTCCGCATAAACGAAGGTGGTGGAGATCCGACCATGGCGTCTTGATAAAGGCATGGACGACAAAACGCATCCGCGATGGTGGAGCTCGATTTGGTGGAGCTTGGATGTGCCGATGGCAAGAGCAATTAAATTTTTGTATTTTTTAGAGCTCGATTTGGTGGAGGTTTGAGCTCAATTTGGTGGACCTTGGAGCTCGATTCGATTGCTCGACTCCAAAGGGTGGTGCGACGGAGATGGTCGTGGTAGCGCCAACTCGCGTGGTGGTAGAAGACGGTGGCGGCATCCGAACCGGGCGCAACCCTCGCCCTCGAGGTTCATCCGAACCCGGCGACAGTGGAGATGGCCGTGGTACTGCTACCGATTTGATGGGCAAGATGGTTTGCGAGATGAACAAGGTGAGAGGGGGTAAGGTCATCATGCGAGAGAAAGAGGTAGCAGGCAACCAAACCAAAACTACCTTGACCGGGTTAAGTTAGCACATGACAACCAAACACTAGTAGGGTGGCTTAGTAGGGTGGCTTCATTTGAACATGCTAACTCAAGCCTGGCTTATGTTTCTAGCAAGGCTAGGTGGAGCGAGGTAACCAAACAGACCCATAACCGCCTTCAAAATCACTTTTTAATCGGGGTGGGTAAGTAGTAGTTTAACGGTTCTGAGAGCCAAAAGAAACTGGTTGTCCAGTCTGAAAGTTTGATAGAAGAAACACAAGTTTTTGGTGATTTTTCTTTTGAATTTTTTTTTTTTTTTTGGTGATAGTTAAGGAGGAGAGGAGAGTTTTTTCCAAAAAAAAAAAAAAAAAAAAAAAAAAAAGAAGTGGGAGATATTTGTTGGGCTTAGTGGGCTGTGCACTACTGGGAAGGAAATCTGATCCTAACGCGGGCCGGGGAGACTCCACTCCAGTCCAGTCCACACCTCTCTCTGCTGTCCTCTTCATCCTCCCACAACTGCCTTGCCTTTGCCTCCTCCCCTGTTTGTCTGTCCGTCTCGAAGATCGCCTCGCAGATCCGCGGCCTGCTTCGTCCGTCGCTGCGTTGCCAGCAAGCGGAGGAGACGCCACCGGCGGGCGGGCCCTCTCCCGTGACCCACTTCGGCGCCGGCGCCGGCGGCTGCTCCCGTAGCCGGTGCCGCCTCCTCCTCTCAGATCCATCCCCGTGGCCGCGGCAGGGACCAGATCCATCACCGCGCCACGAGCTCCAGCAGGCGACACCCGCTCCGGGGACGCACGCCGCCTGCGAGCCGCCGACGTTCCGGGAGTCCCGTTTGCCGACGCCGACGCCTGCACGCGCGCGGGCCGCAACGAGCTCCGCCACCTGACGGCCGGCCGGCGTGAATCAGCGGTGAGAACCCGCCCTTCTCCCTCCCTCTCCTAGTCAGTTACGCCAGGCGTGTGTCGCTCTAGAGAAGAGTCTAGACATTGAACTACTGTGAGTTTTGTTCGGTCTGTGGCTGTTTCTCTGTCCCAGTGGTGACAAACAGAGGATGGTTTATTTTTTTTTTTTAATTTTTACTGCAGTTGGTTCTGAATTTAGAATCGCTACTTGCCCGAAAAATTATTCATCACCTGACATTAGTCCTGATCGCAGAATTCAAGTAAGGGCAATATGTTCTTCTAGACTAGATGTTTAGCTGTGTAAAGTTCCAGAGAAGAGATTGGTTATTTGTTAGATCTCCACCCAGCTAAACCTTCCAGCTACGCTGCTACTGCCAACGCGAAATTACTGAAACATATCACTGTATTGACTATTTTTGGGAAATGTCATGTCTGCCACATAGATTGTAGGTGTGTCCAATGAAGATTATATACTTTTGAATTGTCCTTATCACAGAAGGTGCGTACTTTATTTTATTCTAAACGGTTTTGATGATTTAGGCAACAATTGTACCTTTTGCTTGTCCATTGTGCCTCTGTAAATGTTCACTATACCTTGTCGTGCTTCTTTAGAACATTCACTATATCTGCTTCATGGTAATATCATCTTGTAGACTTGACGGCAAAAGGATCCTTTCAATCAAAGAGGAAGTTTGTTGCTGAGGCTGAAGAAAATCTGGATGTGTTCAACTTTTAGGGCTTACTAGTTTTGAGAGGTGGTCTGTCATAGACATACAAGATTCAGCGCCAGGGCTCAGGGGGCGACCTGCCCCAAGGTGGGGAGTTCGTTCCTTTTCCTGTGACAAGGAGGGCAAACTCATATTCCATCATGATGGAAGCGGACATGGAAAATGGAAGGTCGTTTCAAGAAAGACCAAGGACTTTTTCAACAGTACGAAGCAAATCATCTTTACCACTGGTATGGACTATTGCTAAGCTTTCTCCATCTTTGGAAATATATAACTGACTTTTCTGGCTACTTTGAAAAGGAACAATTTAGCTTCCATTCATATTCCATGCGCTCACTTTGTCCATTTTTTTCTTTATTGTGTGCTATTATGTGCAAGTACATGGTATTTGTCCTAAAACATAGCAGTTTCAAATGTCCCTGTTTTTGTTGATATATCCGCACTTTATTTTGGATGTGAAAGAAATATCCATAATGTTCATTTATTTTTTTATAGCATTAGTTTTAATTTATATGCCTATTAGCAGTTATCAAAGTTTACACCAAAACACAATTCAGCATACTATGGATACTACAGCATTTCTTCTCCATCTTTCTTTGTTTTTTCTATATATTTATGCTTTAGAAATTTATCCATAATGTAGCCAAATAAAATTATCGTTTTTTTTGCTCATCAACAATGACAACAAAACCTTTTAAAGGAACTCTATTAGTCACAAGTCAGGGTAGGTTAAAAGATATCATCTTTTTCTCATGCCCCAAAAATCGTCATTCAGCTAAAGAACTGGCCACGTTAACACTCTATATTCCATGTCACAAAATTTGATGCATGAAATAAAAAGTTCTTGAAGTGATTTCTGCTGATTGATTGACATACATTTTTTTTAACATGTTATGAGCAATTTTGGAATATTTTATGTTTGTCTCTTATTTCATCTATTTTGGTTGCTGCAGGCCTTCCGTTTGTTGATGAGGATAAATCCCCGTGCCTTGATTATTCTTTCTCTTCTGGTCTTCAGTGGTGTTCTATATGTGGGAGCCAGTACATCACCAATTGTGGTCTTTGTGTTCTGTATATGTACTCTCAGTCTATTCTTCTCTCTCTACCTTACAAAGTGGGTTCTTGCTAAGGACGAAGGACCTCCAGAAATGTCCGAGGTATAAAAACTGCCTCAATTCAGCTCAGTGATAATCTGCTATGCCTTCATTTTCTACATCTTCAATGCTTGGCTTCGTGTCACATGCCATTTCTGTATTTAGAAAATGCTGTATGCTAATGTTGCTGTCTTGCTATGCATATTCTGCTTCGTGCAATTGTTTGTCTCTAAATTGTGCTAGTATTATTGGGTTTTTGACCTACCAGATTAGTACTGTAGCGTGATTTTATTTTGTTCCTTCTATTGTTCAGATATCTGACGCCATAAGAGATGGTGCTGAAGGGTTCTTTAGGACACAATATGGAACTATTTCTAAAATGGCATTTATTCTGGCCTTTGTCATCCTTGGCATTTATCTCTTTCGCAATACCACTGCACAGCAGGAGGCATCTGGCTTGGGAAGGTGATTTTTTTTGTCATTACCTGAAACCTTATTTGTACTTATATATGTTTATTAGTTGTTGCCATGTTGACATCTCACCTAAATGACTATGCAGGGCAACATTAGCCTACATCACAGTTGCTTCTTTTCTCCTTGGAGCATTATGTTCTGGAATAGCTGGCTTTGTTGGAATGTGGGTGTCTGTACGTGCAAATGTACGAGTTTCAAGTGCTGCTCGGCGCTCTGCAAGGGAAGCATTGCAGGTTTGGTTTTCGTTCCTGGGTGCACTTGGTGTTTGTCGTTTGACAATAGAATTTCAAATCATGTCTGTTTCCTCAAAACAGATTGCTGTCCGTGCTGGTGGTTTCTCTGCCATTGTGGTTGTTTGCATGGCTGTATTTGGCGTGGCAATACTGTACTCAACATTTTATGTTTGGCTTGGAGTAGATTCACCTGGGTCAATGAAGGTCACCGACTGTAAGTTTCTTGTACACAGTATTCCTGAAAACAGGCTAGATGTATTCCTGAAAACAGGCTAGATGTCAGTCCAACTCATCCACCAGTTACCCACTTATTTTCTTGTAGTTGCAAATTGCAATACCATTTTTGTTATGTGAAAGGAATATTATTCTGCTGTTGATCATATAGTTTTTGTGCAGTGCCTCTTCTCCTTGTGGGATATGGTTTTGGTGCCTCTTTTGTTGCCCTTTTTGCTCAGTTGGGTGGTGGAATATACACCAAAGCTGCTGATGTTGGAGCTGATCTGGTTGGAAAAGTTGAGCAGGGAATACCAGAAGATGATCCTCGTAACCCAGCTGTCATTGCTGACTTGGTATTGATGTTCTCAATTAAAACTTGGAATGCTGTTTCTTTTTTATTAGTTTTCATTGAAGACTACTCAACTATGTTCAAATATACCTGGCATTAGCGATGAAGATCAGTATTGATGTGCTTCTCAAACTTTAGTAAGGATAAATTGATGTTAACAACTTGCTTCTGTTTTGAAACTCACTGAACAGTTGTGTAATATGCTACTATATGTGCTAGAAGTCTAAAGTTTGGTAGAATTCTGAATCATAAACATTCTCGAGGGCTGGATGTTTCTTGCCTGTGCTGCAATACTCAATACAAGATTTGCTTTGCTCTACAACTCTACTTGCCTTGTTCTTGTTATCCTATAGTTCATCTTTTGCTACTATATATTCTTGTATAACAAAAGAAAACTACTCAGGTTGGTGACAATGTTGGAGATTGTGCTGCTCGAGGTGCTGATCTTTTTGAGAGCATAGCAGCAGAAATTATCAGTGCAATGATACTTGGAGGAACAATGGCACAGCGCTGTAAAATTGAGGGCAAGTCTCTTTTGTCTACCGTCTAATGTAATATTTGTCAACAAGAATATTGGCCACAGCTTTAGATGAGCTATGCATGGTTTTCACTAAAATTAAGTTCTTTAATGTTTTTGGTACAATAGCACACATACTGCACCTTTGTAATTGCTCTATTCTGGCCCATAATCAGCTTTGTTTATTATTGCAGATCCCTCTGGCTTTATTTTGTTTCCTCTTGTTGTCCATTCATTTGATTTGGTGGTGTCATCAGTTGGAATTCTCTCAATTAGAGGAACACGCGACTCTGGACTCATTTCCACTATCGAAGATCCCATGGCAATTATGCAAAAAGGCTACTCTGTTACTATTATGCTTGCTGTTCTTACGTTTGGAGCGGTGAGTCTTGTTATTTTCTTAAATACGTATGTTGCTAGATTATGTTACTTTAATGCTTACAATAACATTTGTGGTATTATACCTTAATGTTGTATGATATTACTGCATTTGTTCCCAATGGCTGAGTAAATAAATCACTTTAGAGTTGCAATATGCAAAAGTGGTTTACAACATAGTTTGTTCGGTCTTTCATGTAGGCTTCTCATTAGCATCTTATATAAAGAGAACATTTTTATTGAGTCATTGAAACATAGATTATTATTAGATGCTCTTGGAGGAAAGAGATGCCAGTAATTGTCTAAGCAGGAAGAAGATAACCTTGGTCTTGGTCTGACAGTTAATTATTGCTAAATCCATAGCGAAGGATGTGACCCAATGATATTTAAAACAGATAACAGAAACATATTGAAAACCATGAACCCTTGTCAAAGTTTGTTATAACTCTGGTTGATTAAGTTCTGTTGAAGTTTTTATGGTAGTCATTCAACTCACAATGAACAGAGTCTGTTTGTGATGTCTTGTGTCTTCCCTTCATACCAAGTAAAATCATACCTTTCTCCCCTGAAGTTGATTTATTATTATTGATCTGTGTTAAATTTCAGTCTACCCGTTGGCTCCTGTACACGGAACAAGCACCTTCTGCATGGCTGAATTTTGCATTGTGTGGCTTGGTGGGGATCATCACAGCATATGCTTTTGTTTGGATTTCGAAGTATTACACAGATTATAAACACGAGCCAGTCCGCCTTTTAGCTCTTTCAAGTTCTACAGGACATGGAACTAATATTATTGCTGGAGTAAGTTTGGGAATGGAATCAACAGCCCTACCAGTTTTAGTGATAAGTGTTGCCATTATATCAGCCTATTGGCTGGGGCAGACCTCTGGCTTGGTGGACGAGTCTGGCAACCCAACTGGTGGTCTTTTTGGGACAGCTGTAGCAACAATGGGGATGCTTAGCACGGCAGGGTATGTTCTCACCATGGACATGTTTGGTCCTATAGCTGACAATGCTGGTGGTATTGTTGAGATGAGCCAGCAGGTATGACACATGTTTCTTTTGTAGCTCAAACCTGTGTTGTAGCCTATAGGTTAATAGCAAACAATCTGTTACTTAGTACTTTTGCCATTACAAAATTTCAAAGCAATTTCAAAGCATTTCATGGTTCAAAACTAAAGAACAATTTGAAGCATTGTGTACTGTTTTTCTCCCCATAATGGCTGTAATGCAATTTAGCAGACTAAGGATTTGTCTCATGTTTATATTTTGGCATTAGTACTAAGTATTATGTTTAATCATCCATTGTGATTGTGTACTGGTGCAGCCTGAAAGTGTGAGAGAAATCACAGATGTTCTAGATGCTGTGGGCAACACAACTAAAGCTACTACAAAAGGATTTGCCATAGGGTCAGCAGCACTGGCTTCCTTCCTCCTGTTTAGTGCATATATGGATGAAGTAGCTTCTTTTGCTCAATTGCCATTCAAGGAGGTATGCATGTGTTACCATGCCATGTGGTATACTGAATTTTGTCTTCATATTCAAGTGGTCTTATACAATTGTTGCAGGTTGACATAGCAGTCCCAGAGATTTTTGTTGGTGGTTTATTAGGCTCGATGCTTATATTCCTGTTCAGTGCATGGGCTTGCTCAGCAGTTGGCAAAACTGCACAGGAAGTAGTTAATGAGGTCAGGAGACAATTTATTGAGAGGCCTGGTATTATGGTGAGTATGTGATTACCATGAAGTTCTTTTGTGCTTTTATGCTCGGAAAAGCTGATACTAACTTGTAACAATATTATCCAGGACTACAAAGAGAAGCCTGATTATGGACGATGTGTTGCAATTGTGGCATCTGCATCCCTGAGAGAAATGATAAAACCTGGGGCTTTAGCAATTATATCACCCATGGCCGTTGGTGAGTCTTGTAGGCCATATTTGGGGTGACTGGCACTCGATGCATTTCTAATTTGATTTATGCGGTTTCCAGGTGTTGTCTTCCGGATTTTGGGCCACTCCACTGGTCAGCCACTTCTTGGAGCTAAAGTTGTAGCGTCGATGCTTATGTTTGCGACAGTTGCTGGGATTCTCATGGCACTCTTCTTGAACACTGCTGGTGGCGCCTGGGATAATGCAAAGAAGTACATTGAGACTGGTGCTCTTGGTGGCAAAGGCAGCGAGTCCCATAAGGCTGCAGTTACTGGCGACACGTAAGTTTCTCAGCTTTTAGTGTCCTAGTTACTTGTATACTTTGGGGCTAGATTCTTGAGTTGAGTTTATGCTGTTGGCCAAGGCAGGGCAAAGAGATGTTTTTCCTGTAGTGAAATAGTTTCTATCATTGCGTGTGGCTTTATTTCCGATTCTGGATGATTGGCACAATATGAAGTTTTGATGCACTTATAAGAGTATGTGTTGTGCTGCAGGGTTGGAGACCCATTCAAAGATACTGCAGGACCGTCACTGCACGTTCTTATCAAGATGCTCGCCACAATCACACTGGTCATGGCTCCGATTTTCTTGTGATTAACCAACCACTTACCATCAAGTTTGCTATTAACCCTGAGATGTATCTATGCGACTTGGAGATGAGGTGTTCACCTGCTTGTGATGTAATGATCCACTCGGTTTTAGTATCAATCACTACATCTTGTACCCAGAGAAGAAGCAGCGATCTATACCTGTGTTTCACGGTAGATGTTATACTGATGATGGAAATGCCATATTTTGTGACGGACATTACTGAACAAGTAGCCTGAAATTTTTGTGTTTGTTTATTGCTGGAACAGTATGGTAGATTGGTAGCGTGCTTGTGTATTGTATGACACCCGTTACGTTAGCTGGAAGAAGTAAACGATGCACAATGGATTTTAGGATCTTGACGGATCAACATCTTTGATCAATGAAATCCTACACGCAAACTGTTACTATGTAGCAATGTAATAGCATTAATATGACCGATTGAGCTCTTGTAAGAGGATTAATAGCTCCCAACACAGATAACATGTTCAGATAGCAAAAGAAGCTTCATATCAATCTCAACAGAAGCTGCATTCTTAACCATCCCCTATGAAGTTCAGAATCAACGATGACAGCCTTAGCCACAGATTATTAAATCTTCAAAATAGTGTACAAATCACTGTATGGATCCCACCCAGGCACATGGGTGCTACAACTTCCATTACCACAAAAACTTGGGCCACCGCCCACTAAAGCAAGTACTATGGCTGTTCATCACAGGGGCAATCTTTACAGACTCATGTTTACTATCGGCAAGAGCTTCAGGACCTGAGAATGTTGATGCAGTCTCAGAATGCATTGAATCAATCTCCAATGATCCTCTTCTGTAGGTTCTCCAAGCTAGCAACACGCTGCAGAGAAGCTGGCTTGGTGCCTATCACCCCACTGGTCAGAGGAATGGCTCCGTTTGGGATGTCAAACTTGGTCTGACCGTTTTGAAGTGGCGCCTGGAGGAAATGTTTCATGCTATCTTCAATGGCGACAGAGGCAGAAGCCGCATCAGATGTGCATGATGACAAGGGTGTGCTGCTCGCGGGCTTGTCAAATGCGGTTGATAACATGAGGGTTGTTCGGTTAGTCTCCTGACAGCTTCCTCGGCTATGTTCACCTGAAAACAATACTTAGATTATAACAAAATAAAGAACAAGGATGTGTATCGAGTAGGGGAATATAAAGTCACGGGTGGCTCACTCGTAAGTCAACTAAAAATCTATTTTAATGGATTTTTGTGTATAACTATATACTGCTTAGTAACAAACATAAAGTTTCGCAGACAATAACCATATATGTAAAAGGGTAGCAATATAAGTTCGTGGTGTGCAGATTTTTATGATCTTTTTCTTTTGGTAAAAACATGATTGGAACAGTCATAGTTTAAGCAAATTTCGTAATTACTTCACATGATTATGTCAAAACCCTTAAGCATGATATTTTAATATTCAAAAACGCATTTACTAATGATACAAGAATACAGAGTTGTGCATGTACTCACACACAAGCATTAAGAAATGTTTGCATGGTAGTATTCTGTTTGGACTCCTCATGTATCATTGTTCTCAAGAGAAAGAACAACCCTTCACAAGGGCAACACCACAGGTTTAATGGGACACACACTTGGAGCATTGCAACATGGTATGGGCACTTTTAATATTTTGTTTCGTTTTACAACTCCTCACACCTGTAAGAGAACACTGTTATTCTTGAAAAATAATGTAAGAAAATAAATATCTGAAATGAAACTGCAACAAAAACAAAACCAAGAAACTAAATTATTCCTATTACACTTACAGAAGAAGGTATGCAGAAATTCCAAATGAAAATGTGATCATACTTTATGGGACGCAGTTAAAAATCATTGTGAACTAAAACTGAACTTGCAAGTTCTAAAATAGGAATTATGAACAATTATATTACTTTCACTGTCCTTTGCAGCCATCTAAAGAAATCTAAACATTGATCCAGTGACTCCATGCAGAGACCAGAAAAAATATGACAATAGATAAATGGATGCAGTTAAGAGTTTTCATACAACAAAAAGAAAGAAAGAAAGAAAAGGTGTGTGATGCATTCAAGATGAACGCACCTTTCTCCTCATAGTCTCAATATCAGCTGTTAGATTTTTATTGTCAAGGGAAGCATCCTTGTATTTCTGAGTCATGTCAGCCAGACGCTTTAGCAAAGATGCATTCTCAGATGTTAACCTGGAAACCTGGAGAGTTGTGCAGTAATTAGCGTGAGTATGTTCATTTTAATTGGATATTAACTTGAGCACTCATCTATTACAATTTGAAACCTGTGATTCAATATCATTCAAGTGTGCTTGCTTCCTCTTTCTTGATCGCCTAGCTGATTCCCGATTTGACAGCATTCTGATCACAACACCAAAATTTAACTGAGCAGTTCATCACAGAAATGGTGACGTTACATATCTCATGTTTTATGTAGATTCAAGGTAAAGGCAACCAATTTATAGCAAAAGGAAACTAATGGTAAAAGGTAGATGTGTCTGATCCCGTAACTTCAGAAAGTTCTTTAAGGGCATGGATAATTGGACAGAGCTTTATGTGATTGGATTCTTTCTGCCTTTAAAGGCAGTAAATGAATGATAGGAGGGAACGGGAAAACTGAAGTATGCTTCCTTCTATATAACAAGATAAATCAAGTAATGGTTTCTATTTAGCAGTCCATATTTCTCATCAAGAAAATGTTGTAACACAACAATCTATGTTACCTCCTCATCTTCTTGGCATTAGTGGGGACTGTATTCTCTTCAAGGTCACCATCATCGTCTGACAGTTCCTTTGATGCACCACTGTTGGTTGGCTTCCCTTCAAAACCATCATCTTCTATGACATTAGAGTTTGTAACTAGGCCTGCCCCATCTATGTCACCTGTGTGTAGAATTAAAGAAACCAAAACAGTACAGTAAAATAAATAGAACACTAGCAACGGTTCAAATGTCAAAAAAAAAGGCCTATATATATTCGAACCACACATGCAGCATATCTTCACACTGCCAGAAATGCAAAACAGGCGCCAACAGAGTTGCATGCCCAGTGCAGCTCACCAACAGAGTTGACTATTCACTATAACTGAAGCAGGATCAGACTATCCATTTTTCAGCCTTATATCTGATCTCACCAACATTGCTCATAGTTTAGATCCTTCCTCCAGAAGTATCACTGAAACGACACATCAACCTCAACCAAACCACAAAGATAACCCAGAACTGACATTTCTACTCACCTCCTGGATTCTTTGGGCATCAGTTAATCTATCCTATTGAAACTGCTGGTGAGATCGGATCTTCTGTATGTAATTATCACGGAAGACTAACCTCTAGTGAATGGTTCACACTTCACAGTACTCAAACCAAGGCTGATAATTAAGTGTACTAGGATAAGTAAAATTTCCATCTAATGTCCAATTGGAATGACCAGCAGGGAGATGGTGAACTGGATAGGATTTGACATCTAACATGCTTTTAAACCAGACCACGTCCTGTCATCCTAAGGCACTACTTCCTTTGAAATCTTCCTGCCTTCATGTTTACCTAAGTTGGTTCATAGACTGACATGCACTCAATTATGAGAGGTCATAAATACCATCAAAAGAAGCTTGAGAAATCAATTGTGAAGTATCTGAAGCTTGTGAGTTGGGGTAGCCCAACGAAGATTCTTGTGATTTAGCTTCCTGAAATGGACTTACATAAACATCACAGAAACAAGGGGGCAAAGGGCTGGGTGCAGCCAGTACGCGAGGTTTCTGTCACTGTTAAGCTCTGGAAAGCCACTAGTACTGCACATCCTTACCCACATAATGTAAGGAAAAATAATATATGCGTAGCTTGAAGTTTTGTGGAACCATTGGATGCAATGGTCAATATCGTGGTTGTTCCAAGGTCAATCTTTAAATATTTAAGAAAATGGGAAACAAATATGTTATTTATGGTGTGACTGAGAGCTACTATGCATAATGTTTTTTTACAGTATTCAAATAAAAGGAGGTACTTATGGAAAAGGTAACTGTTCAACTAACTTGTGGTACTAATTAACAGATAATTAACTTGGAAAAATCGATGTACAAATTCATTAGATATTCTTAACCTCGCTAGTTCAGAGCACTTTAACAGAGTATTGGAAAATAGCCACAGAAAAACTGCCAACATTCAGTGAAATATGGTATTTTACTTGAAAGAAAGGGAAATCTGCAAATCATAAACTACAAACATATTCATCAATTCAATAACTCATCTGATACTAACGGATAAATGGCAAAAAATACGATAAATTTGCATTATTCAAATCCCACACCTTGTTTTGTTTCCTGTCGCTTTCAGCCAGGAAAAAATCAAGGAAACGAAAAGGAGAAAATCCTATTGGCTCAACCTCCGACACATCAGACTCATTCAAATCATTTGTGGTCAATATCACTCCATCAGAATATCCTAGCAACATGGCACAAAGACCAAATCTATTATCCCACATGTCAGTTTCACCACTCTGGGACTCCTCCATTACCCTTGCATCAATCAGAAAGCAGTATCTGATATGGTACCCATGTAAAGTGGGAACATTCGCATTTCGCCGCCGCCCAGTACTACAATGAGTCGATGACAATGGCACTGCTCTGATTTTGATCATATTGTTCATCGCAAGCCATAAGAAAAATGGTGTCAGGGTGTGTGCAGTGCCGTGTCTTCTAATGTTTCTCAAACGCAGGGGAACTTTTGTTTATCTTTCTATCTGTTTTTTTTATGGAATTATCTTTCTATCTGTTGGTGGGTGATAAAAGCTACTGTGAAATTTTTATGTGGCCCCGGCATATCAATGGCAGTGTAGGATTACACCACAAGCATGCCGACCTACCAAATTTCCCAAGTCCTCAAATGAAGCAAAGCAACCGACTTTTTCTTCTTCTGCTTGTGATTTTCCAAAAACTAGAAATTGCAGTAAAAGCTCGCCTCCCCAGAATAAAGGAGAAAACAACTGAAATACTAGAGCTTGCAATTTCTAACACTGTGACTCGAAATCAAGCTAGAGGTGATTTTTATTTTATTTTATTTTTGACAACAAGAGAGGTGAAATTGAAACATCGAAGCACACAACCAATACTCAAATAGGCCTAGAAAAGTATAATCTTTGGAGTATTAGTAGAAGGAGGAGAAACCACACCATGGATTTGGCGACGGCGGCGCAGTACAGGTCGAGCTTCCTCTTGAGCACCGCGGCGTACGCGCCGGGGTCGCCGCCGCCTCTGCCGCCACAGCTGACCTCCACCACGTCGTCGTCGTCGGCAACGGCACCGCCACCCGCCATTCTTGGGGAAAGTCGCTCTCTTTGTGGTACCTCGTACTCCGTGAAGGGGGGCGGATGGGAGCTGGGAGCAACCTGAGCAATGGTGGTCTTGGTGGAGGCCGGAGGGCGCTGCGTTTATACCGGTGGCGGTGACGGAGCGACACTGTGGCCTTTTCCGGAAACGCCCTTGCTTTTGTTTCCCATTTTCGGTAGTGTACTCCGTACAAGTTTTGCAAGTGGGTAAAGGAGATGTGGAAGTATTGTATGATGTAATTTGCCCGATATTCTAAGTTCAGTAAGTTGCACATTTCATAGTTCTGAATTCCATTGACATGGAGGATTAACTCTACAATAGCAACATTTTGCCGCCACTATTATAAAAAGGAATAAAGATTTGCCTTGTTGTATTGAGTTTTAGTGATTTTGAATCAAATATAATTTGCATGATTTAGGAGTGTTGTTCGATGTATTATATATATGTTGTCCTTTTTTCTTAAACATATGACTATTTTTATAAAATAGGATGGTTTGCCCTACTGATTAATATCTTACAACAAAAAAGAAAGAAAAAGAATTCCACTACTCCTTCTAAGTCGTTGTTTAATACTCCCTCCATTTCAATGTATAAACTGTTTTAGTTTTCTAGATGCATTTCTTGTACTATATACATCGGCATAGTGTATATTTAAATGACTTATAATTTAGAATGAAGGGGGTAAGAAAGAAGCACATTTTGTACTCGGGTTTGTGTCCTTTATGGACTCGAAGTTCTCCTTTTTCTACTACGGGAGAGGGTATGGAAAGAGGGAAAGGTAACCTCTTGAGGACAAATGAAAAACAGAAGTGCATATTCTCCTAGGAATCTAAGATATTTTATCAAATGACATATGCCAACCATGCAAAAAAATAGAATAATTTGTCGTGCATGATTGGTTTATGCAACTACAGATGTTAGCTCGGCAATGTGCCTTTGCCTAATAAAACTCTCACCCTAGAAACTCTTAGGCTGCTTTTGGATTGAAGGAATGTTTCCTGTTTCTCGCGAAATGAATTAATTCTTGTGAAATTAATTAATTCTTGTGAAATTTCAGAAGATTCTTATGAAATTCTTGTGTTCCATATTTGCGGTTACTATATTGAGTTTACAAATTTAAACCTCCAAGTTTGTGCTCATCTCGTCCTTTGTAGAGCCACACAACACATAAGCAAATGCATCCCGACCTAAAATTGTCTCTTTCAGCCTTTTTCACCAATCTATAGATTTGAGGATGACAAATCAAGCGAGAAAAAAGGTGTCCTTGTCAATTTTCATTCCATTTTCCTATCCCTTCGAAGAAAAATCAGGAGGACTGAGCTTGTAGGCGTAGTGGAAAACCACAAGCTTACCCTAACACATCTATCACCTTTTGTAAGTTTGAATTGAATGCAACTTGTACACGGTCCATATGGATCAACAACAAGCTTGCCCTACTCATGATTTTGAAGTATCCACGCTTGGAGGCTTGTTGTTGATTCTTTTTTTGTGGCGAATCGATGTTGAGAAGCGCTAGCAAACAAGGTTTGTTTGGTAGAGCTCGAGCACTGGATTGTATCGAGGATGCCTTGATTTGCCATCTATTTGGGTCTTAATTAGACTAAAAGCATGGAGTTAATTAAATAATTTAAACGGCTCGGGGTTTCCAAATTCCCACATCTCTTAGAGCCCATTTAGATACATAGGACTAATTGTTAGATATTTTTAGCCTATCTAATCCAAACATGAGCTAATAAGTGGATTAATCTTTAGCCAGATCTTTAACTAATTGTTGTCCAACTAGTTTGCTAACCTCAACCAATGTTCAACTCTAACTAATCCAAACAAACTCTATGCTCACTTTGTCCTCCTACAATTTCTCTAGGACACTGCTAATGATTAGAACTATCATGTTACCTTTGTGGCTTGTTTACATGTCACATCCACTTTAACAAGAATAGTGTAAAAACACGGTTTCTCCTGTGATCTAGCTTTTAGGTACCATTCAAAGCTAATGCACCTCCCAAAGGGGAGGGGGGAAAAAATAAATACAAACTATTGGAGGAGAGGGAAGTGAAGGCACAATAAGTTGTTTGTTTAAAGAGACTTTTGAAGTTGGAACTAAAAAAGTCACTTTAGTCCCCATGAAACCAAAAAACAAGTCCCTCCATACTTCTCCTTGAGAGTCTTAGGACTAAAAAAAGTCCTAGGACTACTTAACCAAACGGGCAACATCAAGTTACTCTTTGTTTTGAGCATAGGAAAATTGGATTCTCAAGCGACCGCAAGAATAAAAAAAAATTCAGCCAAGCACTTCTAAATGATTTTCACCGCGAGAATGAATAGGGGAGCCCAATTTCTAGTACCACGGCTCCAATACCGCACCACACGATCGCAAAATGTGCATCTAAACTTCACAATTGATCCCTCTGTTCTAAATCATATAAGGCCAGTCTCAATGCACAGTTTCATGGCACGATTACCAAGACTACAAACTAGGTAACCGAAGCGAGATGAGTTTCATGGGGATGAAACTCCTCTCTCATTTGATGAAACTCTCTCATTTAATGACCCTGCCAACTCAAGAATTTTAATAATGTGGCAAAGATATTTAATGCGTATGACACTCCCATTTAAACTGCATTGATCTTGGTCTAAATGTGTTTCTTTCTAGATCCAAAATAAAAACTGTGTGCCTAAAAAATTGAAAACAACTTATTATAATTTAAAATAGAGGGAGCAAAGAAGATCTCTCCCACCACACTAGACATTTCAGTTTTGACAAGTCGATCAAGCAGACAAGGTGTCGCTATCAGTTTGTTCATTTCATTTCATTTTCTCCCGGCCTGTTCCCATCACAAAAATATCAGGACCCTCAAGTTGCAGCAGGCCAAGCAAGTGGCCGGCGGATCGCACCCACCTCTGGGGGCGTTTCGGTCCACGAAATGTGGATTTTTCTTGTGGGCCCCACCGTATCTTTCTCCTGGCCGAGAGGCCTACCAGGTCAGCAGGCGCTGATATTTTGTGACGCCCACGTCGTCCGCCATTATCCGCTGCTACAGAAATTCACCGGCCGGCCGGTCCGGTGCATGCATCTGGCCTCTGATGGCGCCTCCTGGCTGCTGCCGATGAGAGCCGCTTGTCCTTGGAATTGCAGTGATGGTGATGCCTGGCGTGCTGCCGCCGCCTCCAAGAATCCAACAAGATGGTGTTAGGTACTGATGAGGGAGGTTTATCAGGAATCCTATAGATTCTTCAGTACTTATACTGCTAGTGTCCTTGTCTGATGTGGATTTGTATCGTTTGGGGTGAAAGTTGAGTTATCCAGTAATGCCAGATGACACTTCTGCTTTCCTCTTGATTCGTGCTGCAACATAAAATGATTTGAGGAGCCGTGTTTCGTAGTGTTTCGTAGAGCACGCTTTCCCTGTGAGGAACACTCATCCTCGGCTTCGTTTGGAAGAACCCGGCCCTTTCCCTTCCATTTCCCTCCCCTGATCCACGTGGGCAGAGTGCCATTATTATAAATCAGCTGGTGTCCCGCTTGTTCCTGCCGCCTGCTAGCTTCCACATGCCACAACCAAGCGGGGGAGTGACGCCCGGACATCGTAGGCAGGGAAGTGACGCCCGGGGGATTAGTTGGACGCATGGTCCTGCATGCCGCTGACCACGCATGGTCCTGCATGTATTAATTCCACGCCGGGGTGCACGCCCGGGGAAAGGACGGGGTTCTTCCAAACAAAGCCCTCAAGTCGAACGCAAAAAGATCTGCATAGATTCAAGTGGGAAGTAAACAAATATCATTTCTCTGTTTATTTTTATACTGAAAGGCTGAGAGCTGGGACTAAAACCTGCTAAACCCGCTCCCTAGCTACTATTTCCTATTCAATCTCATCGTTAGCACCCCAAAATCAATTCTCTCTTGCTTCCTACTATGTCCCTACCAAAATCAACTAGAATCACTTTTATCAAAGAATTAGGTCTTGCTGGGTTAGCTCGGATTGATTTGACCTATTTTCTAATTTCTATACCAAAATCAACTAAAATCCGCCCATCGTAAAATAAGTGTTCGGTTAAGCAATGGTTCGGGCAAGCCCGATCCGCTTGGTTTGAAACCCCACCCATTTTCCATACCAAAGGTCCGGATTTGTTCCCCACCCCTTGAGGTACGGAATGGAACAATTCCTAGGCTATTTCAATCCGCAACAAACGAACAAGGCTTAAGAAGTTAGAGTTAAGAAAAAAAGAGAGTGAAGCTCTACCAAGCAGGCTTGAGTTACATGTCGTTTTTATTTTTTTTTCTTCATTATTCTTTCTTTTTTTCCTTTAAAGTCTAGAATTAATAACCAAGCTTCCTTAGTTAAAAAATTGCTATGTATCTAGTTTAGAACATGTTTGGCACGGCTTAAAACGGCTCTGACTTCTTCTTTCCATAGGAAGTAGGTACAAGGCCTGATCGGTTCACTTCTACAACCGTTGTTTAGTTGTATGGCTTCTCTTTTTTTTTTTTTTTTTTTTTTTTTTTGACAAATAGCTTCTCAGTTTGTAGTGAGAGATGCAATATTTATAATAATATATTTAATTTATTTATTATTTATGTGTATAATCATAGAGAGCATAAAAATAGATATATTTTTATTTGATTACCATCGTAAACAGCATCAAAAAAGCTATACACACATGTAGTGTGTTAACGCCTCATCATCTATCAATCAATCAATTTCCTTAAACAATTGTTTAATTGCTCTCCACGTCTGCCACGTGGTGAGGCAGGATCACAGTAATCGTTTATTATTTGGTCAGCTTAAATTTCAGCGGACAAGGTGGTACTTAATAATATTAATCGACAACTCGGGCTGCATGTTTGTTTCGTCCAGTCGGGCCCAATCGTTAGGTGGAGAGATGTCGCATTGCGGCAGATCAAAGCCTTGTACCGAGCCATGGGCCGATGCTACAGTTTCACCTGAGCTGGACTTTTGTGGGCCCAAAAGTATAGTGTGCTGTGTGCCTAAACCCTTAAGCGGGCCCATGTGTGTCCAACTAGACCACCAATTCCCAAAAGCGGCCAGAATGAAAAGGCCGGTTTGCTTAGTGGACAATCCCTAAACTCGAGGCCCATCTTTAGGCGCAGTTTTTTTTTTTTTTTTTTTGTTTTTGACATTGCTTGAAATCCCAGCAAATTATTCGAGCAAAACTTGAACACGTGTTCGTCGACCGGTGGAGCTCCTGAGATGGCGTAGGGGGCTGCAGCTTCTCGCCGGCGGCGTCGGCGGCAACCACGAGCAACCAATTGGAGAGGAGGAGCCGTGGGAGGGGGGGGGCCGGCATGGGGGAGCGGCGTTGGCGGCGGCGGTGGAGGAGTCGTGGGGCAAAGCGATAGATATATTTTTTATTGCTTACTTATCCCCTAGGGATTACATGCCTCTTGCTTATATAGCCCGGCTAGTGGGACTTGTAATCTAAGCAATCTCTATAAGGCTTCCTTATACGATCGGAATACCTTTTACAAGCAATATTTATTTATTTCCTAATAAGGGTCTTCCTTATAGATTGGAATATCCCCTTTTACACACCAAAATTTTCTAAGATAATCCTAACTTGAAAGACGAAGCAAACTAGGACTCGACGGAGAGAGGCGGCGGCGGCAGGGCGCTAGGGGCCCACCGCCCCGCGCGCGCCTGGCCCCCTCTTGGGCGGTGGACGTCGCGTCGCCCAATTAGCCCTCCCTCGGTGGCCCAGTCTGGGTCATGACATATCTCTACACAACGCTTGTACTTTATCCTATTTGTATTGTACTAGCAAAAATGCCCGTGCGTTGCGACGGAGCAAAAATGCCCGTGCGTTGCGGCAGGTTTAGGATCCATATGATGTGTATTCTGTTTTTTGGTTAGGATTTTTGGTTAGGAGAAGTGAAAGGCCAGTGAGAAGTACTCCCTCAATCCCTAAATATTTGTTCTTTGTGATTTCCGAGAAACAATTTGAATTAATACATATTAAAAATATTAATACTAATATTAAATATTAATGATAATAATTAATATCATCGATCTAATCTAGTTTAAACAAATTTATTTGGAGATACAAATGTTGCACATATTTTCCTTTAAATCAAATCAAACATGCACAACAACGATGACATTTATTTAGGGACCGAGGGAGAGCATGACATTAGAAAGAAACTTGGCTGATAGAAAATTCAAAGATCATATTAAAAATTTGAGAAGCTAGCCTCCATTTTCAAGGCCACAAAGCTAGTATACCTATGAGATGTTATGGACTTTTATTATTCTCAAAAAAATGTTATGAACTTTTATTTCTATAAAAAATCTATATCTACACCTACTAATAAAAGAGAAAATTTCAGTACACCTACTTTTCCACTTTTTTCTGCCGTTTTTCTGCCTCCGTGAAACCGGACCGCGCACGATACGTATCACCTCCGACACGCGTACTGGGTACGGCTGGGCTGCATTGGACACGTCAAATGGACTCCCAGGCGGCCGGCCCACTCCTCCCGTGGTGACTACGGGCAGCCCGACAACACCTCCCCGCAGAGCCGCAGACACACACCACCACGAGCTCTCCGATCCCACACGCTTATCCAGCGACCAAAGGACGTTCGTGCGTCATTGGCTGCAGGTTGCAGCAGGCACGTGCATAGCCACTGCCCTGTATAGGTCGTATTCATACCAACTAACTTGTTTTCTTTACTAATGTATGTATTTCCTCTTTTAATTTTATTTCATACCCTTTTGCATATGTATTCATTTTAAGTTGAACATCCTATGGCTATATATATCCATTTATTGAACTCGCTTGCAGTTAGTTTGTATTTAGTCACTATATATAATATTAAAAAATATTTATTTGCCGTATCCCCGTGTCATTGTTTTTTCAAAAATGACGTATCCGCGTGTTGGATACGTATCGTATCCGATACACATATCCGTATCCGGACAACGTGTAGCCTGTAGCCCGACGACGACCGGAGCGTGCCGGAACGCCAGCAGCTACGTGCGGCCTACCGTTCTTGGTCTGCGTATGTGCTGAGTGACGGAGGTAATAAGAAATTGCCAAGCGGCTAAGCCCCATGATTGTGTTTGTATACGTGGTATGTTATTTAGCTTTGGAATTTAGGATTCCCTTGAGGTGCAGCACGCATGTTTAGTATGACATTGAATTCTCTAAAATCCTGAAACTGAATTGAGTATTGATAATTTTCTTAAATTTTCGGAGGGCGGCTCGCAACAACGAGGTGGAGCTCGAGCGCGCTAACGACACGGATCTCAGGTGCTGGCCACGGGCCACAGAGCATTGCTGGGATGGCAGCAAGGTAGAGCTCGGCCATGAGAGTTAGCTAACAGCAGCGGCCACCGAGACATGAATCTCGCAGAAGAGCGAGTGCAGGCGCGGGCTGCAACGATGATGCGGAGTTCGAGCACGATAGTGCTTGATATATATAATTTTTCCCGTGGCAACGCACGGGCACTTTTGCTTAGTAACTAATAAAGTGTAGTAATGAATTCAAGTGTTTTAAGCGCACATAGAGCTTTCTTTTCTAGTTTTCTCTTTCCCCATCTTTTTTATTCTCTCGTGCATCATCAGTCACCACCAAGGCACCACACGTCCACACTGCTTGTCGCCAAGACCGCTGCCATGTCTTCTCTCTTCTTCCACGCTCCTCTGGTCAGCGACGCATGGATCGGAACTAACCTTGGCGTAACGCAGGCGGAGGAGTCGACGGCGTGGGCACCCTGGCTGGCGAGCGGAGTCAGCAGTGCACGCACCCTGGATAGCCGATTGGATTCTTTTTATTTATAGATGTCTTTAGAGTTTGTCTCGGATCGAACCATGGGGCAGCCTGGAGGCATAACTCTGTCTGATCGGGCCGATTCTGTCTCTGATTTCTTTATCTGATAGTCTTAGATAGATTCATGTATGGATAGAAGAAGAATTGATTTTTATTTTATTTTTGGTGGTGATTGCCCCGTGGAGATCGGCAGAAGAAACTATTTTGATTTGATGAAACTGTGTCGTGTGCCTGCTGGATTTCATTTAGGGGAGGAGATGGTAAGAGTCTTGCATGCTTTGTTTTGGATCCTCTTTTTTGATCTTTTCTTATCGAGGCAAGAGTCCTCTGTACCGACGGACAGAAGAGCTGAAAGGGTTTGCCAAACTCTCCTAGAGTCCGCTATAGATGAAGGCGGACGGAAGGACGAAAAAAAAAAAAGTGGCAGACGGAAGGCAGACGGAAAAAAGGTGGACAAGAAATTTCCTCTTTTTATTAGTATATAGGTATAGATGTGCTTCGCTAGGAAATTTGCCAAAAACAGGAGTTAACTTACTTTTTGTACTTTCCCATATGTATTTTTATATATCCTCTCCTAAGAAAATTCAGGAAAAAAAATTATATTGCCTTATTGCTTTGTTTTGGCCTAACACTCCACAATTACAAGGAGCACACCGTTTTAAGCCGATCAAGTAAAATGACATGATGAAACATGTACTACCAAACATTAGACGAGATGATGTTGGGTTTGTTTCGTTTCAAGATTGGTTGCAGATGTGAATATTTGCTTGTCCTAAGGACTTGAGGAGGAGTTGCCTGGTCAGTTCTGGCTCATCAGACATCAGATCAGAACACCTTTAGTTAAGGTGTTAACTGCTATATTACATTAGAAGACATATTACTTTTTTTTTGCGTTTATGATCGCAGGTAGTAGAAGAAATAGGTTTTAACTTTTTTATTTGTGTGTATATATATATGATCGTAGGCAACAGGAGGGAGTATTCTATTTCTTGTATGTACTTGTATTTGCAATATTTATACTAGATTTTTAATTTATTATTTGTGTGTATAATAATCACAGGGAGCACAAAAATGGAATTATTTTTATTTGATTACCATAGTAAATAGCAGAAAAAAAAAGCTATACACACATGTAGTGTGTACACGCCTCAACAAACATATCAATCATCATCATCATCAATTCAAATTGCTCAAACAATTGCGTAATTGCTCTCCACATTTACCACGTGGTGACACAAAGATCATGGTAATCGTTTATTATTTGGTCTGTTTTAGTTTGAGCAGACAAGGTGGTACGTACTAAACGGAACTCTACTTAATTCCTTGAAGGGATCCATAATCCAGTCGGGCCCAATCGTTAGATGGGAGATGTCGCGTTGCGGCAGATCAAAGCCTTGGTACCGAGCCATGGTCACCGTTAGAGGAGGCCCAGCCCAAGACAAAGACGTGCGGCACACGGCACTGCTCGGCGTGCACCACGCGGCTATCGTATTGTACCATATTGCTTACCAAGGTATATAACCCTGTCTACCGGACTATATAAGCTACGCAGGGATCCCCACAAAGGGGAACCAACTCAATTAACCAATGCAATACATCGGAACATAGGATTGCAATCATGATCTACCACCACACAGAAGATTGCGGCGTCGAAGTCGACGAGAGCTCAACGCTGCCCGCCTGGCTGCACTGCATGCCAACAAGCAACAATGCCAGTCGTCGATCTGAGCAAGCAGCGTTCCATGGATGGCCATGTGTTTGCATTGCTCCAGACGGTCGTGCGCGACAAAAACACAAGCAACGGGCTAGCTACCACAAGATCGATCTCGTCTCGTGCAGTATCAGCATGGATGCAGCGGCAGCATGCTGCTTCCGTCCTGCAACCATCGATCCATCCGTCTGTCCGTCCATGCATTGGCCCCGGCCCCGGCTAGCTGATAGCACCATTGATCACGAGCCACACCTAACCAACATCGATCTTCGTTCCGAGCACGCACGCACGACAATCTACTGCTGCGGCCCAGTGACACACTAGCTTTTGCTTCTTCCCAGTCCTTTCGCATGCATGAGTTGATGGCCGCCGGCAGATAGGCACAAATCATCGAACATGACACGTACAGGAGTTGGATGAGTCTGACATCCGATTGTGTGCAATGGTGAATGCATGATCAACCTTTCTACTTCTTTCCACACTGTGGTGTACGTGGTTAGGATTCTGGCACTGCTTCTTGGAGCTTCTTGAGTTGATCTTCGGCAAGCTCTGCGCCATCGAGATCCTCATGGCCGCGGGGCACCTGGCTCCAGGCTGCCAAGCTGCCCGATCTGTGGCGGTCCGTGGACATGGCAGGCCATAAGCTTTTGAGCTGCTGGATGTGGATCAATGTCTGTTCGATGTACTCAATGGAGCCAAAGATAAACCGTGATACGCTGCGCGCGATGGCAAGGGGAGCCGTGGACCGATCCGGGGGGAGTTCGTGGGGAGCTCCTTTGTTACTGACGAGCTCTTAAACTATATCGGGGACAGGTATTCATCATATATAGTTCGTAAAAGTTGAGCCACGCATGCATTCCGTTTTCCAGATATATATATCAACATGGACAGATTAATTAGCGATAACAGCACAATGTGCGTTGGCATTTAACTAGTATATACAAATAAAGACTAAATTCTGAACATGCAGTGCAGCTGGTGGGCTTGACCTCCACTTGGCCTGGGCCTTCACCCCTTCCCTCCAAAAGGACTTGCTCCCCTTGTGGGCTTTTCTCCCCTCGTGACACTCCTCCTCAACCCTGCTGGTGTACAGTGATATATTAGCTGACAAGTAGTAGGATATATAAGGAAAAGGAAAGACAATTGATGAATAATCACCTGACAAATACAGGAACACCTGAACGGCGCAGTAGCCCTCGATCACGCTACGCGTGTCGCGGAACTCCTGCAGCATCCGCTGGAGACAAGGTACCAGATGGATCCGTGCGTGTACAGGTCGGTGAGGTCCTTCGCGGGACCTGGCGAAGTGCAGCGCAGAGCTGAGCCTCCAGCAACGGCGACAGCTGTTGCAGTCCAGCCCTCGATCACGCTACGCGTGTCGCGGAACTCCTGCAGCATCCTGCGGCCGCTGGAGACAAGGTACCAGATGGATCCGTGCGTGTACAGGTCGGTGAGGTCCTTCGCCTGGCGAAGTGCAGCGCAGAGCTGAGCCTCCAGCAACGGCGACAGCTGTTGCAGTCCAGGTTCTCAGACCAGCGAACAAAGTGTGGGCAACGATCATGATGTGGAGCACGCCGAGGAGCTGCAGAATGTTGGCAGCATTGCCGAGGATGTCCCAGAACGCCATCTTGATCCTGCAAAATACCAGCAATTAGCAAAAATATGGCCGATCGATCGAACAAAGCAGACATCATGCACAGCGCCGGAACATCTTTACCTCAGGTGAACAGTCTGCTTGAGTGGAGTTTTGGTCCCTGCAATTAGCAAAAATATGGCCGATCGATCGAACAAAGCAGACATCATGCACAGCGCCGGAACATCTTTACCTCAGGTGAACAGTCTGCTTGAGTGGAGTTTTGGTCCCTGCTGTGTGCCTTATATACTCGAGGCATAACGGCCGCAGTAGGACTGCACTGCAGCTTCACTCCAGTAAGCTCGAGACTTCAGTTCAGCTTCACCTGAGCAATAGTACAGTTGCACTGCAGTTCGCGTTCAGAGTTCTCCACTAAGGCTGCACTGCGCAGTTTCAGTAGAGCTTCGTCGCTTGAGCACTCGCATTGCCAAGGCTTCAGTTCAGTCTCGAGACTTGAGTAATAGTGCATATGCACTGCAGTTCGCGTTCAGAGTTTTCCACTAAGGCTGCACTGCAGCTTCCGTTCAGCTATCCAGCAGCTATCCAACAGATTGCTACTCTCACAAAGCCGCCCGGCCCAAATCTGTTGGATAGTTTTTTTGGAGGAATATATTGGATTAGCTGAACGGGGTTGATTCACTTATAGTTAGTTGACAAATCACGACTAAGGCCTAGCAAACAAATTACCAGCCTCATACATTCGGTAAAGTTTGACAAACAAGTATTGCAATGCACGGTAGTCATTCAAACAAACCAAAGATACCAAGACGAGTGGCTAGCATCTTTAATTTGGTTTGCATTCAAACAAATTACCGAGCCGCTTGTTCTCCCTTCGCATGCATACACGAGATGTAGGCGGATTCATCGAAAGGTATCCCACGCCCAACATGGTACCCCTAAGAAATCATAATGGAGGGAGTGTATCTGTTATTCACTGGATCAGAAAACGCGTCAGCCGGCTCTGTGAAAATGCTATTAAAGGATGAATTAGTACGTAGCAACAGGAGCTATATCATAGTAGATGGCGGAAATAGACCAAATCTCGCGTCTTGTTTAGTTCGCCTCAAAGTTTTTTTTTCACTCTCTATCACATCAATCTAGGGACACATTTTCGGAGCAGTAAATGTAAATAAAAAGTAACTAGTTGCAAAATTTGGTTATAAATCACGAGACAAATCTTTTAAGCCTAGTTAGCCCATGATTGGACAATATTTGTCAAATACAAAAAAACAAAAATACAATCTAATTAAACATGGGCTCGGCATGCACAAACATCACGAAGGCATGGGACTCGGCGTGGCTCTAACGCTGACCATGTCACATCACTGCCAGCGTGGCCAACGCCGTCAAAGCTTGGCGTTTAGTTTTTAACGCCGCCGAGGGTGGCTAGATCGGCGTTGCGGTGATCATTTTTAGTTCTATAGAAATGTTTTTACTATCCTTTTCTTTTACACGTCACCGGCCCCTTCCGACCTTGCAATTCTAGTTAATGGTTATGTCTACGGTCTGACATACGTTCAATTTTCCCTCTTAATTTTATCCTTTATTTTTTAATTTATTTATATTTCTTTTTTTCTATGCATTTCATTTTCTCACATATTTTTCTTCTTTTTCTTTGCTCTTTTTTTTTTATATTTACGTATGCTACCAACATATTTAGATTGGTGACTGAGCCCGCGCCGTGATTCTTTATTAACCTTTTTACGTGGCGACGCCGGTGAACCGTGCTTGGATGTGGATCTTTTGGGCCGTGCGGGAGTGGTTTCTGTTGTAAAACACACCGGACTCCGGCCCTAGAAGGAAAGGAGAAGGAGGAATCCTAATCCTGGTCCGTTTGTATGTGGGCTCTTATCGAAACTCTTAGGCGCTTAACAGGACTATATATACGTGGGAGCTCTATGTTGTAATTACCAATATTCAGATGAATAAAGAATAGTCTCCCTATCTTGTGTCTACTTGTTCTACTTATTTCATATACTACGTGATCATGAGAGACGGAGAGGGGAAGGTCCTAACCGCTGGCAACACGTTTCACAACACGTTATCAGCACGAAAAGCTCTTCGTTGACATCGCCGTTGAAGTTGCCGCCGATCTTCGGTTGCCGACGCTCGTGCCCGGCGCCCCCCCGCGACTTCGCCGGCGGCGTCGACAACCCCGGCGTTGTTAGCGGAACGGATCTGCTACCTCTACCTGCTACTAATCTGCACTGCATCGACTCATCGTCACGCCGGCAGGTCCCCACGGCCTAGCCGAACTGTCCTACGCGACAGCCTTCGCTTCTTCTCGGATTCAAGAACCAAAGGTATGAAATAATCGCATCTCGCAGATTGCTTTTATCTTGGCCATCGAGTTGGGCTGTTGTTACGGCCCTAATATCATACATGCCGGCTAGTCTCGTAGACTTTTGTACATGCAGCATCTAGACACGATCGGGCATTACCTTGTTTGTGGCTTGCATGCCATGGAACGAAAAACAACTCCGCTCCAGTATGAGCACGTTAATTAAACAGTTTATATACGTATTAATATATACTGTATTTGTTTTCGGCCAGCACGCCGAAATCAGCCCGCAGACGTACGCAACTCTGGCTCGAGTTTCATTGTGCCATCTCCGTTTGTCTAGACCGTTGAATTGGATATAAAATTTAGCGTACACCAATATTAGTACATGAAGTATTATAATATGCACTTACATGAATACAAGAGGTACGAACATACATGTATATACATGAACAGTACATATGCATGAAGAAACTTTGTACGATGGGCTGGCAGCCACCACGGCGATCAAATAAGATCCATCCAGGAGCTTATATCGGCAAGAAGCCGTCAATAATTGAGTTATTTATAGTATAATCTAATTCGGATTGCATCTGAGTCATGTATGGTTCCGAATCCAAACTAGCTAACCTTGGCCCGCACGTCATTATGTAAAAAGCATCCCGCATAGTTTGCATGGCTCATGATCCTTGGCATGAAGCCATTGGCAGTTGGCAGCACCCCCTATTGCACGCAGCTTGCACGCTGCAAACAGTAAGTGCATGCTACTAGCATATATGCACTACACTCGCCATGTTCCTTGCGGCTTGTACGCCGCTGGCCGCTCGTCTCGGACCGAGTCCCGACGACGAGGCCGTTATATGCGGATAAGAACTTTGCATTGCAGAAATAAAAGCATGACATGAAGTTTTACCTATATTGTGTTTGATCCAGTTGATCATTCAATTGGTATATAAAGGAACATGTAGTTCCGACATGCTAATATACTATACGTTCTTATTCTTACGTAGCGTTGGAAATTTTTAAACCCGCAGTTTGAACATACATGACAATTGGCAGATTGTTAATTTGATGCTAATATGGAACTCATCGCCGTGGCTAACCAGCAAGCTTGAAGCCTCATGTACCTTGAGTTCTTAAATTTCTCGAAGGAAATTGTGTGTATGCTTTGGACAGTAAATGTTCAACCCCGATATGATTTTTATACTGTGTACTTGTTGGTATAAGGTATATGGGCTCTCTAAATCATGCAGACCTTAGACTTGACACCCTTGAGAGCCTCATATTTATTTTTCCTAGCATATGAATTTTTGAGATGAATGAATTTTTGGTATAAATTTTGAAAATTTACTTATACCATAATCCTGAAAAATGCTAGAATGCTTCTAAGAATATTTTGAGTAACCATCCACTATCTTTTTGCACCTTGCTATTGGTTTACATGTAGTAAACTTATATGCACATGGTCCAAGTTATGTTAATATGCATGCCTTAAAAGAAGAAGCAATATCCTAAAATTACTCGAAAAGTAAAAAGTATTTGTTACGGTCATTATTAAATCCATGAAGGATATTTTGCTACCATTGAAGTGTAGTAAACTCCTTATATATATTTCTGAATTACTCTCTAGAATGAGTATATGGCCGATAGAAAAGTCCTAAATTATGATTACAGAATATCATATTGTATTGAAAGTCGAATTTTAAAGCTTGTATGTTTAACGCCGCTGCTCTATAAACAATAGCTCGAAGCTTTGTAAATGTCTAGAAAACAAGATGGTAACTAAGATTATATCAGTCTACATTCTTGAAGAAGTATCCCTTGTGTATAGAATAGCAAAGAGTAATATAATACTTGAAGTATTTGAATTTACCATACGAAGCTACTCATGCAAATTGAGTTGGAATTTTTAGACAGACTTTATGAACGAGGATATTATCGATTGCACTAATTTTGAATATATGGCTTGCACATATGTTACAACCCTTGAAGGCTTGTGACCGTATATCATAACTCTTGAATATATAGCATGAAGCTATCGTTTGTCAAATATAGAAATTAAGACATGCGAGAATGTATATTATTTGGAACATATACAGTTTCTCTTGAAGAAGAACTTAAATCATGTGCTTATTATCTTTGAAATTTATATCCCGAAGTATTGATAGTAGTGGTGGTGGTGCATTAAGTTTTAATTCTTGTTGAATTAAGTGGTTAATGGTTAACTTGTTAGCTTGAAGACTAATATGAAATATTTAACATTCTTAGTTGCAATTCTTGTTATTACTTGAAGTAAAATGTGCGAACTTCTCATGGAATAAATTAGTTTTATATGTTTCACATATAAACAATTGCCAATTGCCTATCAAAATAATTTTTGCATTAATTTATCCAAAAGAAGCCTCAATTAGCCACGAAGGTTATAGTTCTTTGTGCATCACTACCATGTAGGTAGATAGGAAACTGAATTTCCTAAAAGCACATGAATAGTTGGACTATCTTGGCATATTAACTAGTCTTAGAAGGATCGATTTAGCCAAGAAATTGTATAATCCTAAGTATTTAATTTTTTTATCTTGAGAACTAGAAATTATATTCTACCCCGAGTCCTATGGTGTACACTGAATAGTACATTGGATATGCGATTTTCATGTCATAATCATTGAATACTAGAAGTATGATTTGGATTCTATGGATGCATTAGAATTGATATTCATAGATAATGCTTGAAGCAATTACTACTTGAGGTAGTTGTGACATGAAAAGGGGAGTAATTTTGGATAAAGGCATACGAAAATATGGATAATATATATTTAATAGGCATAGCCATCCTAAATCAATTTTAAAGTGCATGTATCGGGACTTGAAGTTACGCCGCGTCCCTTCCGGCCGAGTTAACTTTCTCTACTGCACTAATTGCAAGTAAGCTTGTAGCTTTGCATTTTGTTGTTATCTATTATGTTAGGCTGAATTCTAACGTTTCACATTACAACTGCATATATATCTCACCGAGCTATAAGTATCTCCACTCTTGCATGAATATTAGCACAGCAGCTATAATTATGGCTAGTAGCTATCTTTGTGCTTCCCTCATAATCAAATTGGCTAGCTAGCATGCTATGTCTATATGGTTCCCGTTGAACTAAGGAATGCTTTGCTTTCGATGCATTGTATGCATAAGCAATAGATTGATCTAGGGCCGAAGCGACCCTAAGATCGGGGGAGTGACTTTATGAAATTTTCTCAATGGAGACTAACCCATTTGATGGGATGAATTATTGTGGAACTAAGATAGTGGATAACACAATTATGATGATTTGGGATTTATGAAGAAAAGGCATCAAGGGATTTTTGCATTAATGGCAATTAGAAAATTCTAGAAGAAAATTCCATGTGAATTTGAATGTTGTGTATTTTATACATTTGAAGTGTATGATCCATTTTTTTGTATGAGTACTTGGATCATTTTTAGGTTAATTAATAAAGAAGCTAGAGAATGAAATAGTTTTCTAAACTATGATTTGTGCATATTAGGGGAAAACATCCACGATTTTGTAGGAATGCTAAACATTCTTAAATGCACTTTAAGCATTCTAGCTCATTTGCATAATGAACAATAACCCCATTTTAAAATATGTGTGTGAATATTTCCCATAAAATTTAATCATAGCATACATAAATGGGCCTCCACTTGTAGTTGGAGATATATGAATTTAAATTAAGCCCATGATAGGGGATATATTTTGAAGTATGCTATTAATGATCTAATATTGGCATTAGGGGAGAGAGAGCCTATATTTTTAATGCCAAATATTATTTCCATAGAAGGAAAATGATCTTAAGAGAAAATATTCCTTGGAGCTTGAAGCAGGAATAGTATCACACACCAAGTCATACAATAGTTTGACTAATGCTCTTGTGAAGCCTAAAGCGAGCATATGCCGGATATTTTTGAAATGAGAGGAGTAACTTGAAGTTATGAACTAGGAGTTGTGTTTACTAGTAGTAAACTAAATGTTATATACTATCAATCTAAAATCTACGGGGGACGCTTTGTGGGTTCTAGTTTTGCGTATACACGTTAAATAGAAAAGAAATGAAACTCCTCCATTCTCATGAAGAGAACGCCTCACGAAGAAGGTTAAACACCTCATGAAGAGGATCATCATGAAGATGACATCCAACACAATTAGCGCGCACCTCACTAGTGTTGGGTATGCAGAACAATATATCATCTCTTGTTTGGGAAATGACAGAGATAGAATATTCTCACATTGTGAGAGTATTGGGAGAAAGAAAATAATTGTCGACAAATTACCTCTTTAATTGCAAATGTTTCTCTTATGGGAACCCGGATCCGAAACAAAGTCCATGGCAAAATCGTCTGTAGCGATTATATCGGGTCAATGAAGAAAGCAATTGAGGTTGAATCTCCTATGAAGAAAAAAAAAATGAATGTTCTGCTATATCTTTGGCGAATAAAACAAATGAATATTGAATATGCAGTTATTGAGTGGATTATGAAAATCCATATAATTCTTGAAGAATATAAATCGCAACTTGTAAAAATCCCATACTAAGTATTAAAGTCTAAGGTATATATTCTGAATGAATATTCAAGTCTCAAGAAGAGCATGTCCTAGAAGGATTACAATCATTGAATGATTTTATAGTGAATAACGCTATGCAATTGTGTATATCACTTATCTCTCATGCAGTAGAGAATGTATCTTAAAGAAGAGAATTGTTAATTCACTAAGAATGAATGTACATCCTTGAAGGAATTAATCCATGAAGGATTTACAGTCAATTTTTGAATAAACACCATTCATCCACGAAGTGAATATAGACCCGAGAGAAAGAAAATGAGGAATCTTAAATACCGTGAAGGTGTCATCAAAACACTTAGAAAGTGTATGAAATGCTAGCATGAAGTTAATGATATCCTCTAAGAATACCATAGAAGGTATGAGAATAATGGTGGTTTTGGCAATTGAATTATCCCCTAAATGTCAAATGCAAAGCTGGATTTGTACAATCAAAATCTCGAAGATTTATAGAATACAATTTAAAAATCCACTAAGGATTAATTATAAGTATTCAAACTCTAGTATAAGTTTGATACACTATTTTGAAGATATTGAATATTAATTTATTTACCCCATAATCCTCTCGAAAGGATCTATTTCTCTCGAAGGATAATATTTATTTGTTTTTGCACGACTAATTGGTGGTCATTATGCATGAAGCATATTGCTCCCATATAATTCATAGAAGAATTATTAGCCAACTTTTATTTACACACGTTTATGCAAAAGTGTGGTTTGAACAATGAAGTTCAAAATTTGGCTTTATGAGGGGAGCATATTTTATTGAATCTGCCTTTAAGGTAAACCACTAGAATTACAAAGATCAAGTAGATCATATTTGCTAAAACACTGAAGTTTATGCATAGATTATGAAGATCAATATCTATTCATGAAGAATAGAATATCTGAAGAATATATGACCAAGAAGGTTAAATGTTGTACTCTTTTTTCCCTACGTGAGTTTTTACTTGAAGGTTTCTCATATAAGGTTTTTAATGAGACAACATGTGCAATGCAATTAACGAATGCGATGTACTCTTTTCTCCAAGAACCGCTTTTTTTCCCATCGGGTTTTCGGATGGAGTTTTTGATGAGGCATATGCATATCGTGGTAATCGCCCAAGGGGAGTGTTGTAAAACACACGGACTCCGTCCTAGAAGGAAAGGAGAAGGAGGAATCCTAATCCTAGTCCGTTTGTATGTGGGCTCTTACCGAAACTCTTAGGCCTTAACAGGACTATATATACGTGGGAGCTCTATGTTGTAATTACCAATATTCAGATGAATAAAGAATAGTCTCCCTATCTTGTGTCTACTTGTTCTACTTATTTCATATACTACGTGATCATGAGAGACGGAGAGGGGAAGGTCCTAACCGCTGGCAACACGTTTCACAACAGTTTCTTGTAAAAAAAAAGGTGGACACCGTGAAGGATGCTGCTGTTCTAGAGGAGGACGTTGTCCTGGTGCAATACGCTCTCTTTTCTTTCTAACGTTTCTTTGATTTCTTGTCAACGGTGGGTATGGTATTCGCTCGGAGGAGAGGTCCAGAGTAGTAGCTCACAAGTAGTATCCTCTTCCGCTCTCGTCCCTCCTCCTGTTCATCCATCCGATCCCTCTGTTCATCCATCCAATCCTTCTAGCTCGCCGTCCTCTCCACCCGCTTGGGCCCTCTCCTTCCTCTCCGAAGTGCGCCGGGCCGAAGTGAGGAGGGGTCCCCACCCTTTTTTTCTGTTCCAGTTGATAGTTTTCTACCGGATGGATGTTCTTCCTGTCCGAAGCCGTACCGAGGCTACTGCTGTTGTCGCGTTGATATTGGTGGCCGGTATCATCACCACCGATGGTGCTCATGCTACTGGATTTGCTAATCGGAACAGCAAGTCTGAGGTATGGAATAAAATAAATTTCCACCTCCTACACAAAGTTGTGGCTATCCAGATTCTTCACTTCGACAACGGCGACGCCAAAGAGCATGGCCCTGACCATGGAAACGGCGGTGGGGGCGGCAGCTGCCGCCGGCGGCGTGCGACAGGTGCTTGGAGGCGAGGCAGCGGAGGCCATGCCGGTGCGTGTCGCTGGTCGAGCAAAGCCCATGGCGCGGTGGAGAACCACACGCGACACCACTGGGAGGCGAGCGGAGGGGATCTTCCGGGCTCCCTTCCTCTGTCCATCCTCCCTCGCTCCGACCATGGCCGATGGTGAGGACGCTGCTGGAGGCGGTGTCGGCGTCCCCAGAACAAGGCCGCCGCGTACCTCTCCGGCGATGGGGTTACCGCTGCCTCTGGAGACGGTGGCAGCAGCAGTAACTCCGGGCATGCGCCGCCTGATGAGAGGTGGACGACTGCAACAATCTTCATGGTGGGACCCATCCCTGGTGTCATGGGGGCCCAACACCTCTGATGGGCGCACATGCAATAGTCATCGCTGTCCTCCTCTGCCCCTACGATGAAGTGCATGCATGCCACCGCTTGGAGAAGTGTGTGGAGGTTCATGCCGTGGTGCTCATGCCGACCACCATGCCAAGGTCAAAGATTATTTCCTTCTAACCAAAGGAAGCTGGCATTCGGCATGGCGACCTCATGCTTCTCCGCTAAGTAAAAGAAATGAAGAGGAAAACCACCACGGCACATCATCTTCGACTACGGGCGGTAATCAAAAGCGACCATCGATCCACGAGATCTTCCATCAAACTAAGACGGCTACTTCTTCGGCGTTGTTACGACTACTCTGCCTTCACGGGGTTCGTGGATCGGAGTATCAATTTCCTCCGCAGCGATTTCAAAAGCATCCATCGGTTGTCGGAACGATATTTCTTGGTCGACTCCTCCGGCCCTCTCTCAACCGACGCATCATGCGCGGCCAATCCATCCGGTGCAGGTGTCTACTGTTGAGATAATTAGGCAATTTTCAGATTAATTCCAAAATATAAATCATGACAAATAGACCTACTAGATAAAGCATGTCAAGCATACTAGCAAGACAGATCAAGATATCGCATATACTAGCGGGACGAGATCATGATATCACGTAGCATGATCATAGCAACGTGTGTAAACCCAACTAGCACACGGATAGGGTGGATCTCGAGAATACCGGGTGGCGTTGAGGACAACGTAATGAAGAGGTTCCGAAAACGACGCCGAGGTCCTCCGTCATTTATCGCCGTCGCCGATCGTGGCCGCCGCTTATTCGACTTAAAGCGACGCCGAGGGTCCTCCAGTGTTGCCGCTATCGTCGATCGGCGGCCGCTTCTTGAGGGAAGTCGAAGAAGCCGTCGATGAAGAAGGCGTGGGGACGGTCCTCCGCGTGTCCTTCCGGTAGACGAGCCGTGGCGTAAGATCGGAGCAGCGATCAGCAAGAGCGTTCCCAAAAACCTTATTCGCCTTCTCCCGCCGCGGGATCGCAAAGACGAGGGTTTCGGAGACCGCTTTCGCCGGTCATTTGGTACCACGCAAAGCAATGGGGCTGGAGTAGCTACGGCGTAGCGCAACAACAAGAAGAGGCGAAAATTCTACTCAATTCTCCGGAGTTGAGAGATTGTCCATTTAAGGGACTCCTCTCTAAACCAAGATGAGATATCGATCGATTTTGGCGTGGCCGGTAGGTTGCTTATATATCCCGAACATCGTGTCGCGATCACGATCGGTTTAGGACTCTCTACTCAGAGTTAGTTCAGAACTCTACAACTTGAATGCCAAGATTACCAAATATAGAATGGGCCTTTGAGATCTCTCTAGGAATTTCCGAATTTGTTATTGGGCCAAGCCCATCTAAATTCCAACAATCCCCACCGGATCTCAAATACCCATTTAGAGTTTTGCCAATTCTTGTTGCCGTTTAATATACCTAGTATTTTCAGAGACCGTGAAGTTGAACTTCGCCTAGGTCCTTAAGCTACACTTATTCACAACTTGAACAATGGACTACGCCTTTGAATTGCAAGTTTTGTGCGAACATGCTTTACTTAAAGCCACACTAGTACCGGTCCTTAAGCTACACTTATTCACAACTTGAACAATGGACTACGCCTTGAATTGCAAGTTTTGTGTGAACATGCTTTACTTAAAGCCACATTAGTACCTGGCTGCCAATAGCCTTACCCCGTGGGTGGAGCATATACGTCATACTCCCCGGTCTCTTCATGAGCTTACTAGAGACCACCCAAGTCTCATAGGCTGCGACGTTTAATGAGTCAAACTCATATAGGTATGTTCTTTCAAGAATGCTCTGTAGGATCGCATCTTCGCTTGTTAAAGCCAATAGAACATATTAAGGCATTAGCCAACACGCCATACTGAGTGCCTCAACGCATTTGAGAGTTATTGCATCTTCACTTAGAGAGGGTTATAAATATACTCTCCTCGGTTTACCAATAGCTTGTTCTTCCCGGATCCTTAGTCACGGGATCTCCGATCAAAAAGGTTGGGTTACTACTACCGTAAACTCATATGGGTCTCATACCCATCTCCCTCGATGCAATTTCTATCACATTACGTGATAGCCCTTTAGTAAAGGGATCTGCCGGGGATTTTATCTGTTTGGACATAAGCCACGTTATTACTCGGGAGTTTCTCAACTTCCCCGGCGGTCTTCAAACGTCTTTTAACGTGTCTTGTTGACTTCGCATTATCCTTAGCACTATTCACTTTAGTGATCATTGTTTGATTATCACAGTTCATAAGGATAGCCGGTACCGGTTTTCAACCACCCAGGCAAGTCGGACAAGAGCTCACGCCACCACTCGCCTCTGCGAGATCTTTGTTTCTAAAGATAAAAGAAGTTCTCGCTTCCATGGTTGACTTAGTCAAAATAGTCATTTTACAAGACCACCATGACATCGCGCCACCTCCAAGAGTAAATACATACCCACTAGTAGCGTAGATTTGATCAAGATAGAAATCCGGCCAGTATCACTATATCCCTCTCTAGTTTGGGTGCCCGAAATAGTGTATGCCATAACTCATTGTACCTCTAAGATAGCACAAGACCCTCTCTAGTACATGCCAATGATCATCACCCGGGTTAGACATGTACCTACTCAACTTGCTCACAAAGAAAAGAGATATCCGGTCTAGTTCGCTTAGCTAAATACATGAGTGAACCAATTATCCGAGAGTATCTCAATTGATATCTAGCATTTCTCTTATTCTTTCCGCATTGTCACACTAGGATCATAAGGTGTTGAGAAGGCTTTCTATCCATAAAACCAAATCGGTTCGGGACCTTCTCAACATAGTGAGATTGCAACAATGTAATCCCACTCTCTTCCTTAATTAGCTTGATGTTTAGAATTACATCGCCCTCTCCTAGATCTTTCATGTCAAAACTCTTAGACAAGAAAGACTTGACTTCATTGATCACATCAATGTTGGAACCAAAAATTAAGATATCATCAACATATAATCATAATATAACAGATTTGCCCCCACCATGTCGATCATACACACACCTATCAACTTCATTGACAACATAACCGGCACTAGTTAACGTGAGTGTCAAACTTCTCATGTCATTGTTTAGGTGCTTGTTTCAAGCCATACAAAGATTTCAATAGCTTGCACACCTTTTGCTCGCACCTTTTACTACAAATCTATCAGCCGATCCATGTAAATCTCCTCATCCAACTCTCCATATAGAAAAAGTTGTCTTTACATCCATTTGATGAATGATCGGACCATATGAGGTAGCCAAGGATAGTAGTGTTCGAATAGTGGTCATTCTAGCGGTGGTGAGTAAGTATCAAAGAAATCCTCGCCCTCCTTTTGAGTATAACCCTTTGCCACAAGCCGAGCCTTGTACTTATCAATAGTACCATCAGGTCTAAACTTCTTCTTGAACACCCACTTACATCCAATTGATTTACAACCGAATGGTAGATCAGATAGCTCCCAAGTTCCATTAGAAAGAATCGAGTCCATCTCACTATGAACAGCTTCTTTCCAATCATCTACATCCGGAGATGCATATGCCTCTGATATAGAGGTGGGAGTATCATCCATAAGGTACACAATGAAATCATCACCAAAAGATTTTGCAATCCTTTGTCTCTTGTTCCTCACAGGAACTTCATTGTCATCCTTCTCAAGTGGTTGTTCAAATGACTCAACAGGTATTTGATAGGTATAGTATCATCGGGAGCTAATTCAAGTAGAAAATCTAACATTGCTACGCATATATTTCAAAGGAAATATATTCTCAAAAAATGTAGCATCACTAGATTCAAAAATAGTATCTACAAGCATATAGAAACTTCGAGATCTTACTACTAAAAATCGATAGGCAATCTTTGTTGTAAGCATATCCAAGAAAGATACAATCTACCGTCTTTTGGTCCAAGCTTACGCTTCTTATTAATTGGAATATTGACTTTCGCCAAGCATCCTCACGTGTGCAAGTATGAAAGTGATGGTTTCCTACCAACCCACATCTCATATGGTGTTGTCTTTTTATTTACATTTGGAACTCTATTCAGGACATGACTCGCGGTCAATATAGCTTCCCCACCATGCCTTAGATAAACCGGCGGTGTCTCAACATGGCGTTAACCAAGTCGGTCGGCGTGCGGTTTTTTTTCCTCTCGACAATTCCGTTGGATTCGGGCGAATAGGGAGGCGTCCTCTCGTGAATAATACCATGTTCGCACAAAACTCATCAAATATTATAGAAAAATATTCACCACCACGATCCGACCTTAGACATTTAATCTTTCTCTCTAGTTGATTTTCAACTTCAGCCTTTAAAGATTTTAAAGTAGTCTAATGCCTCATCTTTAGTTTTCAGCAAGTAAATATAGCAATATCTAGAAGCATCATCAATCAATGTCATGAAATATCTCTTTCCACCTTTAGTCAACACACCATTCATCTCGCATAGATTAGAATGTATGAGCTCTAGAGGTGCCCAAGTGTCTCTCCTCCATTTGCCTTGTGAGGCTTTCGAGGTTGCTTAGATTGCACACAACTATGGCACTTAGAACCTTTGACAATAGTGAAATCACGGAATTAACTTCAAGCTAGATAAATGTGACATCAAACTAAAGTTCACATGACATAAAAAGAGAATGCCAAACACTTGAACTATCATTTTTATTGTGCCACAAATATGATTCATCGACTTATTGCATAAATAGGATTGTTCTTCTAAGGATAGTGTTGTCGCGATCCAACAAGTAACCCCGTAACATCTTAGCCTCTAGCGAGCATGGCCTTAACTCGCCACCTCTTTATATGTGCACTAGAAAACTTTTCTAGTCTCAAAGACGTCGATGAAAATAGCCATAGTTAAATCAAGAAAAAGCCTATAATAAGGTTTTGGATTGTTGAGATAATTAGGCAATTTCGGATTAATTCCAAAATATAAATCATGACAAATAGACCTACTAGATAAAGCATGTCAAGCATACTAGCAAGACGGATCGGTATATCGCATATACTAGCGGGACAGATCATGATATCACGTAGCATGATCATAGCAAGTGTAAACCCAACTAGCACACCGGATAGATTGGATCTCGAGAATACGGGCGGCGTTGAGGACAACGTAATGAAGAGGTTCAAAAACGACGCCGGAGGTCCTCCGTGTCGCCGTCGCCGCCGTCGATCGGCGGCCGCCGCTATTCGCTTTAAAGCGGCGCCGAGGTCCTCGTGTCGCTGCCGCTATCGTCGATCGGCGGCCGCCGGTGAAGTCGAGGAAGTCGAAGCCTGTCGATGAAGACGGCGGGGACGGTCCTCCGCGTGTCCTTCCGTGAGACGAGCCGTGACGAAGATCGGGAGCGCGATCGCGGCGCTTCCCAAAACCTTATTCGCCTTCTCCCGCTGCGGGATCGCAAAGACGAGGGTTTCGGAGACCTGCTCGCCCGGTCATTTGGTGCACGCAAGCAATGGGGCTGGAGTAGCTACGGCGGCGCAACAACAAGAAGAGGCGAAAATTCTACTCAATTCTGCGAGTTGAGAGATTGTCCATTCAAGGGACTCCTCTCTAAACCAAGATGAGATATCGATCTGATTTTGGCGTGGCCGGTAGGTTGCTTATATATCCCGAACATCGTGTCGCGATCACGATCGGTTTAGGACTCTCTACTCGAGTCGGTTCAGACTCTACAACTTGAAGGCCAAGATTACCAAATATAGAATGGGCCTTTGAGATCTCTCTAGGAATTTTCGAATTTGTTATTGGGCCAAGCCCATCTAAATTCAACATCTACGACACCCATGCGTATACCCTCCACTGGTAGAATCGTCGAGCAGTGTATCGAAGTCGACGCTGCTGTCTTTCTTTACCGTCTTAGGATCATGATTTATCTCATGTCTTCCTTAGAAGCCCCCTATGTAACGTGACTGCTTTAATTTATAATATTTGAAGCTTGTTAAAAAAAAAACGGTGGGTATGGTGCACGGGTACAAATAGGCTGGTGAAAAAAAAGATAAATTAATGCTCCAAACAGTGCTGTGGGACCCACATTTGCTACGTGTTATGCATGCTCAGCTCTGCGTTGTCTTTCTCATCTCCCCGGTGAAGACGCGTGTGTACTAGATATACAAGGGACACAGTACCAGTTAAACCACCAGGAGGTGTTTCAAAATCTCAAATGGTGAAGAGCAAGTAGATGAAGCTGTATAACCATCTGTCTCGCCTCCGTATGATTGTTGGATGCTGTTGGGCGTGCTAGGATTAGCATGTAAAAGAAAAAGAAAAGCTCCAGGCCTCCTGGCCCCCCTGCGCCCGGTACATGGACTCGCTGCAATGTCCACCCGTCCTCCTGCGTCCTCTATCTCTCCCTTCCGTGGAACTACCTGCGTCCTAATTAATAGTTTATTGTATACATTCTTTTAAAACTTCTCGAATAAATAAATAAAACTCAATTTATCTCTTTTCTTGTACCTCCATATCGCAAATAGATGGGTGTTTAGACTTGATTGTGAGTGATTAATTAGGGGTAATTTTCTCTGTTTTCACCTATTAAATATGGTGTCGGGTTGGATTTAGCAATGAAACTTTCACAGGTGAGTTGGTAGCAACGCTACTCTCTGGACTGGAGGTCGTCGCCGTAAAGAATTCCAGTGTTGGTGTATTTTTTTTGCCGTTTGTTTTGCATGGGCACTGTTGGGGACGTGCCTGGTTTTCCATGGATGGCGCACATTTTTTTCGTGTTTCGATCGACGCCGCTATTTTTGGCGTTTGATTTTTCCATCGATGACGCGATGCAGGCTGCTTTTGCCGCTCGCGTTTGGGCGACTCCGACTCAAAGGAGTCCAAAATACAGTTTCACTAGAGCTGGACTTTCCGGGGCCCAAAATGACCCATGTTGCAACGGGAACCAAGCAGACCAATTCCCAAAAGCGGGCCAGAATGAAAAGCCCGGTTTGCTTAGTGAACAAGCCCTAAACTCGAGGCCCATCTTTGGGCGTAGTTTTTTTTTTTTTTTTTTTTTTGTATTAGAAAGGCCCGTTGTTCATGTTTTGACATTGCTTGAAATCCCAGCAAATTATTGGATCAAAACTTGAACACACCTGTCCTATCTCTACACAGATCTTGTAATTTTATCTTATTTGTATGTGCTTCGCTAGGAAAAAGAATGGGCCAGTTTCACCAAGTGACATCCACTCCACTACTGTAGCTAGGCTTTAAACACACACCTTGTTGCTGTGTTCTGGCCCCTTTCAAGGAACCCACCATTTTAAAAGCTGATCAAGTAGAATCACACGATGAAACATGTAGTACCAAACATTAGACGAGATACTGTTGGGTGTGTTTCGTTTCAGGATCAGTTGCAGATGTGAATCTTTGCTTGTCCTGAGGAGAGGAGTTGCCTGGTCAGTTCAGGCTCATCATCAGACATCAGATCAGAATCATCCGATCGATCCCCAAAGTCAGCAACAAATCAGCCAAGCCAGCCTGTTCTCGTGTGTTCTTGCACACACACATACCTAGCACCTGATCCTGGAGCAAGCACAAACACAATGAATGAATGAATGCACACACCCAGCTCTGGTTGGACCTAACACAAGACTCACTGGCCAGACCAATCATGGAGATGATGGAAATGATTCTGCACCACAAGAGAAATGGAGAAAATCTTGCAGAGGGACCGGACCCTGCTACACCTACACTGTACTGCGACAAAATCTCTCCATTGGTTTCATCGCCGATGCAGCTACTGCTGCTACCTGGAGCCCAGGCTCTACGCTCTCCGGTGGGGCAGTGGCCGCCGGCCGGCGACTAACCGCCGGCCAGGCACGCCGTGGTGGAGCCGGGCCGACGGGGAGCCACAGCCAGCCTCGGATGCCCTCATCTTGACTGAAACTGAAACCATGTGAGCCACCATGTTCCCCTGTCGGCGTGGTCAGGAACAGCCGCACGTTACGCTACCACTCCGAAATCTGAAATGGATGGATGATGGCCGCTCTGCAAGTGTGCAAGCTCCAGCATGGCGCAGCACCCAGATCCAGCTCTCTCTGACTCTGCTCCTTGTTGGTTCTGCCCGGCGACCGGCCAACGTGGTAGCTTTGCCTGCCTGCCGGCTACCTGATACTACAGGTGCCAAGTGGAATGGTGGAGCTAAGCTTTGCTTCGTTTCAACTGGATCTTGAAAATGGTGGCCATGGAGGAGTCCTCTATCTACTCGTCCTGTACTGAACAAGTGTATGTGCTGTATTTCATTGCCTTCAGTTGACATGTTCTCTTTTACAGACAGTAGTAACAATGAGGAAGTGTTGTTCCTGTTGAATGGATTTATTCTTGTTTCTCTTGTAGATTGGAACATTGGTAGTTATATAACGTGTTAACTTCTACAGTATGTGCTTGAGATTGGATGGAACATTCAGGCTTTCAGCCAGCTGTTCTTGCATTTGCAGATTGCACAGCCACCCAAAACAAAAGGGGGGAAGGAAATACATGGATAGATGGATAACTGAACTCAGCAGAGGGAAATGAAAGCCCCCATTTCCCCCCTCTTACAGCACTTACAGAATTAAGCAATCAAGCACTGATTGATGGACAGACATTATAACTTACTTATAAGTAAGACAAGACATTAACAAGAGTGATCTTTGGCTTTGTACAAACACACATGGAGATTCAAACTCGACTCTCCACTCCTTTTGTGTTGCTACTAACACCTACAACAAGTAGCACAAAAGTTAAGAGAAAATAGAAAAAAAAACACAAAGTGACCACAAATCATTCCATCACGCATCCATGAATGCATGCACTTCGATGCATCACAAAGCTCTGTTTATCTCTCTCCCTGAATCCAAGCAGCTTCATCTTCCCCTCTCTCCATGTCTTTGGTCTGCTGCTCCATTGATGGCAAACAAGCTCGGAGAGATGGATGGTGGTACGACATACTCAACACATGGCCAGCCATACCCATGGACGCCTTGGACAAGAAATGTTAGACCCTGCTCGGTGCGGCGAAGTCCGACGCAATCTCCGGCGAGGAGACGGAGAGGAAGAGAGGGGAAAAGTAGGAGAAGAGGAGGAATACGGCAGTACGACGAATCTTAATTAAAGTATGAGTTTCTGTTTGAATGATTTGTTACAGACTCAAACGCTCTCAGCGCTACTTATCACACTCGACTCCCTCTGGAGCACGCAGGCCGAGCAAGTCCAGTCTGGACCGGATGTCTTCATGTTGGCACGTCTGGGCCTTGAGCTTCTTCTCGGCCCAGCTGAGTCCAGGAGAGCCCCCGGGTGTGGAGTGCTGACACCCCCTCCTCCTTGAGAACCGGCTTGTCCCCAAGCCGGGGCCGCCGGGAATCGTTGCTTGAGGGCCACCTCGTCTTCCCATGATGCGAGCTCGACGTCCATCCCAGACCACTGGATGAGGACCTGAGGAACTGTCTTGGCGCCTCGGCGATGAAGACGGCGCTGAAGGACACGTTCTGGAATCTGAAGAGTATCTTCAGTGTCAGGAATGGTAGGACAAACCTGAGAGCGTGGAGGAGGCACCGCCTTCAGCAGCGAGACATGGAAGACGGGATGCACCGACGAAGCTGGAGGCAGTAGGAGTTTGTAAGCAACAGTCCCGATCTTTTCGATGATCTTGAACGGGCCGAAGAATTTGAAACAGAGTTTGTTGTGTGATCTCGGTGCCAAAGAAGATTGCACATAAGGTTGGAGCCTCAAGTAGACCAGGTCCCCGATCTGGAAGCTGCGTTCTGTACGGTTCTTATCTGCCTGCTTCTTCATTCGGGCTTTTGCTCTTTCTAGGTGTTGGCGCACGGAAGCCAGCATAGTTTGGCGCTCAGAAAGCATAGCATCGACATCCGGCAGAGGTGAAACAGCCTCATCAGTAATACCAAAATGGATAGGAGGGTGACCGTAGAGTACCTCGAACGGGGAGCGACCCGGGGAAGAGTGAAGACCGGTGTTGTACCAAAATTCCGCCGCCAGAGAAAGCCACTTGATCCACTTTGTAGGACAGAATGTACGGGGCAAAATAAGGTACGTCTCCATGCACTGGTTGACGCGCTCCGTTTGCCCGTCAGACTGGGGGTGGTAAGCTGAGCTGAGGCAAAGTTCGACCTTGGCCACCCGAAAAATCTCCTTCCAGAAATTGCTTGTGAAGATAGCATCACGGTCGGAGATGATGAACTGAGGTAACCCATGCAGCTTGTATATGTTGTCAAGGAAAGCCTGTGCCACTTTCTCAGCAGTATATGGATGATGTAGAGGCACGAAATGGGCATACTTGCTGAAGGTATCAACCACGACCATGATACAGTTGGCAGGACCAGAAGTTGGTAAGCCACCGACAAAATCCATAGTGAGGACCTGCCATGAAGAAGAAGGAACTGGGAGAGGAGATAGCAGCCCAGGATACTTAACTCGATCGGGTTTTGCTTGGGCACAGACGGTACAGCTTGCAACAAAAGCCTTGATGTCAGATTTCATACCCTTCCAGGCAAACAACTTTTTGATCCGACTGTAAGTAACCGGGAAACCAGAATGTCCCCCGATGGCGCTATCGTGAAGCGCAGACATCACCTTGAGCTGGAGAGAGGTGGACGAAGCAAGCCAAACTCTGCCCTTGAAGCGGATGATTCCAGCAGTTAAAGAGTATGGAGGGACACTGTTAGGATCCACTGCTAACTGCTGCAGTATAGTAGAGGTAGCTGGATTAGATGGATAACTGTCACTAAGCTCCTGCATCCATGTGGGAGTGACTGCCGAGATAGCCTGCAGCTGTGCTGGAGCTGCTGGATGCCGAGAGAGAGCATCAGCTACATTGTTGTTGACCCCTGGCTTGAAAACCACCTTGTACTGAAGGCCGGCAAGCTTGGTGTACATCTTGAGTTGCCAAGGAGTGTGTAGACGTTGGTCTGTAATGTGGATCAAGCTTTTCTGATCTGTGAAAATCACAAATGGAGAATGTTGCAAATAAGAACGCCACTGATCGATGGCAACTGCGATAGCCAGGAATTCTTTATCATATGTCGAGAGGCCACGAGTACGAGGACCAAGTGCCCTACTGACAAAGGCAAGTGGATGGCCTTCCCCGCAAAGAACACGACCCCCACACCGTTGTCACTTGCATCACCAGAATCGAACGGCTTGTTGAAGTCCGTAATGCCAAAGACCGGAAGCGCATGTACAGAGCACTCTTCAATGCAGAGAAAGCTTGTGAATGAGGAGTGGTCCAGATGAACAATGTGCCCTTCTTAAGTAGATCATACAAGGGTCGAGCAATGACCGCGAAGTTTCTGACAAACTTCCGGTAGTATCCAGCGAGACCCAGGAAACTGCGCAATTGCTTAGCATCGACAGGAATAGGCCAGGATTGAACTGCTTCGAGCTTGGCAGGGTCAGTTTGCACCCCAGCTTGACTAACCACATGTCCCAGATATGCTATTGATTGCTGAGCGAATTTACATTTGCTGAGTTTGATCAACCACTGATCCTGGGATAACAAAGCAAAGACTTGTTGTAGATGTACAAGATGATCTTCCCAGGTTTTGCTGTACACCAAGATGTCGTCGAAGAAGACGATAGCACAGATACGCAATAAGGGCTTGAGGGTAGAATTCATGGCACCCTGAAATGTGTTGGGAGCTCCAGTAAGGCCGAAAGACATGACTGTATACTCAAATTGCCCCCAGTGGGTCTGAAATGCCGTTTTGTATTCTTCACCGGGCGCCATGCGGATTTGATTGAAACCGGCCCTCAAATCGAGGCGGGAAAACCAGCGAGCCCCCGCTAACTCATCGAGTAATTCGTCAATCACTGGAATGGGGAATTTGGTTTTGACAGTGAGAGCATTCAGAGTCCGATAATCAACACACATCCTCCAGGATTGGTCTTTCTTCTTGACCAGCAGCACAGGGGAAGAAAAAGGACTCTGGCTAGGCCTTATCATTCCTGTCTTTAGTAACTCAGCGACTTGGGACTCAATTTCAGTTTTCAGTTTTGGTGAGTATCTGTACTGGCGGATCGCCACTGGTTGTGCACCTGGAACCAATGGGATAGAGTGGTCACACTCACGGCGAGGAGGTAGAGAAGAAGGCGCTGCGAACAATGTTGAATGAGCATCAATCAGCTGCTGAACCTCTGGAGGTGTGACTGATTCTTGGCTGTCAGTATGGGCTGAGGAAATACTGAATAAGTGCAACAATGAGTCAGCCGAATCTTGCTCTATAATGCCCTGGAGGGAGATAAACTGACTGCCATAAGTGATGGACAACCATTTGTTGCGCCAATTGACTTTCATTGGAGAGAATGCACAGAGCCAATCCATACCCAAGATGATGTCGTAGCTGGTCAGAGGGAGGATTCTGAAGGTAGAGTGGAAGGAATACCCCCGAACGCACTGGGCCACATCGAATTGCGAGAGAGGTGCATGGAAGCAGTGAGCCATCAGCCACCTTGACTTGCATTGGTTGTAACAAAGTCGCTACGGCCGATAGATGCGCTGCAGCAGACTCGCTAATGAAAGAGTGAGTGCTTCCGGAATCAACTAGAATCATAACATCTTGGCCTGAAATTTTGCCCATGAATTGGAAAGTGATCGGAGCAAATACGGATACAAAATTTACCGAGAAACAAACCGAGAAAACCCTGAGCCCGATCGGCGGTGACCTCCATAGGGTCATCGACTTCAAACTCTTCCCCGACGGGGCTCGAAATCAGCTTGGAAGAGCTCCCAAACTTCGCCGCAAGGCGTGGAGCGAGGTCGGCTTGGGAGCAACGATGGCCAGGAGCCCATTTATCCCCACAGCGAATGCATAGGCCTCTTGCTTTACGGTAGTTCTTCGAGAAGAGAGCTTGTCATCGCCTTGGACCGGTCCGCTTGTGGAGCCAAAGATCATCACTTAGCAACTTGTCATTGCCACGCTGGGCCGGTGGCACGATTGAGGTAGCCCGACCCGATTTCGGCAGTGGGGAAATGACGGGTAAGGCCGCCTCCGCTTTGTGGACTCCGCTGGCCTCCTCTGAATCAAAAGAGAGTATAAAAAAGATCGAGAGAATTTGGACGAGCAACCATCAAAATAGCGCCGTATGTCATCACGGAGGCCGCCGACAAATCGGCGAATGAAAGAAAGCATGTCGGGTTTGGATTGTAGGCTTTGAGCTGGTCAACTAGTTCGGTGAAGCGGCTCACATATTCGAGAAACAAGTGGATGTCATTTTGATATGGAACATTTTTGCGAACCAACAACTCATGCCGACGCGACCGAAGCGCTCATGGATTAAGGAACAGAAGTTAGGCCAATCTGTGGATGCAAGGGTGGGTTCAACTGACTGAAGCCAGCGTTTCGCTGCTCCCGAGAAGTGCATAGTGGCTACTCGAATCCACATGTGAGGCTCTACAGCATACATGTCAAAATAGTTCCTAGCACGTAATAATCAAAAGCGAGCATCTTCACCATCAAATTTGGGGAAGTCCAATTTGGGCAGACGACCTAGATGTGGAGTGTGAGTTTGGTGGTTTGTGTATGGAGGATTTGGTGGAAATTGCGGCTGATGTAGGTATTGCTGATAGTATAGTGTGTTGGAATTGGATTGTGGGGATGGAAGGCTGTGGGATTTGGGGAATTGTTTGGAATTATGGCTTGCTGTGGCCGGGTTCATGGGTTGGGGAATTTGGGGACTCGGGATGGGGTTCATGCGAGGAGCAAAGGAGGGGGGTGGAACGCACGGATCTGCGGGTGGGGGCGGTCGGCCGTGACCGAACCCTGCACTCGAACGCAGCGTTGGGCGGTGTGGCGACGCGCCGGCGGCGATGTGCTCGGCGGGCGGTGCCGTGATGGTGACGCTTACCGCGACCCGTTGTGGGAGGAGGCTGCGACATCCATCCGTCGTCGGCAGCTCCGTGGCCACGCACGAAGTGGGGATGAACGAGGCGGAGGACGCCCGGGAGGTTCGTGGCCGAAGTATAGGCTGAAGTCGCGGCGCGACGCCGTGGATTGCGACTTCCACCCAAGGGGCCAATCGCCGAGCATCCCCGGCGACGCCTCGGCGCATCGATGCGGTCATCGCTCGTCGCCGCGCATCTCGAGAGGCGGATCAACTCGAGATCGTCGACCTTGCCCTCCATGGTCGGAACGCCTGCCGAGCCCCGGGACCAGCGGTGGTGGTCGCCGCCGCGTGGCGTGGGAGGCGCGGACGCTCCCGCCAATCGGCGGCGAGGACCATCCATGGCGAATCTCGCCGGCGGAGATCCGCGAGGGTGGGCGGAAGGGGAAGCCGCCACGCCTTCTAGAGCGGTGAGGCGACGCCCGCTTCCGCTCGGGCCGGAGCTCTCAGGCCGCGACCTGGCCGGCGACGTCCACGGCCGCCGCGATCCGGGAGGACTCGCGGGACTCGGCGGCGGTTTCTTCACGCGGCGGCGTGAGCTCTCGCGTCTTGCCGACTCCACCGCGACCAATCCCACTTGGACTCGATGTTGTCGGCGCTGAATGATCTCGTCGAACATCGTCTTCATGTTGGGCTCCATCACGCGCCACGCCCGCTGCCGAGCGGGTAAAGTGGGGGTGTGGGAGAGGATCAATGAGCGGCCGGATCGACGGAGTCGATACGATGTTAGACCCCCCTTTCGGTGCGGCGGCCCGTCCGACGCAATCTCCGGCGAGGAGACGGAGAGGAAGAGAGGGAAAAGTAGGAGAAGAGGAGGAATACGGCAGTACGACGAATCTTAATTAAAGTATGAGTTTCTGTTTGAATGATTTGTTACAGACTCAAACGCTCTCAGCGCTACTTATCACACTCGACTCCCTCTGGAGCACGCAGGCCGAGCAAGTCCAGTCTGGACCGGATGTCTTCATGTTGGCACGTCTGGGCCTTGAGCTTCTTCTCGGCCCAGCTGAGTCCAGGAGAGCCCCCGGGTGTGGAGTGCTGACAAGAAACCCCAAAAGAACAAAAGAATCTGCTCACGCACGCATTCATGCACAAGCCGTGCATCTCTGTGATAATCCTCAGTTGTTCTTGACTGATCCGAGCCCTCTGGCTTCAGATCCTTTCATGATCCTCAGCCTCTTGCAGGTGCTGATGAACATGCTGCAGAGAAAAGAAAACACACACAAGAACCAAAAGCAGAATCAGACACCATCCAAACATCCATCTCTGAACTGAATGAATCAGGGAACGTTGTAGAACAGAGGAGGTATGCTTACTCGAAGGGCACGTCGCCGACGAGCATGAGGTCGCCATCCTTATCCTCATAGGTGACGGCGAAGTCAGAAGGGTTAACGGCGGGCGCGTCGGCGGCGGCACCACCGGAGAAGCAGAGGAACATGGCTTCCAACGCCTCGCGGAGCTCGCGGTAGCCCTTGTACATCTTGAGGTCCACCTTCCTGAGGTAAGGCGCGCCGTCCATGCTCACCTTCACGAACATCCCGGAGACCGGAGCGGTAGCGACAGGGGCTTCCTCCACCGGCTTTGCCGCCGGGGCAGGCTTGCTCTTGTTGGCCGTCGCCGCCTGCTGCTGGAAGCAGCTCTTCCTGTATGACCTCACTGGTGGCCATCCCACCACCTGAGCCCTGCAAGGATGGACGAATGGACGCATGAGCATGAGCCGCTGGTAGGTACTTGTCCGCTCGCTGCACAGCTAGAGAGAGACGCGCGCTAGGACTCACTTGGCGGCCGGCGGCGCGGCGTCGGCGTTCTTCTTGGGCGCCGTGGCGTCGTCGGTGCCGCTGCTGACGACGTCGCGCTTCTGCCCCTTGGCGTGGACGGCGTCGGCGGCAGCAGCGGCAGCCCACGGCCGCCGCCTTCTGGTTCTGGGGCTCCTCCACCTTCTCCTCCTCCGCCGTGCCTGGTAGGCCGAGCCTGAGCTCCGTCGCCATGAGGTTGTCAACGTCCTCGGAGGACTTCTTCGCCGTAGCTCCCCTGCTGCTGCTGCGGCGACTTCCATTGCTTCTTCGATATACTTAGCTTATTAGCTTCTCCGGCGCCCGTGGGCGTGGACAACGACGGCGGCGGTGGTTGCAACTTGGCGCTCGATCAAGAACGAATTGAATCCGACGAGCTGCTCTGCGCTGTGCTATGCTGCGCTGTGCTCGGTCTTCGTCGTGGTGGCTGGGCTGTGCGTGTGAGGTGTGTGGCCGACGACCCACCCGGCCAGTGTGATGTTTTATAGAGGCTGGGTGATGAGGCCGGAGGGGGCGTGTGGGCGTGCGAGGCGGAGGGAGGTGGAGGCCCCGCCACACACACGGGCGCCCGGCGGAGCAGAGAGGGCACAGGCACGCGCGCGCACGTACGTGCCAGAGCCAGAGCGTGCGTGCGGTGCGGCGCGTAGAACAGGTGGGGTGGTTGCGGGGGCAGGGTGCAGCCGTGGGCGGGCTGCCAGGCCGACGCGGGACAGCCCGCCCGCCTAGTGGCCGCCGCGGGCCCCACCGGTTATTCGCCGGGTCCATCGGGTCACGGGTTAGGCGGCCCATCGCATCGCATGCCAGGAGCGGGTTGTTGTGGGCTTGTACACACACTGCAGGGTCCGATCCGACCCGGAAGGAGAGCTGGTTAACACTAGTAGTCACTGGTACATAAATCCTTTTTGTGGCGGTCGATTTTAACCAGACCGCGGGCATAAGAGCCCGCTCCAATGAAAGGTCACATAAAATAGTTGATTTAGCGGGCGGGCGGCGCGCCATCGATAACTAGGGCAACCGTGGCGGGCGTATTCATTCGTCGCCACGGTAAAATTAAATAAAACACGGGCAGGGCGCCGAGCCATCCGCGGGCCCGCGAGGCCATCCAGTTGGGGCGCGCCCGGCGGATCTGGGCCGCGCCGCGCGGTTGCCGGGCTTTCCCTCCCGCTCGAGCCCGCGGTTGAGCCTGCACGGATCGAGCTCGTCGGCGACCTCCTCCGCCGGATCGAGCCGTCGGCGACCTCCTATGCCGGTCGGGCTCGTCGGCGACCTCGCCACCGGATCGAGCTCGTTGGCGACCTCCTCCACCGGATCGGCCGCCGTCGAAACCTCGAAGCAGCTCCCGCCGTCGCTATCGCCGGCCAGTGGCCTCTCGGGCCGATCCATCGGATCCGCCCGCCCGACCAGCCCCGCCACCCGCGAATCCGCCCGCCCAGCATCTCGATCCGTCGGGAAGGAGCGCCGCACACCTGCGGCCGGAGGAGGAGGGGGGCCGCGTCGGGGAGGGGAGGGTCGGCCGCGGTCGGATCCGGGCCTCGCCGCCGATTCGCCGGCCTCCGCCTCCCGCGCCGGATCTCGCCCGGCCTCCGCCATCTCGCGCCGGATTCGGCCTCCGCCGCCCATACGCCGAGGAGAGCCGCCGCCCCGCCGCCATAGGTGGTGGAGAAGGAAGAGACGGAACCGTGGGAGGGAGGTGGAGACCGGGGTGGGGGAGAGAAGAGAGGGCGGCGGATGAGAAGAGGGAGGGGGAGAAGTTGGGACCGGGGTGGGGAAGTGGTGCACGACGCTGGGCCGATGGACCCAAACCCTAACATCTAAATATATATGAAGATTGCTATCGGGCCGAAATGGGTCATTGGGCTTCAGACTTTTTCCGTGACGGGCTTTTTATTGTGCCGCCACGTAAAAATTGATTTTGCGTGGCGGGCGCCTTAACACGCCCGCGCCACGAAAATAGCGTATTTTTCGTGGCGGCGTGTTAAGGTGCCCGCCACGTAAAATTAATTTTTCGTGGCGGGAATAAATGCCCGCCACGCAAAGTGAAACTGAATTGTGGCGGGACATTTTCCGTGGACGGACAAAAAGAACGTCCGCCACGGAAAAGATTTTCTAGTGTCTCGCAAAAATCGTTTCGTTAGTAGTGAGTCCTACTGTCCTAGCAGTTGGCTGCAGACTGAAGAGAGCTTAGCTCACCATCATCTAGATGTGGAATTTGCTGCTGTTGGATGTGTTGGTAACTATATGGAGGACGACGACGACGACCCCGAAAACCCGGTCACTGTCGGGCTCCGGTCGATTACTGGACGGTGGCACCCGGATCCACATACTAGAAGGATTATGCTATGGTTGTTAATTAACAATTAATGATGAATAGGCAGGAGGCAGGCAGGCGCCAAGCAGAAACCAAATCAGAGTAAACAAGGTGTGGCGCTGCCATGATTAGGATACATGCTATCATTAGAGATCTCTGAGAGCATCTTCTTCTAATTTGCACATACAATACAATACTCCCCTCTCATCTGCCACTTGCTCAATAAGATATGCAGGGAACAATGTAACATGCATGCTTTAATTGGAGTATATGTATATGCATATATGCTCACTTACCTAGCTTGTCCAATATTGCATTTCTCCTACTCTCTCTCTCTCTCTCTCTCATGGCCATAATCATGCATATCTGTCTTTCTCTCTCCACTACACCTTGTTCCTCGATCCTTTTCTCGAGCCTTGCTTCTTTTGGTTGGCCTGTGGGGTCACTTAATTAGGACAGTATATTAGAACCCTAGTGGCATGGGGCTTGTTTAATTAGCCCGAAACCCGCCTCGTGAAAGCATCGTTAAGCGGTTAACGATGCTTTTTGGGTTAATTTTATACTTCTTTGGATACCGCAAGGATCCGGAAAGGATTGTTATTTTTGCACTGTTAGTGCTGTTCCTTTAGCTAACCACCAAATAAAGCTCCTCTCTCTCTCTTTTTTTTATGGTGGGAGCTAATACTGACATGGTCCCCGGCAGGCCATTCTTCAGGTAAACCATGCTTTTTATTTGGTGATGATGGGATATCATACGGCGTGGTGGTGGTCCAGACGCAGAAACCTCTGGAAAAATATTGTCTGCTTTTAGATCGTCGGATTACTTTACTGTTCATCTTTGTTTTGGACTTGATATAATTAACAAGCTTATCTCTACACATTTGGCATTGCGCAGTTTTGACGAAATCCATATTTCAAATTAAATGTTCAGAGATGATTTTTTTATATCTATGTATGTACACTTGCACTGTATATTACTTACTACATAATACATATGCATATGTCCATAATCAATAATAATACAGTAGTGCCAGCTGCTGTCAGCATCAATCTAGTGTTAGATATGTATTATTAATCTTTCCTCCGTTTTAAAATAATTTATCATGTTGACTTTAAGATGTCATGTTTGACCGCCGCCTTATTCAAATTTTTTTATATAAACATCATCCATTTTGATGTGACTTATTTTATTATTAGAGATACTTTAATAATAATTTATTTATTTCTTAAATTGTATAAATAATTTAAATAAGACGAAGCGGTCAAACATGATGCCTTAAAGTCAACATGGTGAATTATTTTGAGACAGAGGGAGTACACAGTTTTATTATGTGCAACTGCTTTTACTTTTACTTTTTTTTTGGCTATCCTCAGTAAGTAATTGCCATCGGTTTACTAACAAAGTTATATATTATATATTTTGTGCTGGCCGGTACAAGTGTAGAACATAATCAAAATTTGATTCCTGCAGACATATTGCTCCGACCCATGATGACCAATAAATAATAATTATATCTAGTAATTGCACCGAAATTCCGACCACCATGTATGTATGTACATTTGACTAGCCTATAACGCAATGCTGAGAGATACCTTATGTTCCTGCAACCTCCTACACTTAGGAGCTAGAATAATATGCTCCAACAACAAAGAATCTTTTGGATCGAATTCGCGGCGAAAAACAAGCTGCCGCGCGCTTGATTATTACTCTACTAAAAAAAACTAAACACTACATGTAGGTGTAGTAGGTTAGCTTTGATCCTTTCTTCCCAAAACCAAAAATATATATTTGGTCAAGTACCATCCATGTCGCCCACTGAACGATCACCATGAAGTTTCTTGGATTCCAAGAGTAGACAGGGGAGAGAGAGAGAGAGAGAAAGAGAGCATATATATGTGCAAAGATACATAGATATATATAATGCTTATTGGTTAGTATGTAGTAGTTGTTAAGTACAATGGGATTAGGGTTTAAAAACAGGCAGAATCTTTTTGCACTGATCGACTTTTTTGAGGCGGGGAATTAGGGCGGTGCAGCATGTTTGACTGTTTGCTGCTGCTTGCTTGACCTGATACACTAGTACACTGCACATATATGCATGATCAACTAAATGCACGCTGCGTGCTCAGCGGTGTTGCTGCATTAGTACATCCAAACCTCATTAGAAAAATTTCCATGAATGTACTGATGATGCAGCTAGCGTATATAATAGAGTAATTCTTATAGGAATAGGTAGTAGTATATGTGATCAACTGTTTTTCCTGTTATTCGTTTCCTCTGTTTTGGCCGGAGAGAGATGCTCTGTGTTGTAGCAACAACCTACATCCGTAGAATATATTTATAGGAGTAGCAAAAGCTTAATTCGTACGTACTGATTGGACGGTGAGACTTGGCCTTAATTATCTATCATTAGAACCTGTACATATATATGTGCTTTATTTTTTTTTATCGTCCCCAACCAAGCTACTACTTAGATGATGCCCACTGTTTCTCTCTTCATGAGTTCCTGTTTGTCAACACATGCATGTTCTCATGTTCATGCTCTAACCTTTTTTTTTTTGGAGAAGAATGCTCTAACCTACCTTGCATTGCTACCAAGAAAGCTAGCTAGCTGCTGATCTATTAACGACTAAATAAGACCTTTCACCGGAATATATGCATATGTATGGAAGAAGCTAGCGCAACTAAGTAACCAAATATCAGCCGCATTGAATTCGATCAGTTTGATTATTAGAGTTGTTGCATTGCATATGTACAACTCAAGGGAACGATCCCTAGACTAATTGGTGAGTCAGTATATATTTTGTTGGCATAAATACTACTCTCTCCGTTACAAATTGTACTTCACTTGCTTTTCTACATCCATTTTTTTTACTGTATATCTAGACATAGTGTATAATGAGATGCAAAATCAATGTATCTAGAAAAATCCAAAGTGAACTACAATTTGAAATGGAGGGAGTAACATATATAGCTTGTAAGTGAGATAGTGAACGAAGCAACGAATTGGTTCTCACACAACCTGAATTAGCCGACGATATCTTAATATATATTCGCCAAGGAAAGCATATATTATATCTTGTAGTGAGGCTACAAAGAACAAAAGACACAAGGTCCTTAATATGAAAAATCCCTAAATCGATATGGGTATACAAAAACCTAAAGATGAAGTTATAGCCACACCTTATATAACATCCACTATTAGCTTGTGTGATGGCAATAAGTCGTAGGACCAAAACGATTTTGTTGAAAACCTACAGCGACTTGCAGCGCGAAAATTCTATATGTGTATGCGCGCGCTCAGTCTATCTAGATGGTGTGTGCAGCGCCAAGATTCGTGCTTGTATGCAGCCCACTAATTCTTTATTCAGCCGGTACCAATGTAAACAGGCATGCACCCAATGCATTCCCACCACATGTGTCAGTGCGGTACCATGCAAATAGGCATGCAACTAATGCATACCCAACCACTAAGCTGACTGGGCGCACATACAAGCTTGATTGCATTTCAGCAACGACTTGTAGTTTTGAACCGAGGACTACTACTCTTGTCACTGCCCATGTTGCTAGAGGAAGATTACTTTCGATTTTCCGGACACAATATATAGAGCATGAGCTGGCAGACGTCGTTGGACCAGTTGGACACGGCGAGAGCCGCCGATCGAGCAGTACGTGGCTTTGAAAGATACAGCTAGCTCGATCGATAGAAGCAGCCATATATACATTGCTACTCCATCCATCCCCAGCCCACACCGTGCATCATCCACATTGACGATCCAACATGAGAAGATGGGCGCGCGTGGTACGTGTGTATGTACTACGTGCAACGACGATGCATGGGCCCGCGTGGTCCATGAACGTACGTACATATATGCATGTCAGGGCCCGGGTCCCATCCACGCATGCATGGACAACAGCTCGATGCATCGATCGGCCAACGTACGGTGAAGAGAGAAGTAACGAAGCGTGCATGTGTGCGTGTGCTTCAGTACGTGCTGCTTGGTACTGGTACGGGTACCAATAGCTAGCCGTGTAGGAGTACGTTTGCAAGTGAGACGTCGCCAGAATGTAGCTAGTAGCTAGCTACCTTATAGCTAGGGCTCGCGCTACTACTAGCTCGCTTGCATATCATCAGCTGCAAAAGATTATTGCTGTAGCAGCTAGCTTAGCTAGTCGATCGATCAGTAGCTGGCCGGCTCGATCGTGCGCGACGCGTCGACGTCGCTCATGAATTTTTAGCCGGCCGGCCGGCCGGGTTCGTTACCTGTCGATAGATGGATGGGTGTAGTGCTGGCCATGGATCGACGACTATATATGATAGCTAGGTAGCTTTATCCAGCAGCCAGCTAGTAGCTAGCTAGCTATAGTAAGCGTGGCGTCAGTGTCAGCGCGCACGATTGCACGTAAGCGTCACAATTAACTACGGGTCGGGTCGGGTAATCAATTAAGGCCGGTAGCTAACTATAGGATAGAGACAAGAAGCTGAGACTGAGAGTGAGCGTGCGCGTGGTTTGGTCCAAGACTGTCCGGCCACACGTACGTAAGTGTTGTGTCGCTGTCGAAGCGTGCACGCAGACTGCGACGTCGTTCCAATTCTATAGGGGTAGCGGTAGCATGAATTGCATTGCATTGTTACTAAACTGGCTAAGCTATCTAACCACACGCATTTAATTAGTTGCCAAAGTATTATGTATATAATTTTTTATCTCTTTTGTGTGATGCAATGCATGATCTCCTTGTGTATTTGACACGCGCGTTTAATTTGAGACAACATTAGTATAAAGACCTATATATATCTTGGTTAAATCTTAAGGGTGGGTAGATTTGTTTTTTTTTTTTATTCAAGGGTGGGGAGGGGGAGAGGATCCCCACCTAATTATATTTGTTTATTCAATCAAAAGCCTAAATGTACAAGGAACCAAACATACATATGTCATGAAAGTTTAATTACATTGCGTTAAACAAAATAGAACACCAAGTTTTTGCTACTGCCCTATATATCCTTCTTTGCCAACCGCACCTTCCACAGGTTAGCTTCAGTTTTGTAGGCCCATGAGAGTCCCTTGCATTGTCACCTGATCATTCTGATCATTCGTAAAGATAATGTTATTCCTCCTATTCCATATATGCCAATAGCATAGCATAAGAAAGGTACAAAAATGCTCCTTCGGTATATGAGCCGGTGCTTCAATCTCAACTATCTTGTGTGTTCCCCAAGTTTGATCAGTCCTGATGTGGATTGCTTCCCGGAACTCCTTCGCAGCACTGCAACCAAAGATCATATGTGTCGCTGTTTCATCGGCTTTGGTCATGGCAAACCTCGCACTGAGCAGTGTCCACAATCCTCTTCTTCTCCAAGTTTGCTTGGCACTGATCCTCCCCTGAGAGAGCAACCACGTAAAGAACCGGACATGAGGCGATGCCTTGCTCCAAGTGTGGCTAGATTTGTAGCTTGATGGTATGATGCTGCCCCAAACAACATTGCGATCTTAAAGCGTGGCTAGATTCGGTAGTGGTGGTATATTAATAAGCGTTGTATCGTAGACTGTTTCGCAACAAATAATGACTCTTGTATATACTTGCTTATATACTAGGTAGCACACGACGTACTCATTCAAAGACGATGGGGACTTTGTTTAATTACCTTGACGCGCGGCATAAGGTTGTGTGTGTTGATGGAGTGGAGAGAGGGAGTGACAGATGAAAGAGAGGCCAGGTGCAGTGTATCCATGGCGGCAGCTCGATCTCGATCTCTTACGACGACCAGCCGGCGGCCTGTCGCGTGTGCATGCATATGCATACTCCCATCTCGGTAGCCTGTCTTGCCGTGGCGCAGAGTAACACAGATTCAAACGCCAGCTAAACAAATTGAAAGCTAGGCCGGTCCATGTAATCATGCATGCATGCATGCATTTCCACAGATCACGATCCATCGATGTGTACGTGCGCAGCGCAGCTCGTGCCACGTATATATGCTACTCTGTGATCGAGTACTGCATACTCATCTCATCGATCTCGTCCATATAGGAGGTTCATCGCACTTGGCCAGACATGTGTCCGTGCATTGGGTGGCCGTGCCGTACACAGGTAGGCGTGTCCACTGTCGATCGACATGCATGCACGCACATACGAGCGCGCGTGTATATATGTACCCGCACGTACAGGCAGCGTGCTTTTTGTGTTGAGGCTCGCCGGCCGGCATTGGAGGCACGTACGTACGTGGTGCAGACGGATCGAGACGGTCTCGATCTGCACGGTACGTACGTACTGTACAAGTGTGTACCTGCACGTACAGCAGCACCCAAGACGCACACAGGCGTGCGTGGCTGTTTTTAAAAGGAAGAATAATAACAACTCTGTCGAATCGACTCCATGCAATGCATGCAATTCAACTCACAGCAAATTGCAACTGATCGAGTGATCGACTGCAAAATTTTTTCTATTTATTTATTTTAGATGTTCAACGGAAGGCATCACCCATATACAAACAGATCGATAGTTTATACTCCTAGATAGAATAGATGGCTACACTAGTAGAGAACCAACAAACATTATTTCGGTTTAAAAGACGTATCACTCCTAGACTATAGAAACAGCCGGGGTGTTATCAACGATGCCCAACCTTCAATGTTGGTACAACTGACAATAATGGGGCCTTTTTCCTTGCGCCCTTTGCTCGCAGGAGGACGAGTCCATGGACCACCTGCTCGCCTCTTGCGTCTTCTCTTAGCAAGTGTGGTTTCTCTTGCTCTCTCGGGTGGGCCTCCGGCACCTATGCCCATCCCCGATTCGCGCCTCGTCACTTGGTGGCTGAGTGTGTGCAGCCTCGCTCCGGGGCAGCTGAGGAGGGCCTTCGACTCCCTCGTGCTCCTTGTCTCCTGGGAGACTTGGAAGGAGGAATCAGCGGACTTTCGACAACGTGTCCAAGACGCTGTTGCAGTTTGTCGATGTCATCCACTGCGAGACTGAGGCTTGGGTCACTGCGGGCTTTAGAGCATTGTAGCCGCTTCTGTTTTGCGCTTTTCGCCCCCTGAGTGGCCTCCTTAACCTTTTGTAGCTCAATTGTGTTTATCTTAGTTTACTCTTCCAGCGCCACCGTTCAAGCCGATGCCTTGTGTTAGTGTGTTACCTGCGCTCGCTCCCTGTCATCTCGCTATGGAAAGGGCAAATGTCGTGCAACTTTGAACTATCTATTTTCTCTTAATGAAATACGAACCAGCTCGCTTTCAAAAAAAAAAATGGGGCCTTTCGAAAACGAAAAAATGAGAGGGAAAAAATGTGTTTCATGACCGCCCACCGCTTGGTTCAGTGCTCGCTGGGCCACCACCCGCTGCTCCAACACTCGATATGAGGCCATTGCCACGCGACCACGCCATATTTGTTTGTGTTATGTTCAAATGAGAGAGAACTAACAAACATGCATGGCGTGGCCGCTCGTTGGAACAGCACAAAACCTTATAAACATTTGAACATACTATCACCGCTAGACGTGTATATATATAAGTTGTTCTAACTCATATGAGGATGACTTGTAAGTATAGATCACAAATGAGATACAAAGTGGCAATCCAACTGTGGAGCCGGTTCTTGCTCGACCGCCAGTGGTAAGTTTCACATGGCGCCAAGAAAAACCTTCGGTGTTCTAATTATAATCAGACTTCGTATCCATTATCGCAAGACGCGAGTACGTTGTTCTAACTCATATGAGCATGAATGGATCGTATGAGTCCGGTACTTAGGTGAGGATCGATGAAAAAATAGGTAGAGATCGAAAATCTTTTCCTCTTCATATTATCCTACCACCAAAAGCTCCGGATGATATCGCCCTCGCCCCCTCCCCCGCCTCCCGGGACGAAACCAAAGCTCGCCCGGCCCCCGAGTCACCCCGCCCGTGGGTTTCAAAAATAATAATAAAAAACCCGCACCAAACCAGCTCCCCCAGCCTCCCAAGCTCGACCGCTCCCCATTCCCCAATCCCCGGCCACTCAGGTCCCCGCCAGAACCGCCAAGCATCCCCGACAGTTTCACGCGACGCCTCCCGACGTCCACTCCTTCGTCGCCGACACCTCCTCCCGGCTCCCGCTCGCCGGCGCCTGGGTCCGGGGCGGGCGGGCACAGTGAGCGCCAGATCCGGCGTCGGCGCCAAGCGGCGGCCCGGTCGGCCGAGGGCGCGCTGGCTGTTCGTGCTCGTCACGGCGCCGCCCGGCCTTCGTAGGGACGACTGCTCCCTGGGCGCTCCGCGAAGCGCGGCGGCGACGTCGTGGGCATCAGGCTGTAGACAGGCGGCGACCACGCCGACCCGGCCGGGACTTCACCTACATCGACGCACATCGTCGTGCGCGGGCTGCCTCGCGTCGCTGGACATGGCGGGGGCCATGGGCGGATCTAGGGTATTCCCCAGTATTCTGGGAATACCCAACTTTTTTGTAAACCTTTTAATAGATATGTGTATATACTTATATATATATGTCTATAATACAATTTTCTTTGTCATTTTCGCCATATTTCAGCCTGGAACGTCAAAAGAAAACCGAGTTTAGGCCTGCTACCAAATCCTCCACTGCCAGGCCGGCCCAATTGGCCCATTGAGCCACAATTCCACTCGCTTGGGACCTTGGAGTTAGGCTCGGCAGCAGCCAGCAGGGCACCGCTCGCTTCGGCTTCACGAGACGAGTTCACGCGCTGCTTCACGGGCGGCGAGGCGAGGGAAAACCCTAGCGCGGCGGCCGGCGGCGAGGCAAGGGCGCGAGCGGCGAGGCCGTGGCGGCGCCGCGACGGCCGGCTGGTGGCGAGACGAGGGCGCGAGGCGGCGTCCGGTGGCGCTAGCGGCGCGCGCGGCAAGCGGCCAGGCTGGCGAGCGTCTGAGCAACGACCGGAGGCGGTGGCCGGCGGCGAGCGCACAGGTTCTATTCAGTTTTTACTCCAGTTCTTGGCACCGAGTTCTTGCCTTCTTCGATCTTGATTTTAGTAGTTTACTGATTTGCACTTTTACAGTGATATTGGCATATTGCTATTGCTTTGCAAAATGAAGAAGAAATCAAAATCTGTTGATTTGAAGACTCTATGGGATAGAGCAGCAAAATCCAGGAAGTTGGAGTTGGGAGCTACATCAGTGCCACAACCAGTTACAGAGGGGAGTAATGCTCAGTCTGAAGATCAAATTGTTGAGTCTGTTGTGCCAACTGATGATAATCGAGTGACAATACCTGAGATAGCATGTACAGACGGGAGCCGAATGTCACCTGAAGTAGGAAGTAATGACCTTGACATAGCAACCACAGAACCTTCTACTTTATCCCCTATCAGAGATGGTGATGACTCAGGCAATGAATCAAGTGGTGATGCTATTTATGACATTGACCGTCTTCCTCATGATCCTGGAAAGAGGCTTCCCATCAAAAGGTACAATGTCAATGAAAGAAATTCAGTAATTAGGGGATATATTGCAAAAGGGCCTTGTCAACCATGGAGTCATGATTTTCCCATAAGGAACATTGGAGGCAAGCCTCGGCGCTTTGTAGCTGATTGGTTTGGTGAATTCACATGGCTTGAATATAGTGTCGAAAAAGATGCAGCATTCTGTTTTGTCTGTTATTTGTTCAAGCATAAAACTAATAGTTCGGGTGGAGATGCTTTTGTGGGTGCGGGCTTTAGAAATTGGCATATGAAAAAGAGGATTAGTCGACATTGTGGTTCCAAGACTAGCTTCCACCAAATGGCTCTAGAGAGATATATTTCCTTCATTACACCTAAGAAAGCAATTGATGATAAGTATAGTATGATAACTGATAGGGATAAGGCTGAGTACATGTCCCGTTTGTCCTATTCTATTAAAGCAGTGAAGTACCTTCTACGCCAAGGTTTAGCTTCTCGTGGACATGATGAAAGTGAAAGCTCACTTAACAAGGGAAATTTCTTAGAGTTGATTGATATGCTAGCTGAAAACTTTTGAAGAGGTTGCAAAAGGTGGTTTTGAAGAATGCCCCAAAAGAATTGTCAGTTGACTGCTCCTGAAATTCAAAGAGACATAGCTAATTGTTGTGCCAAAGAAACAACTAAGCTTCTCATGGAAGACCTTGGTGGTGAATATTTTGCAATTCTTGCTGATGAATCTAGTGATGTTTACCAAAATGAACAACTAGCTCTTTGTTTGCGATATGTTGACAAAAAGGGCAGTGTAGTTGAGAGGTTCCTAGGTGTTGTCCATGTAGAAAACACTACTGCTTTGACACTTAAAACTGCAATTGAGAATTTATTGATGGAGCATTCATTGAGCTTGTCTATGGTACGTGGGCAAGGCTATGATGGAGCTAGTAACATGAAGGGTCATGCTAATGGTCTAAAGAAACTTATTATGGATGATTGTCCATCTGCTTACTATGTTCATTGCTTTGCACATCAGCTTCAGCTAACCCTTGTGGAAGTTGCCAAGGAAAACTTAGATTGTGATTGGTTCTTTGATCAAGTTAGATTTTTATTGAACCTTATTGGGAATTCTTGTAAGAAGACACAAATGCTTCGAGTAGCACAAGCTCAAAGCATTCTAGAAGCACTGGAATTGGGTGACATTGAAACTGGAAAAGGTTTAAATCAAGAAATGGGTATGGCAAGGCCTGGAGACACTCGTTGGGGATCTCATTATAAAACAGTTATGCATGTTATATCTTTGTATCCATCAATTCGGAAAGTTCTAGTAAAGGTGGGCAATGATCGCTCTCAAAGGACTGAGTGTGCACACGCACAAACAATGTTGACAATATTCAACTCATATGAGTTTGTTTTCATGGCACACTTAATGCAAACAGTACTAGGCTTCACTGCAGACTTGAATCAGGCCTTGCAGAAGAAGGATCAAGATATTGTCAATGCAGTAGAACTCATTTCTTTGACCAAGCTGCAACTGCATGCGTTGCGGCATGATACTGGGTGGGAGGATTTCCTTAAAGAAGTGGGCTCATTTTGTGTCAAGAATCAAATCAAAATTCCTGATATGGACACATTCTACAGGCCTGTTGGGAGAGATAGGAGGTTCTTTATCAAGATCAAGAATCTCCATCGTTACGTGTTGAGATGTTCTTAAGTGTCATTGATAGGCAACTTCAAGAACTTGATGATAGGTTTGATGAGGTAAACACAGAGTTGCTTATGTGCATGGCTGCATTCAATCCCCTCAACTCATTTGCTGCTTTTGACAAAGAAAAATTAGTTAAGCTTGCTGGATTCTATCCTAATGATTTCACAAGCTTAGAGTTGCTACACCTACCTGCTCAGCTTAATCTGTACATTACTGATATGCGCAACGATGAAAGGTTTGCGAATGTGAGAAGTCTTGTTGAGCTTTCTATGAAGCTTGTTGAGCATAACAAGATTGGAAGACATGCAATTGTTTATAGGCTTCTAAAATTGGTGCTAGTGCTTCCAAAGTGGCAACTGCTAGTGTTGAAAAGAGTTTTTTCTATCATGAATTATGTGAAGAACAAATTGAGAAATAAGATTGGGGATCAATACTTGAATGATTGCTTGGTTACATTTATTGAGCGGGAATTCTTTCTAAAAGTCAATGACAAGGACATCATCAACCGCTTCCAGACCATGAAGAGACGCAGGATTAAAGGAACATTATAATATTTTGTAAGTTCTGTTTATCAAATACACTTTGTTTCGCATATTTTTAGAGCTGATTAGCTGAATAATGTGTCGTTTAATTATTCTTAGTGACTTTAATTATCGATGGGAATACCCAAGTTTTGATTCCTGGCTCCGCCACTGGCGGGGGCCGGCGCCGATACCGGATCTACAACCTCAGGAACACGTCGCCCGTCACCGTGTCTACGCGGGTGTCCATCCTGGAGAGGTACCAGCGGGTGAAGGCCAAGAGGAACGTGGTGGAGATGTCCGGCTATGGCGACGTCCCCTACACGCACGCCAACATCAGCTTGGCTTGGGAGCAGCTCGGATACAAGCCGAGCCTGAAGATGAGATTGAAGAAGTTCGTCAGGTGGTAGCTCTCCTAGGCCACGTTTAGTTGGCAGAAATTTCTAACTTCTTCCCCACTTTCTCCATCACATCACATTAAATACACCAAAAGACGTGTTTAGAGTATTAAATGTAGATAAAAAAAATAACTAATTACACAGTTTAGATATGCATTGCGAGACGATTCTTTTGAGTCTAGTTACTCCACTAACAAACGAAACGTCTACATAGTGTCCGATGTGACATTCGGTGCTAAAATTCTGCCAACTAAACGAGGCCCTACTACGGATACAAAAGGGGAACGCATACCTTCAGGAACTCATGATGATCAGTAAATGTCGCTCTGTCATGTCTTCCGTTTTCTTCTGATCAAAGATGCAATTTTTTGGGTCCAGACAAGATGGGTGAAATGCAAGGAAGATTCTGTTGTAGTTGGGTGAGGAGAGGAGGGAACAGCTGTCAGAGCGATGAAATTGAGGGGATGATGTGATCCCCTTCATACTGTGGGTGTGTTTAGAGCCCAGATTTCCTCCTAAATTTCACTATGTAAAAAGAAGATTCTCCATCACATCAAAAAAGCATAATGTATCGAAGCACGAAATATAGGTAAAAAAAATAAACTAATTACACAGTTTAGATATACATCATGAGACGATTCTTTTTGAGCCTAGTTACGCCATGGTAGGATAATATTTACCACTAACAAACTAAAATCTTGCTACGAACAGACGATGTGACATACATGTCCCATCGGTACAAAATTTGGACAAAATTTGGGGTGCTAAACACACCCTGTATTTTCTTCTGTAAATTGTATCAATTAATATAGAGTTATCCTATCTTTCTCAAAAATTGCTCATCATCACATATAACAATAAAAAGCTTTGGGGATCTTATTAGGCAAACAGACAGGCTACTTGACAGGTGCCTGAAAGAAAGATAGGAGCTGATGTTATCTTACACAATGGTGTGACGGACTGACAACATCCTTTGAGCAGAGACTGCATTTTAATTCCCAGCTCAATTTAGTATCCTCCTTCCTGATCTCTACAGATGATTTTGCAGGGAACAGGAATCCCAACAGAGACGCTAGAGCTTTGATTCAGATGACTAGGGGTGTTCACTTGGTACTACATTAACCCAAAAAGTCTTACAGTTTCCTATCACATCGAATATCTTATCATATTTTTAGAGCATTAAATATAGATAAAAAAAAAAATTATTACACAGTTTGGCTGAAAAGACGAGACAAATCTTTTAAGCCTAGTTAGTCCATAATTGGACACTAATTACCAAATACAAACGAAAAGTCTAAAGATAGCCCAACCCAAAACTTTTCACCAACTAAACAGGCCACTTCTGCTCTAGAATATGAGGTTTTCACACAAATTTTGGAGCAATTTTATTGACATAGATTTTAATTTCAGCATGAACCCAGAAAACTTATGTGCTCTTCCCAATTTTGACAGTGGGCTCAGTGATCTCATCGTCTTCCAAAATAGGCATTTTTTTTCGAAAGGTCCGTTACCGGCTTTCATTGATAAGAGGAAGAGAGTAAACAATATTACAATCACTAGCGCGAGAGGCGCCAACTTTTTGCAAAGCTATCATCATCTGATGGTAGCTCAGCCACCCCTAATTACTCTTCCAAAATAGGCATTGATTCCTTTGAATCTGTGGTCCACGTAGTTCTCTTCACTCTGGAATTGCCAGAGACGAGACAAGTCTTGAAACACAAAAGTTCCCTCAAATGTTGGAAGTTTGAGAAGAGAATTAAAAATAACATACTACCTCAAAATCTAAGGGAGGGCAAGACAACCAGGAAAGTTCCTCCACTTGAGTCACATCGATCCACGGTCCGCGGCAAAAACATCGTGATGTTAGGAGCTATTTTCTGAGCTTATTGAAATGTTGTATACCTACACACAAAGTCGTAGGCTTATAACGACACTATTGTTCGGAGATATCTTGATTACTATCCAAATGCTACTCAATTATACATGTATATACAGTTTCACATTGAATCTTTGTGAGCACACTTTGATGGTCATAGCTAACATAATTGTGGTGCACAATGTGCAAGCTGCTTATCGATTATCGAGGATTTCACTGCGAAGCTGAAACATGGATTCACATTTTTATCTATCGGGGGCAAAGCGAACAACATACCCATCTTTTGGCTCCAACATATCAAAGGATGTAAACTGGAGCTTGAATATAGGATGGCCCTCCCCAGGGTGGTGAAAGGAACACCAAATCAGCCGGGTGGCATTGAGGCAATCATCAATCAACAAATAATTTGAAAGATGAAATAACTCCACGTTCTTCTTTACAGTGATAGTATGGTCAGGTGTTAGGGTACAGATATAAGTATATCCTACTACTAAAAAGTCGCAAAACAAATCATCCACCGGGCGGCGAAACTGCCGCCCGCTCCTTCGCTTGCCCGGTTGCACAGCACGGCGCTCGGGATATGTTATCGTGATATTATGTGTTCCGTCTGCGCAACGGGCATTTACCCAAGTATATAAAAATAAAACAATACCTTTTTGTGGAAAATTAATAACCACTCTCATGTCCTGTGACAATGCAAATCTTGAGGTGCCGGCCGCCATGGCGACATAGATCTCAGAACTAGAGATATGCACAGGAACCACGCAGCAACAAGTGGCAGCATCCAGCGTGTGCATACAGATACAGGTTCTAGAAGAAAAAGATGGGGCACTTCATGGACTGCCAGCAACCCCATGCTTGGATGCATGAATGCCAGCATGGACCGATCGACCGACTCACCGGTCGTTTTCTCATCGATCGATCGCGTACGCGTAGGTCAGCGGCAGACACGGCGGACCTTCGCTGACACCAATGCCTGGCCGTACATACGTGCCAGCATGGCAGATGCATGCATGCACGAATTCTTCATCCCATGCATGGTCCCCGACCCCTATGGCACTACTGTTTCTCAACTTCTGGTCACTGTTCAAATCTTGATTATTCCGGCGGCATTGGCGTACAAATATGTATCATGTCATGTATGGGCTGGCCATGGATTATATATATACGTGTTCTTTGCATTGTTTAGAATGGATTATGTAGGTGAAATAGGCCACTAAAAAACATTCTAAACTAATAGTTTAACTCGAGAATTACTTTTGGATCGATTAGCAAGATTTAATCAAATGTCTATCTATTATTATTGTCTCTAATTAACTATCCAAGCATGCATGCCAGTCCTACTCAGGAAAAGTAAAACCACACAAGCAAAAGCACATGCAGAAACTTGTAATGTAAATGTGATAATATAAGTAAGGGATTAAAGAGCTCAAGTGAAAGAGGGGATGTGGCGATGTATCCCGAGGTTTCCTCGATTACCAAAGCGCAAGACATGGGCCCGATCGCCAAATTCAGGTACCCCTAAACACACTAAGGTTCCATCAACCAAGATAGGTACCCTTTAAACACACTACTAAGGTTCATCCTTGCCAAGCTACTATACTAATTAAGGAAGCACTACCAGAAAGGTGCTATATATTCCGAGTGTCTGGAGGTTTACCGAGTGCAATCTATCAAGCACTAGGCAAATCATCGCTTAATTTGCCGAGTGTCACGAGTTAAACACTCGGCAAATTAAAGCTGATCTTTACCGAGTGCCTAAGAGTTCTCATCATCTCCCAAACACCAAGTTGTTGCCCTTCCACACAAGCTTGGAGGATCATCGAGATTGCTGAAGATTCACCAAGACTCTAAGTATAATGGCACACTACAAAATGACACTTGAGCCACATTCTTGCTCTCATAAGCTAAGGCCTAAACTCTCACAAAGATGATCACTAAACTCTCGTATGGTGGTTAGAGTGTTTTCTACACTTGCAATAGCTTTCCTATTCCTATAGTTTCAAACTTTCAATGGACACACCAGCATCGATCCCACCCCTCGTAAGTGCATATATGTATGCCGTACTACCTCCGTCTCAAAATAGATGTCATTCTCGCTTCCCCGAGAAGTCAACGTTTTCAAAATGCTGGCAATTATATATTAAAATATATAAATATTTATGTTAAGTAATTAGTATCATCGGAAAGATCTTTAAGTCTAGTTTTTTAACAAATTTATTTAGAGATTTAAATGTTGCACGTATTTTCTACAAACTTAGTCAAAGTTGAGAAAATTTGGCCGACACGCATCCCATAGTGACATCTATTTTGAGATGGAGGGAGTACCTCTGTGTTCGATTGCGTGTTGTTGCGGTTTTAAGTAGTTAGTCAATCAGATCAATATAAGCAACGAACTAATAAATGTGTGCTCTTACAATGCAAACAGTGTGTGTCAATCACATCAGACTACTCCACACGTACGCACGTGTCCTTGATATCATCATTTGATGTACAATTCCTTATGAGCTGAGTTGGGCGGTAACAAGGCGGTTCAAATCCTGGTGCTCGCGACCTTTTTCCCAGGATTTTTCTAGGATTTTCGGCGTTATGCATTAAGTGGTAGCGGCGTTCCCGTCGACGACGAGGCGCCAATGGTGACTTCGAGAATCTCCGGATCTGTCGGGTGCTTTCGGTCAGCGGAGGTGCTCATAGGGGTAGGGTTTTGCGACGTGTGTTCATAGGGGTGAGTGTGCGTGTTATGGCGTTATGCGTTCTTGTGTCATTCTCAAAAAAAAATTATTTAATTATTCATTTTCTCATCTAAAGAAAAAGGAGCAAAAACGTGTTCACTTGGCATAGATAGGCAAAGGAAGGAGAAGACACTCGGGTGGGCTCACATTATTTTTTTAGAAAGGACGGCAAAAGCTTTGGCGCGATTTCTATTAGGCGAATAAAAAAAAAAGGCAAGTGTCGGCCCAGGTTTTTTTTGACCGAAACCGGACCGGAAAAACCATACAAATGAGGAGGGTACCCTACTCCACCGCACGCCTAGGTACCAAATCAACTCAACTCGTGCCACAACTAGCACCCACTCAACTAGCTTCTACGAAGACAACTCAACTAAAAGTGAGGTAGATGGAAAGAAAAATAAGCATGAAACACCACTCGGTTGGATTGGGCCATCAACACGAGCCTCCATCAAAACCCCGCCTGGTCGGATTGGGACATCGATTACCGCAGGACCATCACACAACAAACACCACAAAAACAAAAACACACAAAGAACAAAAGCGGCACACCACCACCACTGGGAAAGGATCCAAAAGCAAAGCCGACGAGAACTGGCGCCCGTCGTCACCAACGTTGTGCCACGCCCAAAGCCGCCATGCCATTTGCAAGCCCAAGCATTTTTGCACGAACTCCTCCGCCATGAGACTAGCCTCCTCAAGCCACACGTCCAAGGTCGTCGATCCCCTTGCTCGGCGTTGCGTCGGCGAGAAACCCATCGCGGCGCCATTGAAAACCAGCGATCCAAGCTACTCGGCGTGGGGGCCTCGCCTCGCCCACCGCCACAAACTCCCGCCAAAGGACTCGGACATCCGAAACCGCTTTGAGTAACACCTCCGCCCGGCCATCAGCGAGGTCACCTGCGCACCTTGTGCGCCAACTCAAACCCTCTAGCACCCATGGGCCCTCTACACCTCCCCGCCGGCCACGGACCACGCACCACCACGACCTCAACACATAGGCAACACCACCAACCGATCACCACCGCGCCACAAGCCGAGGTGGGTCTCGATGCGACGCCCCCAAGAGGGACACGACGCCAACGGCGCCGTCGTCGCATGCCCTGGGCAGGGTTTTCACCCCCGAGAACCCTAACGCTCATGGCCATGGCGTAGCTTTGCGCCCCCTCCGCATCGCAACGCCTCCACCGGAGAAGCCGGCACCGCTAAACATCACCGCGGCACCACCAGAAAAGTACCCGTCAGACCCCATCCCGCCACCAAAGCGGGCGCCGATTGATGTCACCGTCGAGGGCGGAGACGCCCGCCATCTTGCCGCACACCGTCACCCGCGCGCAGGGGCGTGTCGACCCACCGATTCGGGCCACCACACCGCCCGAAGAGCGCGCGCATTACGAAGGGTTGCGAATGCGCGAGTCATCGGCACCGGCCGTAACCACCGCCCGAGACACCATGGCGCGGCCGTAGCCACCCATGCACCCCCGCACCGGATCACCGATGCCGCCGCCGTTGTCCACGCCGCCACACCAAGGCCGGAGGTGTCCGCGCCCGGCCGCGGCCGCCGTTGCGTTCGGTGCCGGCCGCCGCCCTCCCAAGCCACGGCGCGCCCGCCCGCGGCGGCCGGATCCGCCCGGGCGCAACCGGATCTGGAGCCCCCCCGACTCCGCGAAGGAACGTGGAATAGGCCAAGGAAGCTTCCCACGGGAGGCGGTGCGGCCGCGCCAAGCCGAGTCAGCCGGAGGGCTAGGGAAACCCACCCACGCCGCCACCTTCACCACGTGCCGCGGCGAGAGGCCGCGTCCGTTCGGGTGGCGGCGGGAGGTGCCGTGGGGGAGTGGCGGTGGCGCTAGGGTTTGAGTCGCCCCTCGCCGCCCGCACGGGAGCGGCGGGACGAGTCGGGAAGAGGCAACCGAACCTGGTGGGCTCACATTATACCCCCGTCACATGTAGAATATTATGGTCACATATGTGTACATAAAAACCTGGACCCACCACCCGTGAAACCTAATTCACCTAGAGTATACATCAGCCATTGGTTGGGGGCTCCCACCCAGCATTTAAATTCTGGATGCGACACTTTGGTTATATACAAGCTTGCGTGACGGCGAAAGAGTGGAAAAAGACGGCTTGTGTGTTCCCTGGATTTATTCCAAGATTTTCCCTCGCTTACGGCTTGTGTGTTCTATGCCGAGAGGGAGAAGAAAGTGGAGGAAGTCTAGGGACATGGCCGTAGAGGAGTAGAGCGCTAGCTACCAACCTAAGGGCTAACAAGCGCTATGGTAGCGATTGGGATAAAAACACACACAGATGTAGTGGTCTACTGTATGTGTGGTGGGGAACTAAGAAATAAGTGGAAGGTTTATACAAGCTAGGGTTTATTTAGTGTTGGTTTGATTTGCTTAATTATTGGGATGGTTTTACTTTTACCTGATGTTAAGCAGGGAATACTAGACAAAGTTCGGTTACAAGACCTTAATTGGGGATTGAAAATTTTGAAATCTATCTCAGGTAGTTAAGTTTAGTCGTCTTTGGTCTTCTGCCATTTGCCAATTATGTACGTCTAATTTCAAACAATGTTTTTGAGCTCATATGTCCCGTGCACAATATCCATGATAAGTACTCCTATATATCATGACACCAAAGATTAAAAATGAAAGTCCATCTTTGGAACACCTGGAGTTAATTCCACTAGCCTGCACACTTCCGTTAAGTTAAAACTAACCTTCAGTCCAAATAATTCACTCTCCTTTTTTTTTTTTTTTTTTTTTTTTTTTTTTGCCTGCTCTCCCAGTTCCAAATGGTGAAGACGGAGTCTAAAAAAAAAGTTGCCTAAAAAAAAAAAAAAAAGAGTACAGTGAGATGCTAGCTTGTGGGACCAGATGGTTGAGTGGCCCCACTGCCGGGTCATGTGTGGCCCCACCGCACGGTCATTTTCGCGCGTGTGGCTTCCAGCCTGGTGACTGGACCTGCCGGCCGGATCAGACTCTCGTGGTCGTGGCTCATCCATCGCAATGATAGGGACCAAATTGCACACATCCCTCTCATGGCTAATTACCCAACTATTTGCTGCGAAAAGAAAATAGTGAAGTGATTGACAAAACTATATATAAACAAACTTTTCCCGGCTTCAAATTATATATGCATGGATCGGATGCACGTGGTGACATTTTTCTTCTTCTTTTGTTTGAAAAAAAAAATAACGACTTCTATAAATAAATTATGTAATAAGTAAGATTTATTCTTTTTGCACTTTTTGTGCTAAAGTACTACAACTAGTGACGACTTAATGACACCATTGAAATGTGGTTTAGGGTCACTAGTGTCTATCCAAAGAGAATCTTGGTTGGTGTGGCCAGGGAGCGCGCTCAAAAAATGTGCTTTCTACACTAATATTTTTCTTCCCTTTGATGTGTGTGTTTAGCACTAAAAAACCAAGTACACTCAAATACTTTGCATGGCTACTTTGTTATCATGAGGTTCATGACGATCAAATAAACTAGCAAAGCTTTATATCTTGGAGAAAAAGTTTGAATGGACTTATAGGTAAGGCAAAGGATACATGAAGGTACAAAAGTAATTAATGGCTATTTAGTCCGGATTAGCAACCACCATTTGGTTTCTTATAGAAAACAAGATCAATTATTGTATTGATTAGGATATGATATGTGCTTTAATTTGGTTGTGTGTCTCTGTTTATTTGGTGCATAGGCCGGCTAGAGAATAACCCCCATTATTATCCAAAAATGTATATGCAAATTGTAATGGCTGGCCTATGTTATTTTTACACCTGTATATGCAAACATGTGTGGCCCTGTGGTAAATAAATTAAAAGAAAAGACCCTAGCTGGGAGGAATAATTCCAGGTGATAGTACATATCTGTCCATATTATATATTCTAAATTATAGAGGTTGTTGTAATTTTCCTAGGTATATACTAATTTAACTACGTATGAATGTAGACATAGTGTATTTAAAGAAATGTCTAGAAAGATTCGTGTATCTAGAGAAACCGAAACAACTTGGAGGGAATGGTATAATGTGTTAGGTTTGTTTTGTGTGATTGAAGGGAATGGCCGAAGCGGTGGCTTTGGGAGGGGCAACTGCTATCAACACTAGGCTTGGATTCATAGAAGTCTCCTACCTATCATCTGGTGTAGTTCCTCAACTCTCTTCATATCACAATCACCCTCTAGATTGGAGGATGAAACTTTTCACCTAGGTGTTTCATAACACCAGCTCTCTTCATCAGGCTAAGGTCTTCAAGATTAGCAGAGATTAGCAGGACTTTAATTCCACTGCTCATGTTCTAGCTAGGCAGCCTTTCATTGAATATCTAACTTCTTCCCAAACTTGTTCTCAAGCCTGCACCTATGCTGGCCATTATAACCAGTGTCTACTTTCAGGCGCAGGTACTAAACTATATTTTCTTGCCTTCCGTCATATTTTCTTGCCTTCCGTCAGGGTCTTCGCAACATTGTGCTGCTAATATAATATAATGTTGTTTGTTGTAAAAAAAAAAAAAAGCCGCACGACCCCCAAAGAATAAAGGATTTATAGAAACTTGAAACTTAAAATTGTGAGGGTGGTATGTGCGAAATTGGACGGCCATGCTCCCCATGCAATGCATTATCATGGGCGTATTATTCTACACACCCACCCTGCTGGCATTATTACTCTCGTGTGGCCCCTCATCTTTCTTTCCAATACATCCATTTGCATTTCCAAGCCTTCGATCTTTACATTGCAAAGCCTCCTCTTCTTCCTTCCTCCTCCTGTCTCACAACCAAAGAAATCAAAGCAAACGAAGAAGAAGCCGCGCGCCAAGCAGCAGGTAGCAAGGGAAGGAGACGAGCAGCTAGCTAACAAGCGAGAGGCCCGGTGAGGGAGGAGGTGGCGACGCCGACGGCAGCCGCAATGGCGACGACGGACTTGGGCTTCGAGGAGACGGAGCTCCGTCTGGGCCTGCCTGGCGGAGGCGGCGGGGGAGAGCTGCAGGTGGCCAGCGAGGGGAGGAGCTCCTCCTCCTCCTCTTCCTCTTCCGGCAAGAGGGGCTTCGCCGAGACCATCGACCTCAAGCTGAAGCTGGAGCCGGCGGCGGCGGCCGTCGTGAAGGCGGCGGAGGAGGATGAGCAGGACGACGACGGTGCTGATGCCCTTGCCGCCGCCACCAAGGAAGCCGCTGCCGCTGCCAAGGAGGAGGCCGCCGGCGGGAAGATGAAGAGGTCCCCGAGCCAGAGCAGCGTCGTCACCGCCGCCGCCGCCGTGCAGGCTGACCCTGCCGAGAAGCCGCGCGCCCCCAAGTACGTTGCCGATGAGCTCGCTCTTGTCTCTCCCCGATCGATCTCCAGCTTCTTCGTTGTTAATTAATTAACCTTTACGTGCATGCATGCTTAATTACCTCTCTAATCGTCTCATATCTCTCTTGAAATGAGTTCATTTGTCTTGGTCTTTGCCAATTTGGTCGCAAAACTTTAGTTAGGATGTAATTATTGCTTCTAAGTGAATCTAGTAGCTAGATGGTGTGTTGTGCGTTGTTTCACGAAGGCTCCTCACTTGCGTGATTGCACGGTTGTAACGAACACTTTTTTTTTTTTTAATTAATGAAAAACGGGTGAATGACGGCGAGAATAATCTCTTGTAAGCAGTTTACAAGACCTATATATATATACGTACGTTTTTCATTCATGGCACAGGCAGGTGTACATTAGATTTGGATTTGGAAATTTATTAAGATATATAAGAGCTAGCAAAGATAATATATATATGTGGTGGCCGTGCCATTTTTCTAGTCATCGATCGATCACAGGCCATGCATGCAGTGTTAGTATGTACTCGAACCTCAGAACCAGATCGGCAAACGTGTACGCCTAATAAAACTTGCAGAGATCTGAACATCACAACCCTCGCTGTGAACTAGAAATTAAGAACAAATGTACATACACTCTGTAGCAAAGATCGATGCAACGGTGGCCAGCGGCAGAGGCTAGGGAAAAGCACACAAAAACTTGTTCTCTTTGTTTTTTTCTCATGCAGCAAGTTAGAACACAGCAGCACGTACAGCTTGGATCTAGGAGTAGCACACTGTTAATGTATATATAATATAATTAACCATGCTTATGCATTCTAGTTCATCCATGGAAGAACATATATATATGCATCTTTATATCTATCTATCATCGCAACGGCGACCAAGACAGTTGCCAGCTGGTTGAAGATGAAGTGAATTGGGAGAGACATGGTCACGTTAGGTGTGGGGCTAGAGGGAGACAGCGGCTAGTGCCGACACGATAAAAGGAAAAAAAAAGCCCACCACCACGTACTGCTGCTGCTGCTGCTGCTTGCTTGCTCTCTCACTCCACTCTAGAGATCTCTTTCTCAGCTGGCACAGTACAACAGTGTCATTTTTTGTCCACATCAAAATCATTTCATTTTCCAATCCACATCACTTTCAGTTCGTTTATTTGTTCATGCATCTCCAGGCTTCGAATTGATGCCACAGTAGAATATATACTGTAGAGAACTACCACTAGGTTTGTTAAAAAAAACTTTTGTTGGTCCTGTTGCCCATACTGCCCTCCTGGCTAGGACTATACAGTCTATACACCCACATGACATGCAGCATGGTCCTAAGCTACATTGCATTGGGTTCACCGTTCACGGATCGCCACTCTAGATCTGATGTCCCCTCGCTAGCTCCTCTATTTTCCTTCTACAAAAAAAAAAAAAAAAACACACACACACACACACACACAAACACACACATTTTGCAGATCGATGTACTATATATGTATTTTAGGGGGGGAGAAAATATATAAGGACAATATACTGTTGTAGGATAAGGATCTGTATTTAACTACATGGATAGAGTACACACATTTTGCATGCATGAAAGATAAAAGGGTGAAAAGTTGCCAAATTAAATTGGAAGGTAGTACTCCACCATCAACAAACAGTACATGTGCATGCCACCACCAACAAAAGGTTCCTCCTTTTTTCATGAAAAAAAAAACTGATGCTCTCTCTCACACACACTCTGTCCTCCCAATAGCATCATCGATCACTTCGCGTCGTCCATGGACCACAAGGCCGGCCGGTCGAGCTGATCGATTCATACGCACAGTACTGTGTTGTTACATGCATGCTCCAAAGAACAAAAACAAAACAAATTAAAATGATGTGGTTAACTTTTATAACTTAAGTTGCATATATATGCATGCAATTTGCAGTCATTATAAATCTAGTGCTGGATCTGAATGGAAAATTAATGTCTTCTCCGTTCCGAAATTATAGTTAACGGAGGAAGTACAAATTTTTTTTAAAATGATGTGTTAACAAGTATATGCAATTTGCAGTTATTATAAATCTAGTGCTGGATCTGAATGGAGGATGTCCCAGCTAGTAATTAGTGTGTGTTTTAACCTGCATATATAATAAGTACAGTACTAATCTTGAATTGAGTTTTGACAGTGAGATCGAAAAGGTACATCTCTGCTGGTAATTTATACATGTATGTATGTACCTGTACCTGGTGCAGGGCTCAGGTGGTGGGATGGCCACCGGTCCGGTCGTTTCGGAAGAACATCATGTCCGTGCAGTCCGACAAGGACGCCGACAAGTCCTCGCCGGCGGCGGCGGTTCGTGAAGGTGAGCTTGGACGGCGCTCCATACCTGCGCAAGGTGGACCTCAAGATGTACAAGAGCTACCAGGAGCTGTCCAAGGCGCTCGAGAAGATGTTCAGCTCCTTCACCATTGGTATGTAGACTACACACCGTACAATTACTACCATCATCACAGTAATAATATAACAAGTAATACATCATGCATACATGAATTGTTTTATCTTTCTAATAAAGCTAGCCCACGACAAAATAGACTCTTTTCATTTTGTTGGAGTATATTGTCCACCTTTTCTCGACAGCTTCATTATTTCCACGCCAACTAACATGTAGTTTTTTTGCTCTTTTTTTAGAGAGAGAGAGAGAGAGAGAGAGAGAGAGAATCTTGTACTGTTACACCACTTACTAGTGCATGAGGATTAACTAGAACTTGGGTAGATAGATACTCTATATGATTGCAATGGCATTCATTCGTATGCATGTGTGGTGGTGGTCGCCATGTGGTTTTGCCAGTGTGGTGCGCTCCATGATTTGCATCCTTGGTAGGTGTCCGCCCTGGCTGGCATAATGCCTGCCCTAGCTTGTCCCTCCAACACATCCTCCTCCTCTAGCTGCTTGTATGTACATCGATCGATCATGTAGCAGCTAGCTGGTGGATCGTCATGATCATGTGTGCACGCTTGATAGATGATCCATCAGTTAGCTCCATCATTGCCATGTGCTCTTCTCCGACCTAGCTCCATCCATCATCCATCCATCCATCTCTAAAGTAATCCACATGTTCATCGGCGTGCACATATCTTAGTGCTAGAAACAAGAAAAGTTCTGCTGTGGCTCAGCAACATACCATTACTTCTATAGTATATATATATGAGCATTATTTGAGGGATTCCATATCGAGCTAGCTTTAACACTTGCCTGAAGTTCCTTCATACCGAACATCAGATTCGAATAAATTTCAAAAATGTTTGTATACTCCTTGACTTGGATTGTTCAGAATAAGTAACCAACTTTCTGATATGCTCTTCTCGCATGAATGAATGAATGATGTGGTGTGGTTCAGGAAGCTGTGGGTCTCAAGGGATGAACGGCATGAACGAGAGCAAGCTGGTGGACCTGCTCAATGGCTCTGAGTACGTGCCGACCTACGAGGACAAGGACGGCGACTGGATGCTCGTCGGCGATGTGCCGTGGGAGTGAGCACTGCTTCTTCCTGAATATTGCATCATCAGCTTCCTCACTGATCCTGGAATTTTCATTTCTTTTCAGGATGTTCGTCGAATCATGCAAGCGCCTCCGGATCATGAAAGGATCAGAAGCCATTGGCCTAGGTGAGTTGACATTTATGATGAATTGATGATTATTAATCTCAACAAAAGGCAAGGTTCAGATGAAATTTTCTAGTAAATAAAGTTGCTCATTTCATTTGGTCTCCATCTCTGAATTTTCAGCACCGAGGGCCATGGAGAAATGCAAGAACAGAAGCTGAGGAGAAGATGGAAGCTTGCATTGCATCACAACACCATGGATGCAACGCAAGAACAACCGGTCTTTTGCAGCTCTGCTCGTCTCTGTATCATACTCGTCCCTGCTCTCCAAGCCTCTATATCTCCTGATAAATGAAGTCATTTTGGTGTGTCAACTGTTCTATCTGTGCCAGTTTGTCAGTAAACGAGTCAGTCAGTGTTCATCTTGTCTTATACAGAAGAGAGAAGCCATGAACATGTACCTGTCCTATAACAATGTCTTTTTGCACTACCTGTTCTCTCCTCTTCTCTCTTTTTTTATTTTTTTGGTGGCACAAAATGCAAAGGCACCCTGCTCCTAATCAAGGGGCCCTTTTGCATCTTGTCCATCAAAAGTTGTTTAATTATAATTACCACGGTGTGTCAGTGGAACAAATAATTGTTGCAAGCTGTTAAAAAAAAGTTGTATTGTAATATTGATCTCCCTCTCTTCCTTGTTATTTTCACCATCTTTGGTGTTCTGTTTTGTGTTGGGTTGGTTGGATAGACGTTGCACTGCTGTGCATACCTGTCTCTGTGTTTTTTTTATATATATGTGGTGCCAAGCCAATTTGGAGACAGGAATACAGGATCCATATAAAAAAACTTGGAGACAGGGAGCATACCATGTGCACAGTGATGGGGCACTGTGTTTTTATATCTCTCTCTTCAACCACTGCAAGCTTCACATACTATTATGAGGCATCACACTTTGCTGCATCTTTTGCTGTCTGCTGCAGTACTATTCTATACTACACATGCCAGTGTTTGGTACATTGTCCTGAATGATAAAGGGTTGCAAATGCAAGGTTGGCAGATGCCCAAAGTTGAGCTGTTGTTTTCTCTGTTTTTAGAGAGAGAGAGAGAGAGAGGAGACATTGCATTGGAGTGCTGGAAGTTGTTGCCATGATTTTTGGGAACTTTCTGCTGCACCTTCCTAGTAGTAGCAATGAGTATCTCCCAACTAAAGGTGCTTTTGGACGTGTTTAATTAAGCAAAAACATATTTTGCCTTTGGAGATCATGTCCCCTAACAATGATGGCAGGCCAGCTTTGAGTCTTTTCAAGTGACTGCCCCTTGTCCGGCTTTATTTCAAGAAGACAATCTGTGCTGCCTGTACCAAGAAATTGTCCAGCGCACAGATGTTGTTGTTATCAATGGATAACCATCCTTTTGCTGCCTAAAACTGATGCAGCAATCTTTTGATGAGCCACTGGGCAGCTTGTCCCCGAAGGTTACAGCATGTTTGTTTGGTGCATGAAGTTTCTACCATCCAAGTTTGACTACTACTTTCAGAATCATGGCCATTTGTAAACCAAAAATTTAGCGACTATTTACCCCTCGTTTTTTTGGAAAGTACACGTCTTCAAAAGCGTTCTACTCCCAAATGGAATGAAAATGTACAGAGGGTGAATGTTGAATGTTAGTTTTAGCAGAGAGAGAGAGAGAGACTGGCTTAGGCCTGTGTGTCACGACCCGGATCAAGGCCGCAACAGATAAGTGGGTTGGACGGAATCTAGGTTAGAAAAGCACGGATCAAAGGAAGAAGAAGCACGAACAGCAGAGGGCTAGATCAGACGAAGCTTTTCGTGTTCAGAGTTCAAGTTCAAGAGTTTTCAAATCGATACCTGGGATGACGGTTACAAGCGGCAATATTAGCGGCCGACCGGTCGTCGGCGACCGACCACCCTGTGTGGGCGGCCCACGGCCGGATTGGCCGCACGCCGGAGGCGGAGGCCGAGGCTCGTCTCGAGCCGGAGCCGAGGCGGTGACCGAGGTGATGATCGCGGCGACTGCGGGGCGGCGGAGGAGGTGACGATAGACGGCGGCGTCGCTTTTAGGGTTGCCGACGAAGGGCGCCGCTTTAGGGTTGCCGACGAAGGGCGCCCGCAGAGGTTAGGGTTCCGATGAGGTTTCCATTGCCGCCGGGTATATAAAGCGCCCGGCGGGCCCGGCCTTGCCGTAGACACGGCGGCGGCGGCGTTTCCGGCCGGGCGGTGAGCTCGGCGGCGGGGGAGCTCCGGGTGGGGAGAGACCCATCCGGCCGGGTATGGGTCGGTGGGGGAGTGAAGGTAGTCCATGGCGGCGGGCTGGGATTCGAGCTCGAGAGGAGGAGAAGAAGAAGGAAGGAAGGGGAGGAGGGCCGCCGACGGGCCGTGAGGGGCTCGTCCGGAGCTCCGCAAGCCCTACGGCGCCGGGGCGGGGGGGCGAGCGGCGGGACGGGGCGACGGGGATGGAGGTTGACGACGACCGGCTCTAGGTTGACGACGGGCGGGCCACTAGGTGGGCCTGCCCGTGGTCGGGCGGCAGCTAGCACGCCCGGGTTACAAGTGGTTTTGTATTCCCCGCTCAGCCAACAGGGTGGACTCAATACATGACTACGACATGGCCTCTGGCCCAATAACAACTAAGCCCAAGACAAAAGCAAAAACCGCAGCCCATCAGGACATCCCAGCCACCGGTCGGTTTCGCCTCCTCTGTTGTCTTACGCCGAACAGTCCTCCTCTTGTTGTTCGCGACACTGATCCTGGACATTTTGCTCCTTCAATACAACAATAAAGCTCTTAAATCTTTTATAGAACACAATTACGATATTGGACATAATTCTGAAGGCTGTTTCTTATTAAAAAAATGTCAATAAATAAATTACTTATCCCTCCACTGTACATAGTGAAGGAATATCTTATTACATGCAACACAATCACCATGGAAAATTGGAAACATGCATTCAGCTTATTATATGTACAAGAATCTCTATGGAAACAGCCCACAGCAGCCTCCACAATCCTATTTCCTATCAAAGAGTAGGATTCTAGCTTGAGATGTCCACTGATCTGATCACAAGGTCAGCATTCTTCCTTGATTCCAGGATAAGCTCTGCATTAGGTCGGTCGTTGTACGAGATCTGATTCACAAGACCAATTTCAAAACAATAAGAACTAGCACCATTCAGAAACTGAACATTGAGGAAAATGACAACAGCTGAACATGATTAATAGGGGAAAAGGTCCGCGTCCACAGTAAATTGCCAGTAATGTATAGTTTTTTCTGGGAAAACCAGTGCATCATTTTTGTCACTTGGTGTAAATGATTACAGAAGTTAAAATAAAGAATAGTTCGAAGGAGCATAAGAATAGTTCTTGAAAGAAACCGAAGTGCAGTTTTATAACCAAAGTGCAGTTTTATCTGAATTCATGCATGCATATACATGTGCATTCTTCATTCTTGTGTGTGGTTAAGAAAACCAGGGTTAGTCAAGAGAATTACCCGCCATGCTGCTACATCTGGCTCTTTTCCTGGGAAGAGAAACAAAACAAACAATGAATACGAGGCATAAATAATATAGTGATCAAACGCTAACGGATTAGAGCAGACCTGTCGCAATATGTCTTTTGAGCACTCTTTGCATGGAGATATCAATATCAATGTCAATGAACCTAAGAACATAATTTTGGCCATTAGAAACCACTATTTTCACTCCAAAGTCGAATGATAATGAAGGGATACAAAAAAGGGTATGTAATTATAGTTGCAGAGCCTGCATACTCACCATTTTTCATCAAACAAGTCCCTAATTTCAGTCCAAACATCTTCTTCCAGTAATAAATAGTTCCCTTCAACTATCACAATTTTGTGCCTGCCAGAAGTCATGATAATTAGCAATCCGCTAGCATCAGACTCGCATCTGTACTTAAAGTAACTGAGGCATTTCAGGAAAGACGGTATCAATGCTGGCATGCAGTCATGACACATCGAAAAAGTTACAAGATATAGACAGATTGAAGAACAGCAACAAGATTAAGTTCTCATGAAGAATTCTTTGTGCTGCAACTTGCATACACAGGAACAGGGGAACAAAATTGGAGCTTAACATAATCATTCATAAAAAGAACTGGGAACTTAGGAGTAGTCAATATGATCATGTGATAAAGAATAGCTATTGCATAAAATACAATGTTAGGGGATGCTAAGCCTAAGATTAAGTTGATCCAAAAGAGTCTATGACTCAAGTAACACATTAGAGTCCAAGCTAACTTACTGTGGCTTTACAAATATGTCGTTCTCAACTGGGTCACCAACACCATGATCAAATGATGGAGCATAAACTGAACCCTACAAACCATGATGTTTAGAGGATCAGATTAAATAACATGCAGCACTCAAGAACTCATATTGCAGGACGTTGGTGCATACCTCTGTTCTTAGCGTCTGTAGACATTTCAGAAACAGTGATGGATTAAATGTCCAAGGTGCTTAAATCAATACCTGTGATGTTAGTATTTACCAGTATACAGTTTAAATGAAACAGATTAAACATAGAACATTACACACCTCCTCTTCTTGCATGTGCTTCTTTTGGATCCTACAGGCACAAGTGTGTTAACAATTTCAGAAATAAACTGAAATTTAGATATGGATCACTCAAAATATAACAAACCTCCATTGCATCGAGCTGGGCATGATAAAGGTGGAAACCATCCATTGGCAACATCACAGCAATTTCCTCGGTAGGAAACAGGGTTCCGCTACCCTTTGCATGCTTCTGGGACCAAATCATATTAACACGCCGAACAACTTCAGAGGCAACTGTGGACTTGCCTGCACCAGGTGGGCCAGCTAGACCAACAATGTATCTGCCAAGGGCAGTCAAATGAATTGGTTTAGCAGAATATTATTCAGGAACTTTTCTTTAAAAAAATTCCAGCAATGCCTGGAAATTGTTAACATGCCATTAGATTTAGCACTGGGGAAAAAGATCAGAGAAAATCAAGAAAACAAACTGGGCAAAAAGAATGGAACTTGCTATGCTTTGAATAGCAATTAAATACATCTGCTATTTGAAATGTCTTCTCATGTTGTACAGATCTAGCAGTTCCCAAGCTATGTAACTGAAGCCAATTCTGTTTTTCTTTAAATCCCAAACAAAAAAAAAGTGTCGAAGCTAATAGACTACAAGCATGACAGAAAATATTCAAGAATCAACATGTCCTAGTGCAGACATTCAAAACCAAACCGGTTTGGATGACGCAATTTGCAACAAAGAACATGATCACACAATAATCAATGTCCTAAACAGTACCAACAGGAAAGGCTTACTTTGAATCAAGATGTTCAATATTCTTCAAGACAGAAAGAAGGTGCTCAGCCAAAGCGTCATATACCTCCTCCATCGACCTTCAAATTTAACATCAATTTTTATCAGTATGCCAATTATCAAAGTTAAGAAGATCGAGCAATTGCAGATATAACCCTTCTGTTTTCAGACTGATTGGCCAAAATAGGCATAAGCAAAGAAACCATGACAAAGGAACAAGTTGCAAGCTGGTCATGGAAACAGAGCATGTCCAAAGCATTGCTACATATGATCCAGTTTGAACCACTGATCCAAAAAGAAAAGGGGTAGTAATGGCCTCTTCTTAATAACAATAAATTTGCACCAGCTCATGAAAAAAGTGAAAAAAAAATACTCCCTCTGTTTCAAATTGTAGTTCACTTTGGCTTTTCTAGATGCATTGATTTTGCTATGTATCTAGACATAGTGTATAACTAGGTGCATAGCAAAATCAATGTATCTAGAAAAGCCAAAGTGAACTACAATTTGAAACGGAGGGAGTACTTATTTACTTATTTTTTTTATAGGTGATTGCATCAACTAATTGTCTATCATCTCATAAATATCACTTCTGAAAAGTCAGATGTTCAGCAGGTTCTGGGAATCTGTATATTGGGGAAAATGATGAAATTTGCTAGTTAGAACATGGCCACAGGGGTGAATGGTGAAATATGACATTATCAATGTGGAAGTGAACGTACTATGTCAACTAATATGATACTTAATGGCTGGCAGAAGTTCAAATAGGATGTACAATTGCTCAGAAGACAATGCAAAACTAACAATCCTAAGTTTCATTTCATGGTGCAACCCATTTTCCCAGCTGACCTGCACCTGCCCATACAAAAGCCATTGATTCTTAGCTAGGTCCAATATTTTGTCATAAATGACTAGTGCCACAACTGAATTAGTAATGACTAATGAGATAATGACTTTCACAAAACATAGGGCAAAACCCAGGCCCCAGAGCACCAAGAAAATTGCAAGGCTAAGCTTAGAATTATATGATACTAAAGGAAATACTCCCTCCATTCCAAGTTATAAGTCGTTTTGGATTTTCTAGGTACATAGCTTTTTGCTATTTATCTAGACATAGTGTATATATAGTTGCATAGCAAAAGCAATGTACTTAGTTAGAAAAAAGCCAAAATGACATCATTTGGAATGGAGGAGTAGTAATCAAGTCGCGTTATTAAGAAGTGGCAATGGACCTTTTTCCAGTTACAACTTGCAGCTAAGAAATTGGCCACACCAAGACCATTGCATGCTGTGTAACGGACCACTGGAAACAGCCCTTCACTTGTGCCTGCTGTGCCCCCTGGCCATAGAAGTTTGGCGCCTTGTGCTGGGGTGGGAACAATTTGATGTGGACTTAATTCGGCCCCAGGTGCAGCCATCTAGTGTGATGGGAAGAGGGAGCGGCCAACATCCCAAGGCATAGACGTAGACACTTCAACGGGGTGGTCATCTACACAATGTGGAACATTTGGAAGGAAAGAAACAGAGAAAATTCGGTGATGGATGCCCCGCAGGTAGCCTCCAAAACCAAAGAGGACATCAACCTATGCTCTAGCGTCTTCAACAACCTGGCTTAGACCTTGTATCTATCCCCCAGGATGTGTGTGCTGTGTGCTTAGTTTTACTCTGTGCGCCCTTTTTGGGTTCTTGTGCCGATGGCACTTTCTGTACACAAACTCTCTTTTCCTTCCTTAATTAAGAGGCAGAGCTCCTGCTAGGTTTCTTCAAAAAAAAAAAAGAGAGCCTTTGCCCCGTTACAGAATAAGAAGTGAGTCACAGCCGCTTACTTGGCTTCTATCTGCGGGGTTTGTTGTTTCTGATAGCAAGGAACCTGGAAGAAAACGAAGGAACAATGCTAGAGTCAAATAGTCACATGCTCAGCAAAGTGGGGGTAACAGCCTAACAGGGAAAAACACGCTTACATTTTGTTTTTTGTTGTTTGCGTCTTGAAAGCTTGGGTATCGAGGAGATGCAGCCTGGAAGCTAGCAAGGACTGGAGGCATCGCCCCCATCAGTTTGCTTCTTATACCATAACTCCTACAAGCTACGAATCCTGCAGGGACAGCGGAAACATGGTCTTAAGCTACGCCTCAAAACCGCAACAGAAGGCGAGGTAAACACATCAGAGTTTGGATTTTGGCCATTTGGGGAATCAAAGGGGAAGACATTCAATTAGCACTAGCAGGCAGGCTTAAAGGTTTGCTTGCTGCCAGCAAGAAATTTGCATGGAACACTAGAAGGTACTACAAGCATTTGGTTACACAAATCTTGACAAATTGGAGGTCGAAATGCAGCAGGATTCAGTATGCCAGGAAGTCCAATTTGTTCAATTCTTTTCCAGGCGAGAGGCCACACTTGCAACTTTCTTGGATGGGAACGAAATCGAAGAAGGCAGAGGCAAACGCGAGCGCAGGGTTAAGGCGGAGGGAAATCCAGGCGCGAGGAAGGGGATCGAAGGGCATCTTACCCGCCGGCCCCGGCCGGCGAAATGACGGCGGCCGGAGCGGCCGCGCCGCGCCGCCGCCGCCGCCGCCACCTCCGTGGACGCGATTGAACTGTACAACTCCATGGCAGGCTTACCCTTGCAGCCTTGCACGCTAACAGAATCGACTGGCGATCGCGGTTGATCTACTGATTGAAGATAACTCGGAAAGGCGAATCGGATTGCGATTGGCAACGAAACGGAGAGAAATTCAGAAATCGGGAGCTCGAGCAGGGATGGAATTAGAATGTGGTTTTTGCAGATCGGTCCTCATAATTACTGACATTTAAGGGCCTCCCACTCGGACTACCTACCGAGTAAAAAGTAAACGAAAATACACATAGGAGGACCTGACTGTAAAACTCCTCTAGCTCAGAGAAAGACAGACACAGGCCACAACACAGGATGCAATGCAAGGCAATATGGTGAATCAAGAGCAAATTATTTGTTCTGGATGGATGAACAAGAGCAAAAATACGGTTTCAAAGTACAGGAGTTTGGCCGGTTTGCATTGCATACCGTTATTATCCTACAAACTCCACAAATTAAACACAACATGAACAGAAGGAGCATGGTACAACACACTCCAGATGGAACCGGACATACAGGGTCTAGAGGCTTGCTGAATCGACGCCACAGCTCCACCGCCGGATCGCAAGAAGTCTCACTTCACAGGCCAGCGCTTGCTCGCCGGCCTAGCCTAGTCGAGGTGAACGGTGCACTGGATCTTCCGTGGCCTGTCCCATTTCTCCGGCTCCTCCAGCTGCAGACAGTGCAAGAGTCGATCGCGCAAGTTGGATGAGAAGACGGACAGACTGAAAGTTTGGTCTGATCAGAGCAGAGACCAGAGGGGGTTTTGCAAACCTGCTCCATCATGTAGTGGGCCACGTACACGCGCTTCGACCCGTCTGCCAGCCGCTTGCATGGCTGACGGGTCTCTAAGCCCAGGAACCAGCACCTGATGAATTCGATCAGCGTGTCTCTGCACCCATTGACATGCACGTCCTTCAGCTTGGGGCACTGGATCGCAAGCTTCGCTGGACCGAAGTTATTATACAAGGATATCAGTGCTGAGCAGTACCCATGGAAACTTAGTTGTTATCTACAGCCCGAGTTTCAAGATCCTGCAACAATGCGAGGATTGGCATCGCACCTGGGTGAAGATTCGTGCACGAGTTGAGATTCAGATCAACCAGCTCCGGGCAAACCACATACAGGCCCTGTCACACGTGAAAAGCAGTATATGAGCACGCAGCTGAACCATATGAACCGGAACAATGATCCGTAAAGAATTTTTTTGACAGTCAGATACAGCTTTTTGACACTTACATCGATCCCTGAACAGCCCCACAGGCTGAGCTTCTTCAGGTTGTTGTGCTTTATGATCAGATGCGGGCGAGTAGTTGGCTGCTTTCTGTGGACAGTTAATTTAGAGCAGAATTTGACCCCGCCAGTGAGGTCACCGAAGTAGGATCTTCCAGCTTCAGGCTGGGGGGTAGCACGTATGCTCATGCCGCAGTCCATGACCAGAAGGAGTGGCAACTGTCCTACAGCCACATGGACCCCAACTGTATATCAGGAGTGAACATAATTTGTTAGTATCTGCAGGTATGGGCGTTGGAATTCTCTTTGAAAGTGGACCAAAGGATACTTACTGGAGGTGATATTTGGGCACATTGCCAGGAGCAGATGTGTTAGGGTGTTAGGGAACGTATTGCTGATCATCGCAACCCCATTGTCAGTAATGCCAGATCTGAATGAAGATATAAGCAAGCAAAACTAAGTAACTATTTCCATGTAACTTTCCAGTGGCACAAAATCTAGGAAGTTTGTTCTGGGAATATAAGCATGCACAAATTTTAAGTGATCAACTTCTGAAGTTAGACAGATATCTGGACCTCATAAGGTGGTGTGCTTACCCACTTAAATCAAGCAGCTCCAAGCTTGTGTAAGAACGAACAATAGATGCAACAGCTGCATCATTTATTTTTGAACCTAGAACCAATGACAGCATGCATAGGCCCCTGGTGAAAGGAGAAACAGAGAAGGTTAAACTTGCTGGTGAAATCAAAATACAACGGAGTCATAGCAAAGACCCCATGCAGTATCGTTTGAAAAAGAAAATATTCCATAAGGATCATGGCAAGATGTGGTGAACTGAATGATACCTGAGATTAGCACTCTCTAGAGCAAACACAACTTCATTGCATAAGCGCATTGATGAGATGTTCATTTTCCTCAAGTTTGGGCAGGTGCGGCCCAGACTATCCACTAGAGCAACCAGGTCAGTAGAATCATTATATTGTTCGGGAAATTCCAGTGAGAGCTCGTTCAAATTGGGGCAGTTCATGACCTACAAGTTGATAGCGCAAATCAATATATAAAAGATATAAGATTAGGGAATTGCATAGCAAATAAACTGCAAGCATATCTCGACGTACCACTTTGGTAAGGGAACGAAGACCTGACAACCAAAGTGTTGAAAGCGTTGAAGAGCTAACATTGAGCAAACCAAGACTGCTACAGCCATCTAATTTAAGAACTGACAGAGATCGCTTCTCTGAAACAAACCTAGACAGCTCGTCCCTGCATAGAACAGCAAGTGTCGGTTAGATACAACAAAAACTAAACGACAATTTAACATTACTGAGGTGCAGGTATTGTTTTTAGATGGCTATGGTGACAATAAACTGCAAAGATGTCTAAAGAAACACTGAAATTATATGTTTTCAGCCAATAGCACTAAGTTTGGTACAGCAAATTAGCAAAAGGGTGTGTACTAGATACTGATCATAAACTCTCATTTTCCATTCAACATGCAGCAGTGCATGCCAACATACCCAGTTATCATCATGAATGATTTAGTAGTGGGACTGGGGAGCTTTCAACATACCCAGTTATCCTGTTGGCTGAGCTATTGGCCATGCTGATACTCAGGGATTGCAAATTGGGGCAGGAAAATGCAATGCATGCCAACAGTTGGGCATCAACATCCCTGAAAAATGTTGGAAAAAGAAATCCGGTCAGAACATTAAGTCTCACAACTAAGAGATTGAAACATAAAGGCAAGCACCAAAAGAACTAGACCTAGACGAACTATCCACAAGACCCCAGGTTCCCCGAATTATAACCAAGCAAGCAGGCAGATAACATCTGCATTTTAGTCCTTATCAGAACTATAGGGGATCCTAACAGGAAAAACACAAGGGGAGTGTTTGGCTTGTGGAATGAAATAGTTCATCATGGTCTCGTTCTACAGTTTTTTGGCAGGTTTGTGGAATAAAATGAGTCCATCCATCGCCGACCGTTCCACTAAATTTGAGAAATGGACTCATGCCGCATCACCCCATCTAGAATGGTTGATCCCCAAACCAAACACTTGCCATAAAGAAGGCACCATGTTCAGAAGAGTAATTCTTCAGAAGGCCAACCTAACTCTGCATCTGTAAACTGCTTTGTAGTCCCACAGGCAATACCATCAGAGATTGATGAGGCTTTTTACCATGACTACTGATTTATCAGCCTGATCACCTAGCTGTTGTTCACAGGGCCAAGTACCATTTCACCATTTAACATCAATCACGCACTGATTCTGCTGCATCAAAGCTACGAGCTAACAGATCCACGTCTCCCACACTAAAATCAGGTCAGATCTCACAGCAATATGACTAGAACTCTCCTAAGAACATCACATCCAGCAAAAAAATCCAAGTTCATATAGTCAGACCGGATCAGATCCGTGCCACCTTTGTTTTCCATTTATATACACAATCGAACCAAGCACCGATCAAGGATCCACAAGCAGAGATCTCACGGCACCAGATCAGATCACACATCTGCACTGCACTCAAGAGTCTCAAGACCCAGCCCACAAGAACAATCCCATTCCACTAGTTCAGTCAGTCAGGTTTAAGGTGAATCACTCGCGAATTTCAGTGTTGGTTCGTTATTAGTTCCCATCCCTCCCTCCCGTCTGGATCGAAGCCATGATTTGCGCCGATCTATCGATCCATCCATCCACACACAAAATCGAACGCATAGCATAGCATAGATGAGAGCATAGCATAGATGAGGAGCCGTGGACCTGTCCATTTGGAGCACGAGTCTGGCAAGCTTGGAGCATCGCGCGACGAGCGCGGCGACGGGCCTGACCTCGGAGGCTTGTAAGCGGATCTCCTCAGTCTCCCCCAGACGTGACGCGCGCACTCCCGCCAGCCACGGCTGACCACGGCCGCTCTAGCCACGTCACGGGGCGGCAGATGCTGCATCACCTCCATCAGCACCCGCCCGGGCAAACGCCGCCGCCGCTCGCCCAACTCGATCCACGGCAGCGCCAGGTAGCCCTCGTCGTCGCCGTCGCCGTCCGCGTCATCCTCCTCCTCCTGCAGCACCACCGCCTTCCCCTTTGCCGCCGCCTGCGGCGTCGGCCGCGGCGGTCGAGGTGTCGGAGGTGGGGCCATGGATGCCAGCGGCACGGCGTGGAGTACGACGGACGACGAGGGAACGGGTGGTGTGGAGGACGAGATGGAGGCCGTTGAAGCCACCGCCACGGGGTCGTCGAACTGCAGCGCGCGACGCGGCTTGATCTGCGGAGGTGGTGGCGGCAGAGGCAGAGGCAGAGGCAGAGGCTGTGAGTGAGAGTGAGGCTCCCCCGCCGCCTTGTCGCCCCCGGTGGAAGCAGCAGCGGCGGCGGAGGCGGCGGGTAAGGCGACGGGGCCGGAGCATACGTGGCCCTTCTTGGGCAACCCACACCGGCCGCAGTTGTAGCTGCCGCGGCGCTTGGCGGGCTTTGCCGGAACGGGGACGGGGACGGCGGGGGTGGCGGCGGAGTCGGAGGCCATGGAGGTAGATCTGGCTGGGTCCGGGTGAGGTGAGGTGAGGTGAGGTGAGGTGAGCTGGGGTGGCTAGGGCGGCTGGCTAGGAATGGATGGATGGGGGATTGGGAGGGAGGAGAGCGCGGGGCGAGGTGGGGAGGAAATAGAGGTGATGGATGGATGGCGGGAGATTGGCGCGCGCGAGCTTGGCGCCATTTCCTGCTGCGCGCGACGCGGACCAACCTGTGACCATTTTCGCTCGCTCGCTTGGCGGGGGTTTTGCATTGCAGGTTGGCGACTTGGCGCCGGCGGGGGCTTTTGGTTTGGTTTGGATTCGATTCGTGCGCTCGCCACGAGACTGGGTCCTGCGGTGGAGAGGGAGGAGAGGGAGGGGGTGACGTGGCGTGTGCCGCGTGCGTGGCGTGACCGATGGCCAGTCAGTGAGCCAGCGCTCATGTAGGAAACGAGACGACCAACGGTTTTGGTCTTCGGTTTCTGTCTTGGAAGGAAGGTTGTCGAGCGGAACGGACCATGGATCCAGCACCTCTGTCTCTCGTTTGTAGTCGTCGTGGTGGTGGCAGCCATGGAAACGGACTTGGGTGGTGTGTTACTGGTGAGGGCTTTGACTCTTTTTGGAGAGGTTTGAATCTCTATGTGATGAGGGGGGTGGTGCTCCGCTGTCTTGGTTCCACTTGTCATTGTACATCGATTACATTGATGTGATGAGTAGCTGGATAAAGTTACATATGTCTAAGGCTTGTCTCCTTTAAACAAAGTGTATGACTTACGTGTCGTGATTGGGGTAAATCGCTTTCTTCTTAGTAAAAAAAAGTGTATCACTTGTGTGTAGTGATTGGGATGAATCGTTTTTCTTCTTAATAAAAATAAGGTGGGGACCTCTCCCATTCTAAACCCCACCCCGTCCCACGCCGTATACCACCCCAATTCTTCGTTTATAGTATGTTTTAGCTTGAATGGTAGCCCATGCTTCATTTGGCACCGGGCTTTTCACATTGTCTGTCGATGTATACTCACAATGTGGACACCAATGCTTCTCTACTTTGTGGACTGAATTCATCAGGAGATTGTGCCTTCCTTTTCCGATGCGAGGACGGTTGCCTTTGATTTTTTATTTTTTCTACTTTTGCCAACACATTAGGTGCATCTTCACATTTTAACCGCAGCTCTTGCATACTGCATTTTTGTTTTGTGTAGACGATACTCATGCTAGGCTTTTGATTCCCGATGGAAATGCAGATAGGCCCATGCATGCAGATGGAGGCGATCTAGGAGAGAAACGTTGAGCATTCCTAATCCTCGGATCCTCAACACTATGGGGTTGTTTGGATCCGCCGCTACTCGCCATGCCGCGAGTGTGGCGGCCACAATCTAATGGCGGTGAAATCGGCCGCCACACTCCGCCACAAGCTATTTACGAGAAGCACCGAGGGACATGAGTGACAGAGAGTGGCGGTGTGTCTGACGGTGGGGAAAAAGCAGCTTGTTTTGGGCCCACCTTTCTGTCTTGCCGCTGGCCGGTTTCAAAGGCATGCCGTACTAGTAAGCAGAGGCGAGCAGCAAACTTGATCAAAGCATCGTAGCATGGCGAGGCGTGGCGCCATCAAGCAGAGGCCGCCGTGGCGTGGCGGCCGGCCGTATGGCGTGGCGAACAGAGGGGGCTGAACCAAACAACCCCCTATATCGACCGGCCAAAAAAAAAAAAATGTTGCCAAAAAGTGTTGTGGCGCCGCAAAAGATTAGTTTTATTTGCTCAAGTTTGAAACTCTTAACCCCTCGCTAGAGTTGCCCGTGTAGTGTGCCGATGCTTGTGTTGAAGTATATATGAATGCAAACGGAATAATAGAAATAAAGAATTTATGTTTTTTTATTCTTTTTTTTTGCGTAGAATTTATGTTTTTATTCATTTGATCATTGAATTTATATATGGTGAAGTGTGTCTCATCACTTGAAGGACAAAGTAATCATCCTCACTCTCTGTGTCAAAAGACAAGGTCCTTTGATAATCTTGTTAACTATTTGAGGTGGAGTAGTTGCTAATGTCCAGCTCTAATATTATTGAATGGTCGCTCCATAAGAGGTCAATTTGGAGAGGCATCTTTCAAGAGATGTTTGTTCGGATAGGCACTTATTCATATCATTCCTCTTTGACTAAATTTTGTTTGAGATTAATATATGTTGAAGTGAGAAAATCTAAGGAATGTGCGAATATATTGTTATGCACACTTTATACTTTCGAAGCCATGCAAACGGACTTGGGTGGTGTGTCGAGGACTTTGACTCTCGACATGTTTGAATGTTTGATTGATCGTGGGTGTGTGAAGATGGTGATTACCAAGGCTACGGTGACTGGGTCCTGCGGTGGAGAGGGAGGGCGGCTGGCTGTGGTGACGTGGTGTGTGCCGCGGCGTGGACCGATGGTGTGGTGAGCCAGTCGGTGAGCAGCGCTCATGTAGGAGATGACCAACGGTTTTGGTCTTTGGTCTCTTGGAAGGAAGGTTGTCGAGCGGAACGGACCCACCGGTCGAGAACTCACCTCTCGTCTCGTGTAGTGGTAATGGTGGCAGCAGGAGCAGCCATGGAAACGGGCTTGGGTCACTTGGGTGGTATACGTGTCGAGGACTTGACGAGAGAGAGAGAGAGAGAGAGAGAGAGAGAGAGAGAGAGAGAGAGAGAGAGGTTTTGGAGAGATTGTGGGTACGAAGGTGGTGAGTTGGTGATTACCACCAAGCCTGATAGAGAGGGTTGGTGCTTGACACGCTGTCTTCGTTCCACTTGTCATTGTACATCGTTTACACATATCTAAGGCTCGCCTCTTTCAAAAAAAAAAAAAAAGTATGAGACTTGCGTGCCTTGATTGGGATGAATCCTTCCTTCTTAATAAAATAAGGTGGGGACCTCTTCCATTCTGAACCCCACCCGTCTTCCTTTATATGTTTATTAGCTCGTATGATAGCCCATGCTTCATTTGGCACCAGGCTTTTCACATTGTATGCCAATGTATACTCACAGTGTGGACACCGATACTTCTCTACTTTGTGAACCTGAATTCATCGCATGACTCTGCCTTCCTTTTTTCGTGGTGAGGACAATTGCCTTTGATTTTATTTTTCTTCTTTTGCCAACACATTAGGTGCATCTTAACATTTCAAACGTAGCTCTTGCATACTGCATTTTGTTTTGTGTAGCGGTACTCATGCTAGGCTTTTGATTCCTGATGAAAATGCAGAGAGGCCAATGCATGGAGATGGAGGCGATCTAGAGAGAAAAGTTGAGCATTCTAATCCTCGGATCCTCAGCACTATATCGACTGGGCCAAAAAAAAGTTGCCAAAAAGTGTTGTGGCCTGGCAAAAGATTAGTTTTATTTGCTCAAGTTTGAAACTATTAACCCCTCGCTAGAGTTGCCCGTGTAGTGTGCCGATGCTTGTGTTGAAGTATATATGAATGCAAACGGAATAATAGAAATAAAGAATTTATGTTTTTTATTCATTTCATCACTGAATTTATATATGGTGAAGTGTGTCTCATCACTTGAAGGATAAAGTAATCATCCTCACTCTCTGTGTCAAAAGACAAGGTCCTTTGATAATCTTGTTAACTATTTGAGGTAGTTGCTAATGTCCAGCTCTAATATTGAATGATCGCTCCAAAAGAAGTCAATTTGGAGAGGCATCTCTGAGACGTGTTTGTTCGGATAGGCACTTATTCATACCATTCCTCTTTGACTAATTAAATTTTTGTTTGAGATTAATATATGTTGAAGTGAGAAAATCTAAGGAATGTATGAATATATTGTTTAAACTCGTAAATCCAGTGGGAAAATAAAAAGGAAGAAAAGCTATGTTATGCACTTTTTTTTATACTCAGAAGACATGGAAACCGACTTGGGTGGTGTGTCGAGGACTTTGACTCTCTCAACAAGTTTGAATGTTCGATTGATCGTGGGTGTGCGAAGATGGTGATTACCAAGGCTACGGTGAGAGGGTTAGTGCTCGGCACGCTCTGGGTCCCACTTGTCATACACGTGTACCTGTGTGACATTGATGTGATAAATTCTCGTATCT